>NW_010578484.1:134731-169124 GCF_000705375.1 Tinamus guttatus
CATTGTCTCCGAAGCAAAGAACAAGGACAAGTTTCTCTGTAGTGATTTAGTGCCTATGACAGCCCCGTGTAAAGATTTATTATGGCCAGTGGGAAGTGCAAACATGCAATGCCCAAGTCATTACTTTTAATTTGCCGCTTCTTTAAAAAATGCATATACAAGGCTAAAACCCAAGTCCTTCTTTACAGTTCAGTGTCATCCTTTCCCAGCAAGGGGAGGAAGAGAAACATAACCCTCCACCTTCTTTTCCAACTGAGGAAGGGCAATACGGTTTAGCTCATACATTTAAAGGCAGACTACACAAGCTAATGCTACACAAGCATTCTTAGACTAGAAACTGATCGAAAAAAATGAAAAATTGGACATAAAAATGTAAATGCTCACATATTTAATGTATCCAGTTGTACCTATGATCTTCTCTGAGAGGATCTGTCAGAGTTTCTAGGAGGAAAATGGGGGCTGCTTCATATAGCGGGGTCACAAATGGACATTCCTTAGTGCACAAAGCAAGCTCCACAACATAGATTATAGAGCTAATTAAAAAAGTGACGTGCATTTTTTTTCTTGAAGTAATGATTTCTTTTTCTTTCTGAAATAATTTTATTAAGGTTTCAGGAGCTGCAGTAATAAATAAAGCACAAAGATAAACGAGACAGCACAATTAACAAATGTAGTGATTTAGCCCTCTGAGCTCTTAAACTGCTTATCTAATCATATTCAGCGTTAAAAATCTTCTTTTGTAATAGTTGCAAGTCAGTTAGGAAAATGACTTTAATAGTCGCGATTTCTCCAGGAGGAAATCGCTGACGTGACCCTGTCTTCTCGCCCTGCAGCCTCGGGAAGGGCGTTTGTAGGAAAACACCATCATTTCTGTACGTGGGTTTCCCTTCCTTCTCTGCAGGGCTTCTCGCAGCTGCCCACCGTAGCTGGGGACCTTGGCCATGGAGCATCTCCTGCCAAGGAATGGAGAGCTTGTCTTGCAATAACTAACTCCCTTATTCCTCTGTGCATTCCTCCTGCCCGTTCGGCTGTGAGACAAATGGGAGAAGGTGCAGACCTGATGCAATCATTTCCATCAAGGTGCCACAGAAGTCACTGATGGATTAGCAAGAGGCTGGCTTTTAAGTAAGAGAAATTCTTTGGTAATCACCAGAAGCCCTTGATTGCTTTGGAAATCACTGAGGCTGATAACTGATATTACACTGCTGTGCAGAGAGCCTGTGCTGTTTAAACCATGCTTTAATTGGCTATTTCTGATGCAGCAATACAAATGGACCGTATTGTGGGCCACCCTTAGCCTCCGCTCTGTTTTCAGGCTTGTCACTAATTTGTCTTTTTACCGTACATCAAATGAGGCAGGAAGAGGAATAACATCCATAGTTTTACATGGAAAGATCTCATTTGTGGCTGTATCTCCAGTGTACGCAGCACAGGGCAGTCACAGTGCAAAATAAGCCAGACTGCTGCTCACCTCCCACCCATGAGAATTGCCTACTACCACGCCAAGGACAGCATTGCAAGGAATGCAATGTCTAAGCTGAAATTGTTGTTTATTCAACAAAAAGGTGAAACACCAGCTCAGAGTTAATGCTCTCCTCTGGCTGACAGTGGCAGCATGGCAGCATTGGAATGCACTTTGAGGGCTGTAAGTCCTTTGGTCTCCCAAAATGTGAGGTCCCCACGAGTTTTAGTGAGACCATCTGTGAGCGAGAGCTGTGGATTGAGACTCTGGCCCATCTGCATCAGCTCTTAAGAGGAAGGGAATGAAACACCAGTGTAGCACCCGCTGCACCAAACTGACCTCCTTCTGTATGCAAAGGTGATGCAGTTTATGCATTTCAAGAAAGGCAATTCCACTATATGCCATGGCTATCTATTCTCCAGCCTAATAAATCACACCAGTCAGACACTCTAACTAAAATCTTCCTGCTCTTAATTTGATCTCAGTAGTCCTAGTTATACCTTCTTACAATGCTAATGGTGTTTCTTTAGCTTTCACATTTTTATATTTCTAAATAGGGTTTCCAGCTATTTTCTCACTGCTAAATATATTTAAGAAAAAAATCTGCAATTTGAAAAAAAAAAATCAATCCCAATGAAATAATCTAACACTTTTTTTGAGGCTTGGTCAGAAAGACTGTTGGGAGTGGCCCAGGAAAGACTTTATTCATTTACAAGAAAAGAAAAGCCCACTCTTACAGGAAAGCAACACAATTCCACAGGTATCGGCTGTGCTGGGGGAAGCAGAACTTTTCTAATGGTATCTTTGGGCTTTGAATAAGAACTACATCTTTGTCATCATTTAATTTACACGTAACTCTTACAGTGAAATACTCCTATTTTCGATCTCCTATATATGCTTATTGGCTTCAGCACACTTTCCCAAACTAATTTTCACCAAGCCAGACAGGCCTGGCTCCCCTCTACAGTCATTTCCAGTTGCTAACTCCTCCATTCCAGTCTTCTGCATGAATAGTACAAAAGCAATAACGCCAAATCTTGCCTTTCTCTTCATTCTTGCTGGAGCGCATTTAACAAATCTCTGGCACTACTTTGTTAAGTGTCTTCATACAGAAACCAGAGCGGCAGCTCTCTTAGGGCTGCAGCACAGAGCCCCTCAGGGGTTTCATTAAAAGAAAGCAAAAAAAAGGCCTAAGGTGGGTAACAAATAGTCAAGACAGGAGGTTTCCTTCTACTATCCACCTTGGAACAAGGCTGAGCTTTAAGCCAGGCGAGGAGCTGAGCTGGTCGGAGGGTGGCCATCCCCCCAGCATCAGGCCTGCCTGCATAGGCTGGGCCTCCCTCCCTCCCCCACGAGGCCAGTTAGTTGTCAAGTGGATGAACTGGATTTTACCAAGGTAAAAGCAAGAAAAAAAAAGGTATATTTGATAATGCTCTATCTTTCTGTTGGGAAATGTTGCTTTGAAAGCAACTTGTACCTATGATCTACGGACACCTTTCCCCTGTAATTCTGCTGTGACCTTTTCACCAGGCTTCCAGGAGCAATTCTGAAAAAAAGAAGTTGCAAATGGATATTTTCTTCAGCCTTCAGAAACCTTTTTTCCCCCCAGGCACAGGCCAGCTTTACAGGCTGCAAATCCCACTGCAAAATGAGAACAGCACGGTGAAAGCCACTGGCAGCAGGCAGCTTTGGAGCCCGCGTAAGGGAAACATAATCACAAAACAGTTCGCATTAGTGAGCAATGATTTTTTTTTTTTTTCACCTGTGGAAAAGGTCACTGTTGAATTTCTGTCGTAGTTTAACACTTTCCTGGAGAAGTGACAAATATCCCTTGCAAAAGGAATTGATGGGAGGATATGTAGAGGAAAAATGAAAAAGAAAACCCTGAAAATGAGGCAAAAGGTTTGGCCAAATCTAAGTGCATTGGAATCTCTAGTAAACAAGAAATTTTCAATACCGGCTTAGGGTGGCTTTTCAGGTGTTACTGGGCCAAGTTTTTTTCTGGCTAGACTGGGAAGTTCTGAAATATCTTGAAAAAGGAAGCCTCCTAATGGCTATGAATGAAATGGTATTTCATTCTTCCAAAAGAAAAAAGGTATATAATAAAAATGTCATCACCCACCTCTTTTAACAACACACCTTTCCTTGGAGGCTGTATTTTCATATGTTGTGTAAAAGCATCGCAATACTCAGACTTTCTCCAAACCCTTGACTTCTATTGTCATTAGCCACATCTCGGGGAACCACTTCCAGCTAGATCCGGGTTTACCAGCACACACTTCCATAAGTGCTGCAGTAGTCCAGCCACTGGAAGAACCACCCAACCCGAGCAAAGCATCGCAGAGGTTTCAGTAGGGGCCACTGGTGCAGACAGTGGGCAGTTCATCGCGGTACCCTCCATTAAAAAGAGACATTGTCACGAAACCCACTGAGACATGAAACACAGTGAAACCACAGTGTTGCAAGGGGCCTTAGGTTTGGTATTTCAAATTCTTTTAGCCTTTTAACACACCTTTTTTTTTTTCTGCTAAGCTCCATGCAATCAAGTTTAAAATACGACCACGGCTGCAGCACAGTGAGGAATATCAATGTGACAGGCAGAGCTGCTGAAACAGGAAAGTTTTGCTGCTTCTTAACATTTTCAGAATGAGTATTATTTATTTCTTTTTTTTCCCTCCTTCTGGCTTCAGATTTTGGAGGTCACATATTGCAGGTCATTGCAAGGACAGTGAAGGCAAAGTGCATCCCCACTAACAGAAACCTTATTCCTCTTCTTCCCCCATTTTATGTTTTCTGAAAGTTTTTATTGCCTGATAGTCCTAGCCCAAATTTTTTATGTGCCTCTAAGTCAGCTTCCAAGCTCTGGTGATGACACGGGCACTGGTATAGAAAATGTGGCTTCTAAATGTTTTCTTTATGGTTTGAAAAACTGTCTTTGAGCAGGTTCTTAAATGTCATTCCTTGCAGTATAAAGAGTAGACAATAAACTATAAAATTATTCACCTTGAAGAAACCATCTGCTGTCTTTAAGGACATCACCATTTCTTTGTTGCTTTGAATGGTCCTCTGAGATGCTGTAAATGCCATTAAAATACTACGTTTCCTACTGTCTGCATGCCAGGCTCATTTTGCATTAGCAACAAAAATGACAATGGGTAAAATAAGCGGAAATTTCATTCTCTATTAATTTCTGTATTTCTTTTTTTTAATGTTGTATGTGAAGCTTGGTGCTTGGAGGCTGCACCGGAGCGATGCAGCCCTTGGATGCTGTCCCAGGGCCCATTCTGGAGCGCTGACCCCCACGAGGTGCCTGGTGGAGAAGCCTGTCGTGTCCAGCTGCAGCAGAGCAAGGTTAGCCCTAACTCCGGGCCACCTGTCCCCACTTCTCCTGCCTGCTTTTCTGCCTGCACCCTCACTCTTTCGTTAACCTCTTTTTTCAGTTCTTTAATAGTGTCAAAAACAGGAAGGCCAACAGCCCCGTTAAAGTGCCATTCCCGCTCCACAGCAAGACTGTGAGGCTCAGGAGATAAATTAGGGGAAATTTTGCAGGAATGTCCATGTCCAAACCACCTCTTGCTGTCTGAGAGATCAGTTTCTGGGGGTCCAAGAGCCATGTGTGGCTACTAGTACCATGCAGGCTCAAAGCCTGGAGGTTCTGCAGGTGTAGAGGAGGGATCCAAGTAAGGATCAGTCATCCTCCTTTGTCATGGATAAAACAGCAGATACGAGGCTGTCTTAGCAAAGGAACAAATGCTATGAGCTATATTCAGAAGGGTCTGGGAAAGGTAATCGCTTTTAAAGATAAAGCTGCTTTTTCTAATTGCTGTATTTTGGGCGTACGTGTTAGCTTCCTTCTGATGGAAGAGCATTTGTTTCTTAGAATTAGAACTTAGATTCAAGGCCAAAAGCATGATCCGGATTTAGGAGCTCTATTAGTGTAAAATATTTATTCCATAACGCTCAGGTCTTACATTTCAATTAGTTTCTCCCAGCAAAAAAATACTAATTTGATTCAGAGGCTTAGAAGGCTTTTTGCTGGTTATAAAACTTTTAGAAAACTTCTCCAAATCCTCTTTGAACCTCCTGTTAGTCAAAGATGCTAATTCTATGTTTTATCAAGAACTGAAACCCTCAAACTTAGTTCTAGTATGTGAGCAAAGAGGAGTTTCTGATGGTAACTTGTTTTGACAGATATTAATCCCACATTCTAAAACAGATGTGGCAAAATAACAAAAAATATCAATGCAATTTTTAAAAACAACACAAATGAATATGGGTATGAAGGGAGAGTGTAATGGAGAACTACCAAAACAATAAGGCATCTTTACATAACAAATGCTGCAGGGCAAAAAGCACAGGAAAAGAGGGAAAAAAATGTAAATGACACCGAAGCTAAAGAGGGCGAGAAAGCACGTGCGGTATATAAATCTCAGAAGCATATCTAACAACCATATTGAATTAAAAGCTAGTGCATGTGGAGGGAGGTGTCCGCTAGCAGTGCTTGTACGAAGGCAGAGCTCTAAGCAGTCTAACCCTGGTGTCAGCATTGCTAGAGGCATTTATGAGCTTTTCAAACCCTGCAATTTCTGGATGCAAATTCATTTCACCAGCTGGCAATTCCTCCTCTCAAGGGCTATCTCATTGCCCATGAGAGAACACGTATATAAGCAGTCAGCAGCTTAAACACCAGCGTGTCACAGGGCAGCAATTGAGGAAGGGACTTGCTTCAGTCTGAACGCAGTTAGCCTGGGACACAGCTCTGTCAGCTCGGATAGGGATGATCTCCTGCCTTTTCACTGAGGCTGAAGTGTTCCCTCCAAGATCATTTATCACTTCTTAGTCACAGAGGGCAATAAGGTCACACAGGCCATATGTTATGTGCAAACATCATTCTTTAAACTTTGAAACTGATAACAGTGTATAAAAAGCCCAAATATTATCTTCTCAAAAACTTTATGTTTCTGTTCTAAGACGTCCAGTGATACAAAGGAGCCTTGGTAGCCTAAGATTACCAAGGCAGACAGCAAATATTCTGTGGCAGGTTCTGTTAGAAAACTTCTCTCCTCTGAAGCATCCTATGCAAGAGCCAGAAAAATCACCTCTTGAAGATTTTAAGCACCTCTTTCATTAATAACCTTAAGAGAACAAAATGTAAGGCAAGTTCTGCTGTCAGCGGGTGTGGTATAGGAGGAAGGGCACTACTTTAAAAATTACAGGGTTATCCCATATGTTCACCAAAGTGATTCAGTCAGTGACCCTGACTTGAGCAGTGTTTAACTTGTGAAAGTGTTAGACACGCTTTCGGGTGTCCAACTTCCAGCGTGCAGGTTGCGTGTGGCTGCCTACGTGCAGTTTGCTCCTGGTTCATCCTTCAAACATTTCTTCTCCATTCAAGGCTGGTTCTTGCCCTCATTGTATGGACCTCTCTTGAGAGCTCTTAGGTATCACCTCCTAAGGCACGTGGGTGAGTAAAGCATGGCCAAGGACTTTTGCTGTGAATGAAAACACTTGTCTTACTGACAGAATGACTAAAATAATAATAACAAAATCTGAGAATGCTGCATATATATGAACTTTTTCTATGTACCTTTCAGAAACTCCTAAAGAGGAAAACAACCAAACCTAGAGACTTCCTATTATATGGATTACTTACAGGCCAATCACTGAAAAATAATCTGACATTCTGCTTCTGTGAGTTGCAGGTGGCTTCTGGTAAGACTTGCTTGGGTTTCATTGTCAGGAGGAGAACACAAGCAGCATCCAACCCATCTCTTCCACTGTAGCACTCTAGAGCACCAGCTGAGACTTTGCTTTCCAAGAATATCAACGTGATAAAAAGCTCCAGTTTCACTAAAATGAAAATATTTTTCACAGCTCAATGCGGGTTGAATATGTACTTGAAAAAGTTGGCCTTGGCCAGCAAAGTGATTCAAAGCACACACTTAACCTTCAGTGTGGTTTAGCCTGCTAAAAGTCATCTACTTTCATGTTGTTTTCTTTTCCATTTATAAACTTTTTTTTTTTTTGATTTATACAGTATACATATACATATGCCCTAATGTGTCCACTTTAGCTGCTACTACAGTCAAAGCATTAATGCTATTAAAACTATTAATACTATTATTCAGATCACGGACACAATCTGTGCAATGCAGAATCCAACATTAGTTTCAAGGCTGTGAGGTTTGTTTCTGGAGACTAAATTTACCACAAGAAACTCTCTAAAACCCTGTTATTGTAATGAAAAAGCAACCAGCTATTAAGAAGGAGCCATAGTATCCGAGACAAGACCATGATTATTAATTTAACTACATCTGAAGGCTAAGGTCTGTAAGTTTTTAAAAAAATGGAAAAATAGAAGCAATTCTTTCATAGCTCTACAGACTCCAATGTTTCCTTTCACTGAGCCACATATTATAAAAATGTAAAGAAAAAATTCAAGCTAAACCAAGGCTCCTTTGAAAATGAAATGGAATAAAAGCACAATAAACCCAGGTCAAGGTTCAGGTGACATCAGTTCTGCTGTTGTGGTTTCTGATGTCACAACATCCTTTTATGGGATTATTTCTCCTTGTCTCAGGAGCCATTTGTTATTGTAGATGTATTATAGACTTCATGTTATAGTCAACAATAAAAAATATACCCTTGGCAACCTCCATTATATTCTGCAGATAATTTGTGTTCTCACAAAGTGCTTCTTATATTTACTATGAGTGATAATCATACATATGCATGAGACCTTAAATGAGGAAGAATGTGCTTAGGAGCTAATACAGCAGGAGTTTTGCCTAGAAGAGATGTCAAAATCAGTTCACTTTTGTTATATATGAGTAATTTAATTTCCTCTACAGTGTTATTAGGGCAAGAATGAAGTAACATTTTTTGGCATAATTGAAGCAAATTCCAGCAAGACAAGAGGATAATAAAGCTTTCCCATCTTGTCACGTCAAATTCTTACCTACCATGCACACAGAATGCACACAGATGCATTCTTTGTGTTGAATTAAGTTACCCGGTTGAGCTTATTAACTTGTTATGTCCTGCGACCTCCAACATATTTACCACTGGATCTTTCAACTTCTTTCCTGCTTTAATTCTCTTCCTCCCAACTGATCTGACTCTGGGGTCAGGCCAGGAATACTGGTGTGTTTCAATCTTCTTGCAAGGCTTGATTTTCACCTGTGGTTCCACTTATTTTCCTGAAATGCACTCTCTCTATTCCTCACACTCCTTAACAGATTATAAAATTAACAGCCAAGGAGTACTGGAAAAGAGGTACAACAGGTAGGCTCTTTCCTTTTCCCACAAGTCGTGATGCAGAAAGCCCTCCTTGAAGGCATCACGGACTGCAGCCATCCAAGGTTGGCAGCCAGGGAGCCCTGTGTGTCCGAATACAACCCCTGTAAACAGCAGAACCAACCTGCTAAGAAGCTTCCGGAGTGTATCCTCATGGAACTGAATTAAATCTGTAATATGGATATTACAGATAACTACAGATCTGTAATATTAAATCTGTAGTCTCTCCAAAGGAGAGAGAATGGAACTTAGCCATGAAAATCACATGAAAAATAGCTAGATGTAGGTTAATCAGGCCATAAGGATTAAGACATACAATAATGTTTTGTTTTCTTGCAGCCTTTGCAATGAAACACTGAACTTTTTGTGGACTTGTTGCCTTTATGGGAGACACCATTTAGCACCAAACGAGCCACTGGACAAAATACCTCAGAAGTTTAGCAGCCTACGATGTTTCTCAGCTAAGCAGAACCAAAAGGTCCTTAAGGTCTCATCATTCATGAATCTATACAGTGTTAGGTAGGGGAGCAGCAGAGGTAGAGAACGAAATTTCTTCTTTGATCTCTCCAGATCAAGGAACACAGTTGTTCTCTGCCTACCTCTGGTCAAGCCAAAAACATGGAAAGAGGGTAGAGATACAGATAAATGACTGGGCACAAGAATGGTCTTTTATATTTATTTAATACTTATCAAATTAGAGGTACAATTTGGAAGGATCCAGCGTGGCAAATGTAGAGTTAAGTGTTCAGATTCTTGCTATCCTTGCTTGAGCCTCAGCTGTGCACTTGTATTACTGCCATCACCTTACCTCATCTGTAAAATACAAATACATACTGCTTACACACCTGTGTAAAGAATTTGAGAGCGTCACAGGAAAGGCACTGTGTATGTGCGTGTAGTATTACGCCTATATATACAAAGAAAACTAAAACAACAACACATATAAGCAATTTGCAACAACTCATTTCTGCACTGCTTAGCCTGGGGAGGTTATTACATGTAGTTGCTCCGGAGAGAGATTGCTTCAACTCCTTGGAGCAGAGCATGCCAGGAGGAAGAATATTTCACATACGAAGCTTAGGAAAGTCTCAGCTTACAAATCAGCGTATCTTGGCCATGCACAGATTAGCCATTTTTGCACACGTTATTTAAACACTCTCCAATTTGTGCATTCCTGAATCTGCAAGACAGAAGCAAGTCAATATTGGGAATTAAGCTAAAACTACCTAAAAGAATGGACAGAAGCAAAGGAAGGAGGATTTTCTCAAGTGTATTATAGAGGGAGACACAGAATTCTTGCTAATGCTGTACATCTATTGTATTCTGCCACTCTTCCATTTTTTTTTTCTGCTTGTTCTCTTCAAATGTTCCTTGTGACTATTGCAATTGTACTACTGCTTAGTTAAGAAGGCTGGTAAATAATAGCCCTTTCTAGAGGAAAATAGTAAATAAATGCCAGTAAAAAAAAAAATGATCAGCAATCAAGTGAATTCCATTGAAAATTCTTACACCAATAAATCAAACATAAAGTTCGCCACATCTAATGAAGGGTAAATTATGGAAATTAGCACTACCTTATTACCTTTTCTTGAACTTCACGGATGCTCCATCTTTAGGGATTATTAAACATTATACTGGTTTTCAGGATCATTGCATCCTCTTGCCTTTCTGCAGGAAAAATCAGCTAGCCCTTCTCTGCCAAGCACACTGCTAGGCACCTTTGTATAAACACTCATCTACAGAATATTGAACTGAGCCAGCGAGTTCATTCAACATTTACCCAAGGACAGTCATGAGATGTTTGGAGTCACTACAAATGGGACCATCAATAAAATCTCTGTTTGAAATAAATACACTTGGCAACTTTAAAAAAAAAAAACTACCTTGTGTCTTCAGTCAATGCCAGCACTGTTTTGTTCTTATTGTGCTTCACATACTCGAACACAGCTCCATCAAATATGAAGGGCATATATTTACACCCCAGCCAGATCTTCTTGGTAGATCTACTCAAGATGAACGAAACACTGCGCTGTACTTCTATCACTAGTATATAAGCTGATGCAGAGATTCTTGGATTTTTAAGGCTAAAAGAAAGGATACAATCTCCTCTGACCTCCTGAATCACACAAGACCTCATGCAGACAAAGTCCAGTTTTGTTCAGTGTTGCAGGACTGCAGCAAAGGTGTAGTCCTGTGGGTTTACCCTCTTGTAGACCACTGCTGATGAAACTAAAATAGGGATCCTTCAGCTCTCTCTGTCAGATACGGGATAGAAAAAAATCCTGCTGGCTGGTCTGGAGGAAGCTACTTTAAGCTAAGCTGTAGATGGATTTATTGTTATATTCATTGCAAGGGCTGCTATGACAACAGATGAATGCAGCATGTAATTTAATTATATTTCTGTCAGTCCCTGTGCCTTTCCAGAGACAATGCAGAGGCCAACAGCATTTTCTTTTAATCTTGCAGGTGGCACAGAAAATGTCAAATTCTCCTCCAGAGGGCCTAATGAGAGCATTTCACTTGAGTCACGAAACATTATTTAAGTATTTTGAAGGACCGTGCAGATGTTTTTTCTCAGCATCTCCAACTGAGGCTAGATTCATTCACTAGTTTTCCTGGGCACATTCTGCACAGTGATACTCTCTGTCCTTGTTCTTGCTCACAGGCAATAATGCACGCCTATATGCTGACTGCTGATGTACACACCTCAGTCCATACATTAACACAGATATGCTTGTTGAAAAAAAAAAACCACAAACAAGCAAAACCTAGCTTGGCCCCAAGCCAACAAAACCCCGCTTTCCCTGAACAAATGTAGTAGAGCTTGCCGTGGAATTGTTCTTATCATTGGATTTCCTGATGTCTGATAAGATGTGAGCTTGTTCAAAGCGTTCTGCATCACTGGGGTGGTCACAACATCACAACACCCGTGCTCTCGCTCCCATTGGGTTTTCCGTGCCTAACAGGTGCTGACTTTCGCTGCTGCCTGTCCCTTGATGACAATATAATTCTCTCTCTCTGTTTTTCAGATTTTTTTGCTTAAGTCTGAAAGAGCGGAATGTCCTTGAGACTTCTAGCCCCCATAAAACTCACGTGAACAGTTAACAGAAATTTTCTGAGAACAAGGGGCACATGCGTATGATTACACAAAGACTTGCACAGCCCTGCACAGTGCAGAGCATAAAACAAGCAAAAAGTTGTAGCTGTCCATGTAATGGCAGAGAGGGGTGGGAGGTGGTTGTCTCCAGGCTACACTTGTCTTTTCCATCTCCGGCGCAATTTGGGAGTCAGAGCTCACTTGACCATATTATAGAGAAAAGGCATTAGGGGAGGGAGGTGAGAAAACTTCCTTTCCCTGCTGTGCTCATGAACAGTGAGGAGACAAGAGCCAGAGAGGAAAAAAAATCGCTTTAAGGACAAAGTATTGACTGATATAACACAGAGAAGCTAATAGATATTGACTCCCATTTGATATAAATAGGTCACATAGTATAAGAACTTGTTGCACGTTCTTCTTCGAGGCCTGGGAAAAGACACAACTTACCAGTGAGCAAAATTTTAAATGTTTTAGATATGTGCCATTCCTTAATAATGAGACACCACATTTTTATACGCAAAAGTCTTAATTTCTGGATAAAATGTGATACTGCTGGACAGCAATAACTCCAGCGGGAGCTGAGTGAGCTCAGCATGACCAGTGAAGTGTCCTGCACCTTGTCAAGACTGGACCCAAGATCATTCAAATAATCCTGTAATTTACATTATTTAAAGCAGGAACATGCAATTATCCATTGTTTATCTGGAAGCTGTCTGAGGAGCAATCCTTTCATACCAGGGTATAAATTCAGTTGCCATGTAATTAAGCCATAGCTACATAAGCACTGAGCAAATGTATAACAAGATTCAGATAATATGTTAAAGAGATAAGAAATATCCAGGCATTTAATTGGCATTGAGGAAATTAGCTGCACCAAATTAGGTAGCAATGAACACATTTACTACCATGTCAGTTATTATTTGGAGTGTAAATTGAAACTTAATCAATTATTTTTACAGAGCTCTCACATAAACTGATATTAGGATTTTTTTTCAAAGCTATGGTTTTATAATACTTGGTCTGCCATAAGTTTTGTGACACAGAAGAGACAATGCCACTGCCCTCTCCTCAGTGTCTCCTTAGACTGAGCCAGAAGCAAAGATTCACTTCAATGTTAGTAGTGAAGGTCAGTTGATAAAGTATTGAAGAGAGATGCTGGGAGACCTGAGTGCTTTTCTGATCTCTTAAGTCGTTTTCTGCCTTGTTTTTCCACTGGTATGTGCAGATAATTAGACTTCCATTGTAAGGTGCTTTGAACCGATTCTGATGTAAAATTTTACAAAATGACACGTTATTTACTCTTTCCTTCCATTAGGTTGTATGCAGTCCTGTACAAGCAGCAGGGTGGCTTTGGCAGCATGGATCTCCGCAAAAGAAACAACCTGGCTATTCTGCTTGAAAAAAAAAAACAGCAAGTTCTGATCACTAGCTCAACTTCAAACTGTAGAACATAGTTAAATGTGTGAACATTTAGCATATTCAGTCAGCATGGGAGACAGTAATAGTTCATAAATTCAAATTCATGTTGAATTCTTCTCAAAGGAATTACAAAAGAGAGGGTGATCTGATGAACAGACGAGTAATGGTTGAATGTGATTTATGAATTCAATAAAGGAGACACATCTGAGCCAATATCTGACAAAAGTCAGAAGGTGAGAAGAAAAGCATGAAGAACAAAGTTATTCCACCTTTTACATATACCATCCTCAGAGCTCCTCGAGGGAATAAAAATCGGGATGGTGGAATCGTCAGCTCAGGAGACAGAAGAACTATGTTATTTTCTGAAAGGCATCGCATATACCGTCCTCAGAGCTCCTAGAGGGAATAAAAATTGGGATGGTGGAATCATCAGCTCAGGAGACAGAACTATGTTATTTTCTGAAAGGCATCATTAACCAAGGGTAAATCCATATGTATACAAGGATATAGAGAGATAAATATAGAGAAAGGATGAGGGAAAAGGAGAGAGAAGACAGGTATGCGATAAAGCTGTCAGAATAACACAGGCTTTGGATAGAAACACTGCAAGTTATGCAGGTCATTCCAAGTGAGTTCCAATAAAAACTTTCATGGACACCATGCCATCCCTATATTCTGAATAGTTCACAAGTAAATTAGGATTCATTGCCACTATTTTTCATATCTTTACACTGATACGAGCTTTTCTCCAGATCCCCAAACTAGCAGATATGACAAAACATGTCTTGTAACTCATTTTGGTTATCCCTAAGACACCAGCACCTCTTTTCACCCTTTTTTGAACAACTTCACAAAAATGCAAAGTTATTCACTTGCTTTTGACATCTTACTACCACAAGCTTCTCTGTGAGTTCTAGAAAGGAAAATACAGCCTTTCCCTCTGCCCTCTTCACCATCAGTTGCTGCATCATTATTCAGACTGATTTTACATGTTTCCCATAGCTAGATGTCTGCAGGCTCCTGCCATCAAATTCTTTCGGGATTTGACTTTTTCCCCCATGGAAAGGAGACATTTTAGTATGTGCATAGAGGCTCAATGTTTGGGCAGTTTAATGAAAACATCAATAAGTTACAGACTGGAAAAAGAGAGGAAGGTTCACAGCCATTAGCGTCTATTGTTATATTTTGCACAATACTACAAGCCTTTGTACATCAGCAATTAATACTACAATAAAAAAAACATAGTTGGAGGAACCTCACTGAAACTAGGATGTATAAACACTTTCCTTCACTTAAGATAACAGTGAGAAGCAGTGCTTAAAGCACATTTACTGGCAGGAATAGAAGCAGAAAGAGCAGCATCTACCTAAGTCACAAATGTCTCTTCCCAGCCAGGTTAGAGAGACCTTCCACCACCTTCAGATGTTATCAGAGGGGGTCAGAACAAATGCTGGCATAAGCATTAATGCAGATTCATATGCTACCGTCTCACCTGAAGATAAATACAAAGTCTAGATAAAGATGATTTTGATTCAGTCAGCATGCATAATATAGGACTGAGATCAGATTTATGCTGGCTATAAAGAGGGACAGATGATACCCAATCTGCTGGTACATAGTTAACTCATCAACATGCATTTTTGGGCACATTTGAACGGCAGGTTGAACAGGTTGAGTTTATATAAGAATAACGTTTAGTTTCGTCTTTTGGATAAGGTATTACACACCCTAGTGCTGAATTTACAGTACTGTAAAACCATGGGCTGGAGAAAACTGTTGATGGAAAGATGGGAATGCTGCCAGAGAGAGAGCCTAGCTCCAACCTCAGGGGCATCTGATTCCTTGCACCCAATTTAAACCGAGGCCCCAGATTTACCCACCCATTTAAAACATTTCGCAAAGATGAGTTTCATGAAGGAAAGCAGTTTGCAAGAGTTTTCTCCAACATTTAGCTTGCACACATTAGATACAAGCAACGTTGCTAATAACTCATTGCTCATGCAAATTAATTCAACTTAGAGAAACAAGCCTTGATGATTATAAAATGCTGCAATCACAATATTGCTTCCGGACAGCTGAGAGTAAATTCATCAAGCATTTGATATTTAAAGCTGCTGTGGTGATGAATGCATGCCTTCATTTACGACTGTACACCAAGACGGAGAGAAAATGGAATGCAGAAACCTGACTACATGAAGGGAATCCCAACAGAAGCCACTGAAGACAAAGGCAGAGATAGGAAATCTCCTTCACAGTCAGCTGAACGCATCTGATGGCTGCAACTTATCCATGAGTCTTTAATAACAAACTATTAAAAGCAAAGCAACAGCAAACACCAGTTTTAGTGAGGCAGAAGCAGCTTGTTCCTGTTGACTGTATGGGGTGTAAATCTTTCATGCCCAGGTCAGGGACAGTTGCAGAGTGGTGGGTGTCTCTTCTGCCCTGCAGAAGACATGCAGCCAACTGTTACGGTTATGGATGTTTGCTCTGTGTGTGCAGAGCATGCAAAGGGAGGATAAACTCTGCAGGGGTTTCGATGACAGCCCTGCTACTGCTGCGGATCTTTGCTCAGTATATGACACTACAGCAAAAACAAAAAGGAAATGAGCTCAACAACAAACACCCACAATTACACCGTGCTAATTGTTTTCAAGGTTTCCTGCAGAGTTAACATTGCAGGCAGTGCTGCGTAATACAGAGGAAATCAGTGATTCCACCGGCACTCAGAGTGACGGCATTAATCACGATGAATTCTCAGTAGTGGATGTGGTGGTAGCAGTGCAAGTCACGGAGAAGTCCCCGCAGCTCTGCACGTCTCATCAGCTCAGGGCAGTCCTAGCCGCACTGCGGCCCCAAACTGCTGCCTCGTCCCATGGCCTTGTCCCCGAACCACTGAGAACATCTACCTTTCCCTCTTGATGGTGGAGAGGTTTCAAGCACCTGGAGGAGAGGTCCCGAGTCATCTGGCTATGCCTAATCCACAGCTGTTGTATCAACCAAGGCAATTTTCCAAACTGAGGGCTGGGAACACCAACAGAGCAAAACATCTTCAGGGTCTAGACTGATCATTTTTCTTGAGACCAATTTTTAGGCTTCTGGTGCTTTGTGTATTTACTTAAATATCCCTTTGCCTATTTTTTAAGCTACTGATATACTGGGTATTATAATGATTATCTATCTCTCAGAGACAGTATTTGTAAGAGAGCCTCAAAAAACAGGATGAAAAATGTCCCCTCCAGGCCAAAGGGGGTTTTGTTCTAGCACTGGCCCTTGTATGTTAACCAAAGTTACGGTGCTGTTCTTCAAATTACAGTCCTCATCTTTTACAGAAAATATTTCCATGGACACATGGAACATTCTTTTTGCTTTAAAAATCTCTGGTAACTCTACAAGGGTCTTTGTGTATTTTGTTGTAAGCAAAAGTGAAATTAGAAGAACTTTATTTACAGTCTCCTATCTAAAACATGAAGAAGAATATAAGAAACCAGAAAAATATCTGAAGAGAAACTGATTTTATCCTTAAGAGAACAGCGGGATCCAGGGAAGCCTAAAGTGGCCTTTTTTCCAATTGCTCTCACAACTCACTTTGTCTCCATGATACTCACAGGGTGTCTCACCTGCCTGAGATGGATGGTGGCAGCCCCGACCTGGGGCTCACGGGCTCTGTGCCAGTTTTTCTGATGGACACGACAGTAAACGTGGTCTTCTGCAAGGTGTGGATGTAAAGCACCCTGTAACAGCCTCCTCTGCACGACGTTTTACAAACACCACCGGCACCATCTGTGGGCAGAATAAAAGAAAAAGCCAGTCTGGACTTGGCTAGCAGGTCAGAAAGCTTTCTAAAGCAAGACTTGGTTCCAGGTGGAAGAAAAGGAGAAAGATCTGGAGCCAAGAGAAAGAAGAAAATCCTTGGACCTAAACGTTTTAGCAACCCATGTTTGGCAGATCTCAATTATCATTTATCCTGGGATAACATCTTAGAAAAAGGAGCTGAATTTCCATCTATCACACTATAAGAAAATAATAAAGCAGGTATCTATTTTTTCATTAAAATTAAATAATTGAATCTGTCCAGATTCATGTACTTTCCCTCATGAGATATCCAAGAGAATTAAGTTTCAATTGACTTTCCAGACCTTGGTTATCATAGGAAGCTTTTCAAAAATTGGGACATTTGGCAATTTGAAATTCAAATAGGTTTTCAGTCAATATGTTTACTATTGCCAGACAGGCGTCTTTGTCCCCAGGGTGTTTAATGCCTCAATAAGTAATTGGTCCTTTCATCTTTTATATGCACACAGTGTAGAGTTTATGGCTCATACAGTGAATTGTCAATACAAAGGATCTTTGCACCAGTCTTAAATAACCCATCTCCCAGCTCCATTAAATCCTGTTAAAAATCCCCCCTCCCTCCACACCCCCAAGTAGCCTTTGAAGATTTTTTTCTCCCTGATTTTCAATGACATTTTAAAAAGGTATCTCTGCTTCACTCCAAAACCTCAGATACAAAGACAGGGAGGTGATCAAGAAGAACAAGAATATTCCCCCAGGGCCTTGAAAACTGCAAGAATTTCAGGAAAACCCTTATTACACATTCATCCATTAGATCTGAAATTCAAAGAATTCAATGCATCTGCATCCTGAGATCCAGATCTTTTAGAGCTGAGACTGCAACACTAACCTAGTTTAGCATGAATATTTTTCATAGGAAAATATCTCCTGAAGCTTTCCATTCAGACACATGGGCAGCGCTGTCTGTAAAGCTGGGCAGAAATTAGGTTTTCTGTTGTACATGAAACTGCCATTTTTTTTTCTTCTTCTTTTGCACCAGGTTTTAAAAAGTGTATCTGTCACAAGTTTAAAATACTCAAAATATCTTTTCAGACAACTGAAAAATTTTGTTTCAGTCAAGTAAATATCTTTCACTATAACTGGACAATTCCTTTGTATATTGTGCAATGTACATATTATATTTGTACAAATACATACACAGAAAAAGAAAATTTTATTTTCAGACAAAGAAACTGAAGTGCAAGGAAATTATTGTGTAAGCAGTTGTGCTGGAAGATCTGAAGATGGATCAATCTCTGGGCAAGATGATGGTGAGTATCTGGGAAATTATTTTAACCAGGCAAAGCAGAATACGTGGTCAACTCCAGTGAATAAAGAAGTCACAAAACCATCTCAGCTTAGCTAAAACTGTAGCTCTCGCCTCCAGAAAGGAGTCCTGGATTTTCATACTGGGCCTTTTTGTAAGGAATCTATACCCATACTCTAACCCTAGCATCCCCAGAGCGGCCGATACAGCACAGAGCAGCTGGGTGCTGAATGCACCTCCTGCTCAGCTCAGCAATCCGTCCAGTGAATTGCAGCATGGAAAGAGCTGGAATACTGGCTAGCTCCTCGCAACTGTTTTTGAGATTCACAAATCTCTTCTAAGGGTTCATTAGAGTGGCCCTATAACCTTTTACTCTTAGTAGATGTGCTCTCCATTTGGCACAAAGCGTTTGTCAGGATCTGAGGGTGACTTGGCAGGCTACATATTTGCCCTTGGGACTACAGGCAAAGCGGGACTACATGCAAAAATGCACCAGGTGCAGATGAACAGATTTTACCCACTCCCAATTTGGGAAATGTAGACCTTTGTCCTGTATATGCCTGAGAATTGAGATTATCTAAGCTTTTTATTTCCCACTATATAATAAAGATGAAAAAAAAAATCTTGGCAGATCTAGATCAAAATCTTACACTTCTACTAAATTGTTAATTTTTATTGCATATAAACCTCATTAAATTTAATTAAACTGAGCTCACAAGCTTTGCATATGTAATAATGAATAAGAGTTAATACCCCATTTCTCAGTATGGTACATTTTCAGTCGAAGGCTCCCCCAGTACAATCCATATTGCATCTATTCAGTACCTTTACCCAGCAGGGAAATGGCCATTTCTCATGATGCCTCGCAGCAAATCTTCAGCGGTGGAAGGACCCCCCCAGTTCACCACAGACTAGACTAGAAGATGATGAATACCGAGTGCAAATGAAACTGCCCTCAGCCAGGGATTAGTAAAGAGGCTATATTGATTTATACCATAATCTGGCAAACCACCTGCGAAAAAAATGGATGTGTTCTGTGAATGGGGAAATAACTTGGTGCTATTTTCCTTATCAGAAAGGCAGCATGCCCTTTTGGCAATGAGAGATCAGACACATCTGCAAGTAGAAACTAGCTTATTCCTTAGTCTGAAGAGTCAGTCGAAATCACAGCCCAAGCTGATTAGATTCAAAAAGCCCTCTAGTTAGTTGTGTTTTGAATCCATATTCTTTCAGCCCTGAGAGGAATAACTAAAACAAGGAAAAAAACTTCCAAAGCAGCAGCCTTTATATCTGCTAAAATCTTAAGACATTTTACAACTTGACTCAATATTCTGTTTACCCAAGTGAAAAATCCACGTTTGCATTATGGTGCACGGCTTGCCCTGGAATCCGGGTCAGAGCAAAGCTTCTCTTGATCCTTGCAAACCTCATATTTCTGGGAAGGGGGGCTTAGTCCCCAGACATGGGCTGTTAGTTTTTGACTTTTTTGTCAGCACTGAATTTGTTGCTCTCGGGCTCTTTCCATTTTCAATGTTTATCTGGTATGGTCTGGGTATTTTGTGACATTATTGCTCTTGTATTAGTAATATTTTAGCTGTTAAAAACTTTTATGAAGAACTGCTGTCTACTCCTTCACAATAACTGCCTGAGGCTGTGATGCCTCATCCATAGCTCCAGTGACGGTGGCAGAGGCACATTTGTCTCCATCCTCCCTGGGGTGAACAAGCATCTGCCGTGTTGGTTTTCCTTCTTTCTTTTTTCCTCCCACTGGAACTTGTGCCACAGAGGGTAATTAAACCCTCTTCACCTTTTACAACTTTGTTATTCACTGGGGGAGACATGGTATAAGTCAGTGATACGTCTTACTTTGGGAAGGAGCTATCCCCTATCAGGGTGGCTGAGCCTCACTCACGACACTATTGCCATTAGGTTAAACCATAAATGCTCTGCTTTCTATACTGTGCTTATGGTCAACATAGCTCATAGCAGATAAGGAGTTGCAGGCCTGCCATAAGACTGAGTTTTCTAACAGCAGGTTAACACTGACCAAAAGGCACCATGTGTAAATACAAGAAAATCTAACATGGTATCACTCTGAGAGCCAGGAAGGAGCAGCAGAGAGCCAGCCCCAGGTTTGACAACCTCTGATGATACTGAACAATTCTCTGCTGTCTGGAATGAACCAACTGATTTACACAGAGAAGAAAGGGCAGCAGGGAATTCAAGCCCTTGCAGACCAGACTAAAGGCATAACCTAAACATATGTTGGCTGCTGCAATCTTGCGCATTGCAAAGGTCAAACATTTCCACTCTGCAAAAGTCATTTGCAGGGCAGTGATACAGCTACTTCTCTCACCTCTTGCAAGATTAAACAGAACAGGAGAAAGGATAAACTCAGACTGGAGATGAGCTGCTCCCTTGTTCAGACCAAACAGTGAATTTCATGTAAAGAAAACACCAGGAGAAGATGCTGGGGTTTTGCCCTCAGCTGGTCACAATGAGTCCATTTACCTTGGTCTTTTGATAGAGGCCCAGCAACATTTGCTATTGCAATTCAGCATCAACTTCAAGCAGCTCAGCACGAGAAATATCTTCTCCTAGGATAAGGAGAGGAAAAAAGTAATTAATAGATAAGGGTCTTCCTAGTGCAGACTGATTTGTTTTCTGATCCACAAAGCAGTGCAGATTAAAAACTGGAACTAAACAATTCATAGAGAACTGAAACTGCTGGAGAAGAGGCTGCTTATTCCCTGCACAGGCACTTCTCAAGCACAGATCAGAGAGATGGTTACCCTCGTCTGCAGGCAGGATTGCAAAACGTCCCAGTAAAGTGTCTCCCCCAATGGCTCCCTCATCTTCATTAAAGGGCAGGAGACAGGAAATTTCCTGCTCTGATTAGAATTATGGAGAAAGCAATCACTGTCATTTGCATTCAATCAGGTATTTGTTCCCCTTGATAGAGGAGCATCAAGATGATTTCAAAAGCACCAAACAAGTACTATGCCATTTCCCTAATTAAACCCCCCCCTCCTGCTCTAAAATTGATGAATAACGACCAAACTTGACTCATAATCCCTTTGTCTTCTATTATTTACTCTTTTTTAACACTGATTTATGGCAAGGTAGTGCTTTCATTATTCTTGTTAATTACCTCTGTTCTCTACCTCAGCTTGTAAAATGTAATTGGCTGAAACATAAATCTAGTCTTGCCACTTATGTTCACACATCATTAATATTATTCAGAGCATTCTTATAAAATCTTTATAAAACATAATTATAAATGTGCCAGTAAGTGCTAGGTTGTGTTAAGGATGCACTAAGCCTTTTCTGAGGACTAGTTAGTCTGTCTATTAAACCTTCCTGTGTGTTAATGTGTTTGTGGTCCAGCTTGGGAAAAACAACACTAAAGTGGCCAACGAATATCATAGGTTTTACTAATACACCATCTCGTGCATGCAAGCCCTATTAAGTGGCTACTAACAGTTCTGCAGCACAGGAGCAGAAAGACAGTCTGTTAAACCTTCCTTCTCTCCCCACCCCTGGAAATAATGTTATTGCTGAGCTGAACAATGATTACTAGCCAAACTGCAGCAAACCAATGCAGCAAACTACTCGCTTCAGTGGTTATCAAGTTTCTTTCTGTGTGTACATAATCCCAGAACAAATTATTTCCATCCTCTCTGCTCCTGTTATTTCAAATCAAAAGAATTGCATATCGTGGAGAATAGATGTTTTTCCATCTTCCTCTCTTCTCCCATTGTAATTTTTTAGTATTGCTTATGACTACATGTAAGAAAAAAATCTATTAGAAGAAGAGGAGATGCATTATCCCCAGCTGATTGTTGACATGATATTAGCACAGTATTTGCTAGGTTTCTGGTAATGAACAAGTTCATATGCAGCACTTCATCTCTCCAGCAAAACACTTGGCTATATGAGCGGCAGCAATACCCCAGCTGAGTCTAGTGAGAGAGAAACATGTTTATTATGTCTTTAAAAACTCTCATTCTTCCCTGATTCATCTACTCCATTATTAGCTAAGTGTGCATTGGAGGTACTAGATCTGCTAATGTAAGCCCTTAAACCAGCAAGTATTGTCAAGTATATTGCCATTAACTCTTCCATTCTCCACAGTCATAGGACAGCCTATAAAAATTGGCAATTGCTTTCACAATTGTTAATTACTGTAAATTCAGCATATGAGATCAGAAAGCATTTGCTCTCTCTAGGTCTTGTACTTGATGCTTTGTGGCTATTATGGGTTTGAGTTGGATTCTCAGTGGTGAGGTCCTGCCAGCATCAGTGGGGTTTCTCCTGCTTTGTGTCAGTGGGTAGGCTCTGAAAACCAGCAGTTCTGCCCAGCTTTATCTTTTATGGCCAAAACTGCAGAGCAGATCTTCCAGGCAAGGACCAAAAGGCGAAAGACAGGGTGCATTCCCACAGATAAAAATCAAGAATTGCTTTGTCTCTATTCTATTCCTTAGACAACTGCAAGAAAAAATATTTTGTGTCGGACCTCACACGTGGTTTATTGAGTAAAGTCATTCCTGATAATGCACTTTGTCTGAAGAAAGCATTATAACTTGATTATGTTGGTGGAGAGCATGGAAATGGGATTAGAAAGCTGAGTCTCGAAATCCATTTTGTGAATCTATGCCAGATTGGGACGGGCAGCATGGAAGTTTAAGGGCAGAGGGCAAATTCGCCAAGTACAGTTCCTAAAATTAGACAGATTCCTTCATTTGTTCAGGTTTGTTTCTTGAAATCAATATAATATGTAGAGCTAAACCAAGCTCTGGGACCTGGCCTCCTTTCTCCTGAACATAGATTCCCTACAAAAACTCACATCTTCTGAACATTTATTCCTCAACACTGGATGAATCCCACTCCAATCTTTATTTAAAGGGACTTTAGAGTCCCTTTAAAGGAATTTAATGTCCCCAAAAGGACTCTCCAGCCCAAGATAGACATTCCATAGGAATGGGTGTTTACATCCGCTGATGCATTTTCAGAAAGCTCCAGTCTCTTGCTTCTCAACCTCCTTGTCAAGGTCAATTTGGAGCACAGATCCAATGCAAATAGCCAGCAGAGGTAGTTATGTCTATGGAATTTCTACAGTTGAATATATATAGAATATATTTTTGTGACAGTAGGGTCCTTCTGAAAATGATTTAATTGAAACTCTTCTGAATTAACAAGCCTTCCTGTCCTTCATTAGTAACTGGACAGCCAACAGCAGCATGGAACTTTTCTTTAAAGAAGCAAATCATACCAAAAAGGCAAAGCAGGAGAAAATAGCTGTACTCCGCAAGTCTCTTTGCCTGTTCTTGATACATCATTATAATGACCTTTAGACAACTGTTAGGTGTATTCTAGGGTAAGAGGGAAAAAATGGAGTATATGTTATGAAAACCTCAATCAACTAGGAAAATTAAAAATACAGGAAACAGGAAAAACATATAAAAGGAAAAATATGCTATAATGGAGATTTGGTATTGCTCAAGCATTCCTTGAGACCAGAACAGATCACATATGCAGAAATGACACTGTACAGTGTAACCACCTAGCAGCAGAACAGACCTCTTCTGCCTTTATCTTTGTGACTTTATGAAGAAAAGCCCTAAACATGAAAATTCCCAAGTAGGGCAGATATTCAGATCTGGATCTCAAGGTCATGCATCAGGCTCATCTTTAATTCTGAATGTATTACACACCGTTAAGTACTTTTTTTTTTTTTTTCCTTTAAGTTTTCTTATTTTGTACTTATTTATTTGGTTTTACAATCTACCATTACAAACCTAACACAATTGTATCTCCCGCACAGCTGGGGGTTCCTGCAGCTACTTTTCTCAAGAAAATGCATTTTCCATCCCCTGACTCCATGAGCCTCCCTACTGAGAAGGGTTTATGCTTAGCTACACTCAAGACATAATAAATGCAAAGGGAAAGGAGGTAAAGTGAGGATTCAAAGAGTTGCATGAAATTTTATCACTGGAAGGTCTGACTACGGATACGATCCTATTTTCTTCTGTTTAGCGCATTTTGGAGTTGGTTTTTCACAGAAACCTCCACATCTGCCTAAGGGATTTTTTTTTTCTTTAAGTACCTAACTGGCTGCACTGGTCAGACTCTAATTGTGTCTGAAAGGCTACAGCTGACACACGCTGGAGACTTAATTATGTAGCGTGCGGCTCCATCTGTCAGCTGCAATATCTTTTGCTACCAAGAATTAGGCTTCCATGGATGACGATGCGATATAGACTCAATTTGCTTTCACAAGGGTAACTGCTATATGGGCATTTGAACGATGCTGGAAATTAGGACAACATTTACATTCGTTGCATAGACACTGAAAGACTATATACAAGCAAGGTTTGGCCAAACTATAAAATCAAAAGATTGAATGAGTGGCAACCAATACGAAGATGAAAACCAGGAAACACTTCATTAAAATATCATTAAATGGAGCATAATTTTACACAGCATTGCCTCACTAAAGATGCACCCATGCAAATGCAAACAAATTCTGAAGAAGTGCTCGGTTTTGTGCAGAGCTGATAGAAACGATAGTTGCACTGAAATTCTTTGCTTTTGTGGCAAACATGACAGCAAATTTCTAAGAGTAGAAAATCCCAGTTTGGGATGGGAGAGGAGGCTATTATTTTCCTCTAGACTAGAGATTTTCACCATTTTCCAACCTTCTTGGTGTAAAATTTCAATTCTTCATACGCTTGTACATGCAGCACGCTTGACCACTAACCGTAAATACCTGTAACAATTTGATTCTTCTTTCTCAAACTTATTCTGTAGTTGGGTTTACACAGCCCCAAGTACCAGTTACGTCACTGCAATCTAGCATCTCCTTTAACTAATTTGATCACATATGACCATGGGTCTAGAGCCCTCCAGGCTGTTCAGATCCTGTACATCATATGTCAGCATGAAAGGAGGAACGAATGACATGTGAACTGTGAATTTTCTTGTAAGATTTTACGATAATATTTTCTCTATTTTCCTTAATACATGTCTCTATCACTTCAATCTATGAAGCCCACACAGACTACATGGGAAGCAAGGCAACTGATGACAACATGCTGGCATATTTACAAAGGGAACAAACAGAAGAGAGAAAAATGTAATGTAAGGGATTTTTGCTATTTGTTCTAAAATGAAGACACTTGTTCGTTAGACAACACTTTTCAGAAATGATTTAAAGTGGGTGAGGAACCCCTTTCATTCGCTTACAGGCTGGGACACATTTCAGCTGATGAAAAACATTATTTTTAGCAAGCTATACATTCATCATACAGTGATGCATCTGGAAGTCTAACTGGCCATTATGCCAGCACACAATATCCAGTTTTGACAAACTCCCTCTACTTATCAGCTTTTGAATTCAATGGTTGTCCAATTATCTCTAAAATTGTTATAATCTGAGTTTTAGCTGAAAAGCTTTTATTGAAAATCTACTGGTAATCTTCTGTAAATGTTAGTCATAAACAATACTGTTAAATCATAAAAATATAACTGCTTGTGATTAATCTGGAGAGAGACGTGCATTAACATATTCAGCTCTAAATGGTCTCTCATCCCAGCATCCACTAAGTACTGATAAATTGAATTAGCTTACTTACAGTGAGGTTTGCTGGGAGCTGGCTGGTAAACCTTCTCTGAATTTTTAACTACACTTTTTATTTGGCAAAAGTGTAAAATCCAACCTCAGATCAGAACTTTGAAAACGCCACCCGCCTGTGAGGATCAAACTAAATCCTGTGTGCATGCATCTCAATCTCATTCTAACATTCTGCATTTAAGTGTTTTTTACTTTCTAAAGAGAAAAGAAATCTCAGCCCAAATAAACCGTGATTTCTCCATAATTGCATCCTTTTGCAAGCCTATTGGCCCTGCTCAGATTGTACTGCTTCATGCCTGCTTGCTGCATTTACCCTAGTTTGCACAGCATTTAGTCTGCAACGTCATCTACAGCCACAAAACAAACAGGAGACATGAGCAGGGGCCACAAACATCATCAGAGCTTCCTGGTCATGAAGACAAGTCCTTATGGCGTGTGTGCTCACTGTCACTGCTTCAGCAGGTGAGAGCTGTGACTGGAAACCTGTACACCTATAAATGGGACAAGAACTGTATGGTGTTTGACTCCTCCAAAGCAAAGCTGTAGCTGAAAGGTTGACATGAGCAAAGGGTGATGTCAACAGGTCAACGTCAGGAGTTGGTTCAGCTGTAACCCACCGCTGAGCTGATTGAACCCATGAACTCATGGCTGCTCCATTTTCCATGCTAATTTGTATACCTTGCAAATGAACAAAATTCACCTGATCTTTTGCTACAGTTAATTCACATCTACTTCCAGCTCAATACAAACTATAATTGAAGCTGAAGTTGGACAGGAACGAACAGTGCTCAAAGAGAAATCAGACTGTTGATTTGAATGCTGCTTTCATTAACAGCCTCGTTAGAGCTTGAATGCTGCAGAAGGCATGGAGCAAATCTAATAAACATAAAACCATAACAGCAGTGGTGCTCATGGAAAAAGAAATGTCTGAATTCTGCTGCCAGAGCAGCTTGCAAGACTGCACAAATATTTCTTCGGAGCTGCTGGCCAGAAGCTGCCCACATGGGTGCTGCTTGAGGCTACCCCTCAGTGTTGTGCGGTGCATGAGCACCATTCCCTGTGGCCATGTGCCTTGTGAAAGAGTTATTCTATTAATTTAACACCTGAAAACTGACTACGACATTGGGATGAAGAAGCATTCACTTCATTTGAATTTTTGTCTTCTCAAATCTTCCCCTTTGCCTTAATAGAAGAAACACCAGCACACAATGTCAGCACATTCCTCTCTGCATCAGGCTAATAGGACTGAGTGGTGGGAAGATGCTTAGGGGTCGCTGCGGGAACTAAGGGTTGCCTTTTCAGCAGGCTATTTTGTTTAGCAGCCACATGGGCACCTTAATACCTTCCACAGATAGATAATGTTCTTTCCTTCCTAAATGCACAAATCAAGCAGAAAAACCTCCAAATGGCTCAGTTAAAAGCCCTCTAACTAACACCATGGGAGACTTTTGACCAATACAGAAAGCTAGGATATGTTTTACTTCAATAAAATGAGTAAATAGCTTCTCCAGCATGCAGAAGTATAGAAAACATGCAAACTTTAAACCACCATTTGGTGTTAAATACTTGTAAAAGCCTTTTTTTTAGATTAATATCTCACATTTATCTGCTCTATACATTTCACAGACATAGTGAAAATGGCTTATTTCTAATAAAATGTAGCAACTGTACCCTGAGGAAAAATTACTGTGTTATGAAATATATTTCCCCTCTACCACAGCCAATTTAGTTTTCATTTAAAATTCAATAACTGCATCATACTCAGAATCTTCCAAGACTGTCATAATGACTTTGAACAAAAAGTATGCTGTAAACAAGGAAGATTAGAAAGACATTATTGAGGTAATTTCCCCCAAAATTTCTCTCATACAGAGATGCAGAAAATGGATGCAACACTTAGAGTGAATATGACTGAAAAATAAATAGGAAAGGAAGGACTTTGTTCCACAGACACTTTGGCAATAAAACCATTACTTTCCCTGTTTTATTTGAGGCATATTTCACCACTTGGTGAAAGGAAACACTTCATTGTTTCATCAGTGAAATATTAATGGGAGTGAAGAAGGCAAACAACATAATACTGCTAAGAAAACACTGCCTACTCACTGCAAAATTTTCTCTCCTTGCATCCCACAGAGGAGCTCTGACGCCAGAGCAGATCGACGCACGTTGGCAGTGGTGCAGACCGGCTCGGCAGCGCAGGGAGCAGAGCAGAACAGGGCTGCTCCAAGCCTCTTTCTTGTCTCTTCATCACTAGCAGCCACTCCAGGGCTATGCTACAGGTAGAGTCTTTCCCTTCTGCCTAATCTTGATCTTACTTAGAGATTGGCTTATATCTGAAGAAGTCTTCTCCATGTATGTAGAAGGTTAGAAATTTGAGGACGTGCCTCACTCACCAGCCCCTGGCTCTGCTCCTCATCTTCTGCTTGGACAGGAGTCTCCTCCAAGTGATGGCCATGGTCTCCACTTGAGCAGAGCTAAGTTCAACTGATCCAACAACCTACCCAAGAAACAATGTTGTGCGCATCTCACTACAGTGCTTTAGTGTCATTCTCTATGTAAAGCACTTTTGCACTTGTAAGGATCACTCCTTCTGCTGTTTTTAGATAGAAATGAAAATCCTTAGAGCTGAAAGGAAGCCAGTGCTTTGAGGTGCACTGAAGAGCGGCGAGTGCTGGGCACTAACTTGTCTTGTGTGGAAGCTCTGACTGACTGAAAGCAATGAGGAATTAATTCCCAGACTTTTGCTAGCAGCAAATCATAGAATCATAGAATCATAGAATGCTTAGGGTTGGAAGGGACCTCTAGAAATCATCTAGTCCAACCCCCCTGCATACGCAAGGACACCTAGAGCACGTGGCACAGGACTGCGTCCAAGCGGGTTTTGAAGATCTCCAGAGAAGGAGACTCCACAACCTCTCTGGGCAGCCTGTTCCAGTGCTCTGGCACCCTCACTGTTAAGAAATTTTTCCTTAAGTTCCTATGGAATTTTTGATGTTTCAGTTTCCGGCCATTTCCTCTAGTCCTATCAGTGGCCACCACTGAAAAGAGACCATCCCCATCCTCTGCACTCCTGTTTTTCTTCTGAGACCAATTCAACAATATTTCCTCTTCCCCGCTGCCAAAAAAAAAAAAAAAAAAAAAAAAACCTCTTATTTTTTCCATCTGATCATACCACAAGTGTAAATTGTGCAAGTGTAAATTCTTCCTTCCCTGAACTTACAGACTCCAGCCTCCTGAAAATCCTCTCCTTTTCCATGGGAACCAGACAAAATCCACTAAAAACCTCTGCAAAGCTTAAAAATCCTACAAAGATTTTTAGTCCAAGCGACTTCTGTAATTGAAAGAAGACTGAAGCCCTGACCTTGCAGTTGCTCCAGGTGCTCTGCCTCAAGGCTACCACTTTCCTTGGATCTTTTGTCATTTCTAGTTGGTAAGAGCTGACCTTCTAAGTCCTGCAACAGTGTTCACGTCTACCAGGAGCATAATGGCATCTACAACTGTGAAAGAAGTGGGGAAAAAACATTCACAACACAGCTCAACAACACATCATCATCAAAACACAGGGAAGTTTGTTTTATAATTCCCTATTTTTTCCATCCCAACTACTAGGGAAAACCTAGATGTAAATAGTATGAAAAAGAATGTGCAACATGGAGATCTTGTGCTCTTTAGCAGCAATGGCATTAGTGGTGTTTTGTACAGTTATACTATAATGCGATGGGAAAAACAGTGAACAATTTTTGGGAGGAAGGTGGAAAATTCCTAATTTTGTTATGCTTTGCTACACCCAGTTCACTGCAAATGTCAGGAGGCAAGTACAGCAAAAACAAAGGCTGAATTTATCACAGTAGAAAAATGTACTGACAAAAGGCTCAAAGTCTTTGGGGAGCCATTTCTGGTAAATGAGAGAATAGACTGGAAGCGACTAGATAAAAATGGTGACAGAAAATAGGCCTTGCTAATAGATATTACCTCCTTTTGGACATTTTAAAGAGGGGTCTAATATGGGCTCTAACAAGCCATGGACTCCTGTGGGAAAAGCTGACAAATCTTTCTCTTTCCTTGACCCTTCCTTCATACAATCTCTGTTGTTTGCAGTGCTCCCAAAGCACCAGCCAGGCTCCTGCAAGGTCCTGCTCTGCCTCTCCTTCTCCTCTTTGCTTTGGAGACCACCTGCACCGTAACGCAGCAGAAAGAGCCAGGCAGGGGCTGCTGCATTGCAGCAGCAGGAGAGATGGAGAGGAGAGGAGCAGCCCAGGCTAACAGTACCTCAGAGCAGGGACTGGAGATGCTCTTGCCATAGCTGAAGTAATAACCTAGAGCATTTGTTTTGCACAGGCTGCAGAGTGCTGGACAGTAAAAATCCCCATACGAAAAATAATTATTTTCTTCTCTCTGCAGGGTTGCACAGCAAAACAGACATGATCATCTACCTTCTCTCTGCAAAAGGACCCCCCCCCTCTTTTTTAACTTAGCATAAGCAAATTCAATTTAAAAATTCCCATTTGATTCTTTTCCTCCTGTCTACTCTAATCAACGTAGTTTAAAATGGTGATAGCTATTTTCTAGGGTTTTGCCAGGTGATTAAGCCAAATGAGGTCTTTATATGCAAACCTTGATCATATTTATGCTAGATGTCTTATTAGTGCTCTACAGACACAGGCTCATGTTAACACCATTGACTTTCTCCCCCCATTCATTCATCTGACATAAATGCTTATATCTCGGCGATTAATAGGTCATCTGCAAGCAGGGGTAGCAGGGCATGCCCTTTTTACACACCTATGGCATAGGTGTTGGCATGGAATACAGAAATCTCAGGAAAAAGGGGCTATGAATTGCAAACAGAGCTTTCAGTCAATAAATCAAGCTCCTGCAAGCAAAAAAGCACAGGCCTGATTTCTGATATGCACAGAATAAGTACCAGTCTCTCTTGCTGCGTAGCACTCTGTCCCCGAGCAATGAATCTGCCACATGGATTTTCCACTTCTACGTGTCACTGAGCAAAGCACATAAAATATTTGCAAAGGTACAGAAAAACTGTGAGGTTTGAAATGATGTAATTATGTTCCTACTTTCTATAGATAAAATTGTACACTTGAACTGCAAGGTAAGAGGAAATGGTCTCTATCCTTCACAAAGAATTAGGTGTTCTAGTTTGGACTGCATCTCAAATCTCCACCTATTAAATGAATAACTCCTGAAGCTGTTTTAGCTTTGGCTAAAAACAGATGCAGCTTAACAATTCTAATGAAGGCAGGTCAGTTTTAGGCCCTCTTAATGTGATTTAAGATGGGCTGTGTAATGGGAACACACAAACTAATGAGAAGCTGGATGCCGATTTAGTTATACTATTAACGTTTCTGTGAGATCCACCCTAAGATACAGTGGGAAAACACATTACTTAAGAGAAATAACAGTCTGAGTCTTACCTGTTCTCACAAAAGGAGACTTGCACTACAGAGCAACCCTGCCTAATATAACAAAGAGAGATGTACAAGCCTAACAAGAGGAGACTCTGACTCTCCTTGCCAAAGGTGCTGGACTTCTCGGCACGTCTGAGGATCAGATGCATTTGGACGCTGCATTTGTCCTCTATCCCAGACATTCCCATCAGTGACTTTATGAGCACTTTTACATTATTCTTGCTAACTGCCACTGTTCAGCACTGTGTCTGAATTATCATTCAGTTTGGACTTTAAATGACCTTTTAATGTCTTACCATAGAGAAACAGAAGGAACAATCCCTAGCACCCAGGTGCTTGTGTGTTTGGTACTACATAGCTGATACTCTTGTAGGTCACAGAGCTGATATCTAAAAAATAGATTCCAAGAGGTACCACACTGGTAGAGCAAACAATTCCAAAAAAAATTACTAGATTTTCTTCTCACAAAGTGCTGGTTTATAAGAAATCAGAAAAAAACACCATTAATTTTTCTTAATACCTGAACCTGATACAAAGATTTGGGGTGCCTGGACTGACTCATTCAAATACAAAATTTCTAGGCCTTTCTTATGACATGGATGTCTCATTTAGGTAATTACCAAATAATCAAGCACTGTGTTTTAGACAGAAATTCCATCCCTTATCTGCACAAATTTGGGCCCTGCTCAGTCCATGCAGTTAACTCTATTATATTTCAGCATTTACCCACTATTCAGCTGCTAATCTCCTGAAATATCACCTTATTATCTTGCTCTAAGATGAGAGAAAAAAAAATGCTGTCTCCTGGTGACCAGCAATGTGCCAGTTGCTGGTAAACACTGGTTTTAAATTCATGACAGCCTTCTGCTGTTTCCACCCTGGACCTGTTCTCTGGAAAGAAAATTGTTCCTATTCCTCAGTTTTGGTGAAGGTGAAAACCAAAGAAAGGCTGTATTCTGCTTGGTCTTAGGGCAATACTTCCATGCCTGAGGAAAATAACTGCAAATGTACTTTCTTAAAACCTGACCACAGCAAGGTGAGTCAACAGGCAGTTGGTATTATGAGAAAAGAAAAGGATGCTGTTCACTCTGATTATTCAACCCCCCTTATGCTTGCGAAAGCCTAATTATTTTCTGATCTACATTAATGACTTCAGGAAGCATAGTACACCTGGTGGGAGTACTCAACAGGGAGCATTCCAGACTAAAAGGAAAACTCCTCCCTGTGTCACCAAAACCTAATTTGCTTATATCAGTAGAATCAATTGTTTTCTAGGAAACCGTCATCTCCCACAGGTACTGTTGGCTGTACTGAAAGATAGTTTATGCAGTTTTTACCGGTATCAAAAGCTATCATTTGACAAATAGCTCACTCCATCTCAGGGTGACTTTGGATGGCACATCACTGTCACATACTCTCGCAGCATGCAGCTTTTTACTAAACAGCCTGGCTGCAGCTCCCATGCGCACGGAAACACGAATCTTACAGTTCTCTGCATTCTTGGTGGGATGAACGAGCTGCTCATATCCCAGTTTAAAATACCTGAAGAGATTTAATTTACAAGCAAGATCCAGAAAAGCTTGCACAGGTAAGAACACGGCATTACAAAATAAAGTCTATGAGTGAAGCTATCCATCCCAGCTTTGCTTAATCATAGAAACCCTAACACTAAAAATAAGTAGCCTGTGGAAAGTATAACATCCCTGCTTGTACAATGGATAGTCATGTCAGGATTTTATTGTCCAATAGTACTTCAAGCTCTTCAAATGGTGGAGAGATCCAGGGCCAAAAGATACACCAAGAAATACAGTTAAATTATTTCTAGCAAAGCCTCCTGAGGCTGTCGCAATTTATAAGAGAAATTTTAAAATTCACAAGAGTGAAGAAACAGAACAGGGGAGAACATTAACGAATGGTCTGCATTTATAAAAACATAATGCTATGGTAAACTAATAATGTCCACAGGGAGCTGTTTTTGGATCCCCACACCACTAGGAAATATCTTCAGAAGAAAGTACTCTTTGGTTTACAAGGAATATTTATTCAAATCCCAAAGCCAGTAACACAACTTCCCACATATTCATGGATAAGACCATGCTGACAGCTCCAACATTTTGAAGACATGATATGATTTATTCAAAGATTTAAAGAAAAAAAAAAAAGAAGAGGAAGGATGATTTTATATGAGAAAGTGCTGCATCAAAATAGCTATTATACACAGAAACCTCACAAAAAGTGAAGAAACAAACATTCTAGTGCTTCCCTAGGGTACATGAATATTTGAGAGCTCCAGGATAAATTAGTAATGGAGTTTCACAATAAAATGACAGACATCAGCTGTACTTGCCAGAGAATCTTGGAATGCATCAAACAGTTTTACAGCCATACATATAAAAAGGGGAACAAATCTGTATGGTGCAAATTGTTATTCAAACCAGAACGTATTCTCCAAGGTTCCTGGTGTCCAACTTTGTGGTATATGCCCCTCTCAGTGGTGATGTATTTCACTATCTACAGAATCCAATGAGAAGTGATTTCCTTTCATTTTTTTTTCTTTTTCTTTTTTTTTTAATCAATTTTTTTGGGTATAAGAATAATTAAAAGCAACTAGAGAAACATATCTAACAAAACTAAAACTAACCCTGACTTCCACCCCAGATCTCAAAACCACAGATGAGCTTCCTAGAAGTAATTTCCTCTATGGATCAGTCAATATTATCACACATAGCTTTGTTTAAGCTAGAAGTTTAAGCTAAAAGTACAGATTTAAGCTAAAAGTACAGTACTTTGATTACTTCATAGCCATTGCAATCTCCAGAGTCTTTAACAGTCCTTAATGATGGGGAGGATTCTGAGCACAGGAATTTCCATGGCAAGGGTGCATGAGTAGCACCAAATGCCCTATTAGGCTTCCATAACGTCTATGTATAAAAGAGAGTCCAACTAATAAACCATCACA
>NW_010578487.1:0-45180 GCF_000705375.1 Tinamus guttatus
AACAATGGATTGTTTAGGAATCCCTCAGAAGTCATTCCTATAGGATCCAATTCTGTAGCTCGTATTCAAGTAAGGAGTTCTTATTTGCGCAGATTATTTTACTGAACATCGCAATAATTACTCATGTGAGTAAAGGCTTCCCTTTTTATACGAGATCATGAATTTTCCTGAAAAAAAAACAAAATCATATTAGTCAGTACTGAAAAGTGTTGTCTGCAAGGAGCTGCGATTTGGACTTTCGACTCTCCTTTCTACAATGTCCAAAATTCAGAGTAATCTGTCTGATATATTTGTTCATTACAGTAACTTCACTGCACTCCACTGGTTGCTGGTTATAAGGCAGGCTCCATGACACTGCTCTCCACATCAGCCGCTACATTAATTCACTGATTCATGGCATGGAATTGGAGAAGAAGCTAGCTAGCTCTTTTTGTCATCCAACATCTGATTGTGAAATGTTGCTGACGCAAACGCATACTTAATCTTGTTTAATGCAGTTAATAAGAAAGTCAGAAGAAAAGAAATACATCAGCGCTTTTTTCCAAATCGTTTAGAAGATGGAGAATGCACGTTAGCTGTGTTACTATATCATTAAACAGGTATAACTGCATGACTTCCTGCAAAAGAGTCATTTTTTTTCCCCATCACAAAGACCTTCTACCTGGGCACACAGCATCACTCCTACTGATCTGATGGAGCCTCTACCACCTATTTTGTCTCTAGTTGTTTACAACAGTTCAATTTAATTGCAGAGTGGATGTAAATATCTATTTCAGTATACAGCCATTCATCACTCACTCTGACCAGAAATCCTTTGGTAGAAGCAATGAAACATTAGATGGAGATACTGAAATTGTCAGATTGTGTGTCCTGATAGTGGAAATGTTAACTTATCAGGCACTTTGTATTTGATGTGATAATTTTCTCTTCTGGTTACAACAACAGTCAAACAGCAGTAAGATTGTGTGGGAGAGCAACAGGCAGTAAAACTCTGCGTGAATCAGGATATGAGGATTGTCGTTCTGCAGGATTTCTTGCTTCCAAGGTGCCATATAGCTGTAAGGGCTCCATGTGCAAAGCAGTAGCAAGAATTTTATACTTCTGTGACTCAGAACCTAATAGATACTTTGGGTACAAGGTGCTTATAAGGAAGAAATATAACACATATAATGATTCTAAATGCATGACCTCACATTTTTTCAACTATATTTTTCTTCCCTGTAGTGCCTGCATTGAATTCAGGCACAGACTTACTTGGAAGGTGTGCAAACTTCATGAGTCCAAGATCCAGCTAGGAGAATCTGAACAATCTGATAAGCTAAACGCCTTGGCTTTCTCTGATTTCGCATCTCCACGGTCACAGGTCAATGCACCACCAAATATCTCTCTGTCCATCTCCCAGCTCTCAGTTTGTTCTTTTTTTAAAAAAAAAAAACTACTTCAGTGCCAATGAAAACCTGGGCTGATAAAATGCAGCAAGCAAAGGATGGACTCTAGGAAGAAAAGCAAAGTAACCCAAAGCAACCTGCAGAGACGGATTCGTCACTGACTTAAACACAGCTTTCCCTTGTGAGCAGTGTAAAAAAGTCTGTATCTCTACATGTCATTCCACACCCCTAGCTAGCTTGTATGCTAAAGGCTTGGGGCAGGTTATGACTAGCCAGGTAACTGTAGGTCAGAGCTAAACAGCACAAAAGATTAAGCTATAACTAACATCAAGAAGACATACTGCATGTAAAATTAATCTGCTGCATAAAGAATGTAGTCCACTACTACAGTAGTAGTCCTTCTGCACGGAGCAATGGTGAGAAAAAATGTGCAATGTTCTAGGAACACAGATTTAATTCATGGCTCAGCCAAAACCTTTTCTACCTTTTCCTCCTTCTCTTAAGTCACTTACATCATCCTTTTGCCTGCATTTATCTCCTGAAAGTAGGGATAATAAATCTTTCTTATCCCACAGTGATATTGGATTAGGATCCCAAGATAGGCTTCTAAGTTTTGAAATATTACTTAAAGTATGGCCATAGAGAAGGTGGAGCCAAAATCTCCTCATCTTCAAAGGATTTGAATGGTGGACTAAAATTGCTCACTGCAGGCATTTGGAAACATCTGCTATGCTTTTGCTATGACACAGAAAAAGGAAATCCATCAGAGCCTGTCAAAAGTGCAGTCCTCTTGCTGCTACCATGGGGTTTCTTTTCATATTCCTCCCCTATGTAATGGAGTCTGTAGTTCAGAGCCACAGTTTGGCCCTGTATCTGAACAGAAAATATTCAGTCCCTCTCATTCGTCTTAGATTCTTCCATCTGAACAACGACGAGCATCTTTTATCTCTCTTTGCAATTTCCTTAGCTACACACAAGAACACGCCAGAGAAGCAGCATAAGGTATCATCAGTCTAGGCTTTGGTGGAGCTCGACCAGCTCCCATGAGCAGTTTAATAGTAGGCATTTTCAAGCATGCCTTTTCCCATGCATCTTGGTCTTCCAGCAATGACATAATACAAAAAGCAACTCAACCTCAACTCTGCCACTACTTCCTCTGCAAGAAGAGAGCTGCATTATCTGTTAACTAGGTTTTGCATTCATCACACCGAGCCCCTCAAGTACAGCTTCTCCTTACTAACAACCAGCAGCTCTCTACATACTCTAATTGAATTGCTTCCTGCACTGAGTGCCCTTTGGCATAAGGGCTGCCTTTGAATGCCCAATGCCATGTAACTAACGTCACGTAACTAAACGTAAGCCAAGATCCATGTTGTAATGTTATTTCTTGCCATTCTGAACTAACAAGGTGTCATTTTATTGCCAAGTCAGTCTGGTTTGCTGCATCACCGCTACCTCCCTGAAGATCAGAAGGTAGCACAGGTGACTGCTGTTGCTAAGGATGTTTATGAGACATCCACAGTACCACTGGCAATTAATGAGAACCAAAGAAATTGGCGGAAGTTTAAGAGGTATCTTCACAAGAATCTTTTACTCCTTGTAATCCTGTTCGCTTTCTATACCTCCGGTCCATCTACTGTCTCTGGCTTCCTGAAATCAATGGCTAAATCCACAGTTAAAATCAATAGTGAGCACTCACCCCAGTAATATTTAGGTGGCTATTGGGAAGACGGCCAACAATCCCATTAGGCGTGCCACGAACATTTCGCCTTCCCTGAGTCATCATAATTAATATAATGAGTGGATATGCTTCCAAAGGCATTAGCGTAACTAACTCGGTCTTTGGAGCATCTCTTTTGAGCGCACACATTCTTTGCAGGTATTAGAAAGTGCTGGCTTTCTGTTTTTTTCTGGCCCAGATGCAAAAATGCTGCACAACTTCTCCAATTGCAAAACTGAATGATTATAAAAATAAAAAACTAGAAGCTTAACAGCTGGAAAACAATATAAAAGGACTGAAGCTTGAACAACAACACAGATCTCCAGCTTAATAAGTGTCTAGGAAGATTTACTTCACATAAATAATGTTGAAAAAAGCCCCTCCTCATTGCTTAGCATCAGCTTACATTCTCTTGTAGGAACACAGTGTGAGTTTTGGGGCAAGTACCAATAGTTACTGCAAGAATCCTTTCAGAAGCGTCATCAAAGTGACCTGGTAACACCTTCCCTTTAGTGCGAAATGCTGTAACTACTTTTTTTCATTGCTTTAGCTAGCATGTTCTCATTGCTTTAATACTATGTAGATCTTTGTAAAAGATAAACAGTGCACTAGAGTTAGTCTACCACTGAAACAGAGGGTTGCATCTAAGGCACAAACAGCAAATTTCCAAGAAATCTACCCATTCAAGATTATCACCTGGTCCCTTTTATTATCTAACAATAAACAGTGATATGAATATCTGCCTATCTAGCTGTAAAGCTCACTTTTTACCTCTGAGGCTCTGAAAATATTTAAATGTTGCTTCTCGGCTTTTCTGAGGCTAAGAAGTGCTAGAGGCATTATTTTATGGTAGGGAAGCCAGAGACTGACTCCCATAGGTAACACAGAAAGCCTGCACAGGAGATTTCAGCAGACCATTGCCGGGCCTTTGGCTACTGCTCTAGGTCCAGTTAAGCAACTTACTAAAACGTCATTGAGGAAAAAGGAAGTTCATAAAAGAGAAGGCTGGGAAACTAAAGTCAAGAAAGAGTATTCAGAATCTGAAGGTTCCAGCATTGGCCACAGATCCTTTATCTTGAGCAACTACTTTTCTGTGCATCTTCCATCCCACCTCATACCACTTTGTGCAATGTTGCTTCTGTTTGCAGACCTATCTAAATGCAAGAAAGCAGAATAATGTCTCTTTCTTTTTCCCCAGTCACATTGCTCCTCAAAAACCATTCCTAATTACTTGTCTGACTCCCTTTTTACTCTGCTCCTGAGGGCTGCAAAATAAGTAAATAAATAAGAATCTCTTTTTTTTTTTCTCTCTCTCTCTTTTTTTCCTGTCCAGACTGGTCTCTCTTTCTTTGCCCAGCCCATATAACGATGTGCTTAGGCTGCACTACAAGATATGCATTTATTAGGAAATATTCTGCAATAGTGTACATAGCTAAGTTACAGAATAAATTGTCTCAGGAGGCTGTGCAAAGGTTGAGAATGAGATGATCCTAACTTAGTATACAAGGAATGTGAGTAACCTCTCAAAATCCCTGGAGTCCTAAGGTCTGATTTTCTGCCTCCACCTCTTCTCATGTTTGGTTTAGCTGCTAAGCTACTTAACAAGAGAATCCATTGCTATAGGATACTTTGGATGCAGGTGCATAAATGTGTTTAAAAAGAAAAGAAAACAAAAATTCTAACAAAGAAAAGAAAGGATAAAAAATTGTATTTAAGAAAAAGTAGAGAGGGAGGAGTCTCATTCGGGTTTTGTCCTCTTCCTATACTCTAAGTATGTCAACACAGGCAGTGAGAAGATACTTCTTCCGAAGTGGTGCCATGGTAAAATCCTTGTGTAGCTGTTCTGATATCAAAGTGATCTGGGACCACACATTCCAATGAAAGACCCTCATCTCCACTACAGAATAAGAGGAAATCAAGACAGAAAAGAAAGAGAAAAACAGTGGGTCTTCAAGTCTGTCCTCACTGACTCAAGGAAGGTGATGATAGAAGGAAGATGGGTAGACAGTAAGCAGATGCCATAATAAGAGCTGGCAAGAAACTGCATTGTAGATTCATGCTGAAGGGATACACACTGGAAGTCATTTGCTGAGAAGTGTTGATAGGTTTTTATTGAGAAATGGCTGAAGAGACTTCAGCTCAAAGTCTAGCCTCCCCCTCACCTTGCCTCTATTTGGGCTGATGAGAGGCAGCCAGGACATGCTAACGTCGGCTCGCTAACGGAGCCGATCATCATCTATCCGAGCAGCACTCCCTGTCTTGAGAGGAGAGGAGGCAAAACTCATCCATATGCAACAGCACAGGAGAGGAGCCTTCCTTAGGCAAACCAAAACGTTTACACTCTCCATCTTTGGCAGCTGATTCCTCTTACAGCAGTTTGTCTCTCACACACAAGTGTGAAATGGCAGGGCTACAGGCAAGAAGTCTAGGACTGCTAATGGACTGAGGCTCACTCCCGTCCTGACAGAATTAGCAGGAGGCATGGCAAGCCTATACAGACCCCTATTTGCATGTGGGTGACTGTTTAGCTTCAGAGTCTAGGCAAAGGAGGTAAATGTTTGGTGACAAAGGAGAACGGGAAAGGAAGGTACTAAATCAGGGCTGAAACATCGGTCATTTGGTTTGGTTGCTTTTTAAAGCCAATAACATGCAGTAAAAAACACGAGGAAAAATAAAACTGTCTCAAAAGTCCAGAGCGAAAAAAGCAAACGTCCAGTGTGGGAAGAGCTATTTCCCAGCAGGCAGGGAGAAGCCTGGGCTGGAAGCGTGCCTGGGTAAGAGCTCTCCACCACAAGCAAACAGACAAATGTGCTGGGTGGAACTCCCTCTGCCCACCTTGGCCTCTCATCCTTTGGCCCTCTTCCTGCTCCTAAACCACCCTTGCAAACCGAGAAGTGAGAGGATGCTACGATGACTTGGCAACTACCTCCTGAAAGTGCAAAGAACGGGTAAGAGGTCCCTTCTCCATTTCAGGACAAAGAAGAATATTTAAAACATTATTAGCTCAAAAGGCCCATTGTCGCAGAGCTGGCCATTTTCTTTTCAAATCTGCAAATAGTAGAGAATAGACAACTCCACACTTGGTTTTTGAGGTTTACTGAGACCTCAAAAACTGCAGTAGTTTGATCCTAGATAAAGAAATCCATTTCATGAAAAATTGGAAGAAAAAGCCACAGCTTTTGAGCGACTGTTGTGTGGAGTCTGAAAGTCCCTCTTCTTTAATTACTTTAATTAGTGCAAAATAGCTAAACCTAGTAAACAAAACTGGCAGTTAAACCAATGATATATACAGTATTCAGAGCAAGTTTCTTCCACATATAATACACTAAACCAGTGATAAACTTAGGCAATCTCCAAGAAATGAAAAAGCAGTAACAACTCGACTTCCATAATTATATCACTCCCACCTTATTACTTTGGCACATCCAAATGCTCTGTATCGTATATTCAAAGATAAGAGGCTGTCAAAAATCATGTTGTCACTGAGAGTGTAATCACGGTACCATCTCCTTTGCGTGTCTCACTTTAATGAAGTGCCTTCATTTGATTTCGAGTGCAATGAAGTCTTTACTCTAGGATGCATCCGAGACTCTTGCTATTCCCTCCTGGCACCATTGACACATGTATGTAATTCAAGCATGTTCCTGTCTAGCGGCACAAACTTAATAACTGTGGTCAATTCTATTCTGATAACACCGAGCAATGGACTTCCGCAATAGTAGCAGCTAAGAACAATTTGCCTCCCAAATGCCACACAGATGAAAGACACGATTTTTTCCTTGCTTTCATTTTTCAGCAGCAGTTTTAAATATCATGTACTTCACTGCATGCCTTTCACATCCTAAATATCTTGGACTTAGTTCAGAGTTCTGAATATCATGTAAATTATGTAAATCTTGAGGCTTAAATATAAGCTTGGTATCCTCTGAAGACACTGTCACTTCTACTTTTGAAGTTTTCCTCGCCAATCTCATATGTTTCAAATAAAGTGCTCCGAACCTCATCAAAATATTTTCTCTGGAATCAGTAACTCAGAGCAGCGTTTCCAGGCTCCCCGTCACTAATGACCAGCCACCCTGTGCTCTCCACTGGCAAAGGGTATGTGACAACTGCCTGCCAGAAGGACAAACAGAACCGCTTGGGTGCCTGCTTGTAAGTAATTATAGATGGAATATCACACATAAAAGAATAGAACATTCTGCCGTTTCTCTCATTTAACACACCAGCTGAAACAAGATTATTGTTAACTGGTGGCTGGGTATCCAGTGGAAGGTATATGTCATCTAGAAATGCCATCCAATTTTTCCTAAATTAAAAATTGCCCCGATGTCTTCTTGCCTGCTTTGAATCAACCTACTTATTGTTAGACACATACACACATACTGTCTCACCAATAAATAAGAAGAAATTCATACTGTCATTTTCATGATGCTTGCTCTATACTGTATGTATTTTCTTTGTCATCATCATCAAAAGGGAACAAACATTTTTCTCCACCATAGCTATTACAGGATGCCTATGAAGGCATTTTATTCCATAAAGAAGCCAATTACATATGTATCACACACATTATAGCCTTAGTGCTGTTGCTTGTTAATTTCTAAAAGTCTTTAAACTGTACATTAGTTTAATTAAATAAAGTAATCTAACAGGCACTACAGATGTGACGGGTGTGCATTTTGAAAACTTTATTAGTTCTTCATTCTCGATATACTCTTGCCAGAAACGATCAGAATCTAGTGATTAGCACAGTCCACATGATACAGATCAATAAAGAAGCTTTTTTATGAGCAGCCATTGCAGCAAACTGCAACAGTGGAGTCATAACACTATAAAATCATCTTTTTGAGGGTACAGTTGAGTTTAAAATAATGAAACAGGCAGGAGCCTTTTTTTTTTTTTTTTTTTTTTTACTGAAAATGGTGAAAATCAGAGCTATAACTAACGGCTTTGATTTTAACCAAAGGACAGACACAAAATCACAGTCATTTTGCAATATTTTGCCAACCCAGTTCTGTGAATATCACAGTTCTTTCCAGAACATTACAGCAAATACTCAAGACTCTTTTTTAAATGGCTATTTTACTCCTAAAACATGGAAGCCTTTGAAAATTAGTATGGTGAATCTTTAAGACTGTGTGATAACACAGCCCTCTTTTCTAGGTTTTTGGGAGTCATACAGATTCCCCTGTTCTATGCATTTACCCTTCCCATATTCTTCAGCCTGACAGATGCCTAAAAAATTTACAAAACTCCATATGGAGAGACTCATAAGTAACTGCTTCACTTCTCTCATTCCTCATGTATATTTGCATCTTCCCCTATAATCTCAGAAGCATTTCTCTGCATTCCCCCACCTCACCATTCAGTTCTTATCCTCCCTGGCACAGGCGCCACGAGTCCAAGGGAGGGTCTTTTGTAACGCTACCTCTCTCCTAAGAAGTGCAGAATTTTGTTTTCCCGGAGGAACACAGCCATGCAATGACTGTGGACAGAGGAAGGTGCCTGCTGAGGCAGCTGGTGCCGGGTTATTAACAGCTTTGGAAAAAAATCAAGATCATACACTTGAACTTGTCTTGAGCTGCCCAGATAGGTTGTAGAGTCTCCTTCTCTGGAGATCTTCCAAATCTGCCCGGATGCCACCCTGTGCCATGTGCTCTGGGTGTCCCTGCTGGAGCAGGGGGTTGGACTAGATGATTTCTAGAAGTGCCTTCCTCAGCCATTCCGTGATTCTGTGACTTCCTCAATGGACGGGCAAAGAAAAAGGCATAAGCAAAACTAGAGTACTGTGTTTTCCCTGACTTCTGCTGATGAGCGAGTGACGCGATCATGTAGCTGTTAAATAAAAACACTCCTATCTTTACGCAGTGCTAAGTCGCAAATATTACAAGAATGTAGTTACTACTATTAGAGCTAAAGAGAGAAGAAAAGTCCTCCTTCATGGATGACTACTATTTTTTGAAATCTGAATTCCTTTGTGTGTCAAAGGTCTCTCAGGTGAACCTTTTGAGTCCTGCCCTTGATTTCTCGAATTTATATAGTCCAGAGAAGCAAGTCAAGAAGATACCAAACTGCTTAGTTAGTAGTCTGTTCAAACAACCCACTGTCATGTGGGCTTAAAACATGTACTTAAATCTGGGTAAGATTGGCTATTATGCACTCTGCACTTTGCTGGCACTATTTACTGAACTCGCTTTCCACTACTTTAAAAACAGCGTATTCATACATATATATACACACAGAAAGACACATATATAAGTCTGTGGAGTTATGAAAAAAATCAAAGTATCAGAAGGGCCTATTATGGATAGAATAAGTCATTATGAACATGCTTAAAGCAAAAACTAAACACTCAATTAAGGCAAGAGAAGAGCATACCTGTGAAAAGCCGATCACCTCTCCATTTTCATCCAGTATGTTAAAATTAATAATTGGACCCTGGACATCAGGACTGCTGAAATCTGTATGACTATAAATACGTACTACAGGCGCCCCATTGGCATATTTTAAAGTAGACAGCACAGTATAGGTATAGTGAGCTAATGCAAATGTATGTTGTTTTATGTTCTCCATTCCACCTACAAAAATAGAAAAAAAAAAGAAAAAGAAAAAGTAGACACATGTCAGATAATATTAAAAAAAGGAAGATTTGGGGATGTAACCAACACAAAATGGGCAAGTTTGTGATCCTTTACATTAATACATACTTTGCATCTGTTTCTTTGCATGAAAAGCTTCAGTAGTACGTTAACACGAGAGATTTATCTACAAATTCATTTACTGGAGATATCTGAAGTTATGCTGAAATGGATAAATGCCCATTACAACACTGATAGTTCCAACCTCTATATCTCACTAAGATCTTTTGGCACAATTAATTTGAAAAGTAGGTTTTGCTCCAAATCTGGCTCTGCAGATCACGAGAATGAGGCATCAATCCTAGCAGAACTCACAAAGCAAATCTCTGTATCTTGGATAAAATAAAAATAACAAAATTTTAAATAGAATGCTAAAATACCAGCCTCTGTCTACATAAAAGATATTAGAACATTAAAGTAATATTCCAAGCCTGCTTTCCTTCTCCAAGGAGAGAGAAAGAGGACATTGCGATCACCTCACTGACTGCACACCCAGAGAAGCTCTGCAGGGAAAAGGTTTTCACAGAACTTGTCCTGGAAAAGTATAATGAAGAAATATGTCATCCTTCCTTATTTTTTGCTACGCTGCACGGTTTGGAAAAAAGGACCGCACAGATTTCCTGACAGATGGAGACCTCTGCTATGTCTCTGCTTTCTCAAGGAGGCTGCGTCTCTGGGTGAGATGTGACACCCAGGCTGGCTCCTCAACCTCGCGCTCAGAGATGTGCCACGACATCCATTCACCAGGGAACTCGCGGGTGTCCTGGTTCCCTGCAGGAAGTTTAGACATAAGCTGCAGGTAAAAACTCAGGCACTGAATCACGGAATCACAGAATGGTTGAGATTGGAAGGGGCCTCTAGAGATCATCTAGTCCAACCCCGCTGCTCCAGCAGGAACACCTAGAGCACGTGGCACAGGGTGGCATCCAGGTGGGTTTGGAAGATCTCCGGAGAAGGAGACTCCACAGCCTCTCTGGGCAGCCTGTTCCAGGGCTCTGTCACCTTCACAGTAAAGAAGCTCTTCCTCACACGGAGGTGGAACTTCCTGTGTTTCAATTTGTACCCATTACCCCCTGTCCTGTCACTGGCCCCTACCGAGAAGAGTTTGGCCCCATCCTCCCTACATTCACCCCTCAGGTACTTGAACATATTGATCAGATCTCCTCTCAGTCTTCTCTCTTCTCCAGACTAAACAGGTCCAGCTCGTTTAGTCTGTCCTCATACGATTGATGCTCCAGTCTCTTAATCATCTTCATGGCTCTCGTCTGGACCCTCTCTAGAAGCTCCATGTCCCTCTTGTCCTGGGGAGCCCAGAACTGCACCCAGTACTCCAGGTGCGGCCTCACCAAAGCTGAGTAGAGGGGCAGGATCCCCTTCCTCGACCTACTGGCAACGCTGCTCGTGATGCAGGCCAGGATCCCATGGGCCTTCTTGGCCATAAGGGCACACTGCTGCCTCATGGTTAACCTGCTGTCAACCAGGACTCCCAGGACTCACTGCTGTCAAAGGGGAATGTATCTAAGAGGAGAGGAAGATGCAAGTTGGGACTTTCAGTGGACAAACTGACAGGAGGCGGTTACTGGGTATGATAACAAATACAGTATGTGAATAGGAATAAGAACATGAATTACCAGAAAGTACAGAACTCTCATAAACAAAATATAAGTAATTTCAAAATATAAACTGAAACACAGTGAATTCTTACCTTTGCAGAGGATAATTAGAAGATAGTAACATGACTAAAGACATTTTAAGCAACATGGACTTGCTCAGAGTGGACATCTGAAGGCTAAGAATACATATAAACTCAATCAAATCTCCCCTGAAAACAGCTGGGGTTTTGTTTAAAAAAACAGACTGGTTTCTCTTATGCATACTATGGGTAGCATTAAGATGGACATATATCACACTAAAAAAGGAGCAATAATATCCTCAAAAGTCTCTTGAAGTAGAACAGTATTATACTGATTGGGTTTTAGAACTATAATATATTCTGCCATGTCAAGTATCATATTTGAATTACATGAACATTTTGTAACTAAAAAAGATGTTTGGCATTTTCTTCTTCTTCTTTTTTTTTTTAAACTGCGTAACTATGAATCTTATCACCCTTATTTCTGTGCATACCATTTTTATATCTTAGTATCTTGAAATTCTTGCAGTCTGCTATAATCCCTTTTGGACAGAAATCTTGTAATCTGCTTGTTGACATTTGTGCTTTTACTTGGAAAGGGCTGTCTTGTTTATCACTGTATAAAAAGGAAAAAGAATATATCTTACCGCTGACACACAGAATTGCAAATCCTTTTGTTATTTTGTGTTTTATATTATTTTGTACTACTGTTATTTCATGTGTTATATCTTGTTATTTTTGCTCAATTCCTAAATTATGTGCTATCTCCTTCAGATAAGCTAGGAGAGCAAACCATGCAATCATAGAAATAGGCTAGATATAAGCTGGCCGTACACATTTTTGGTGTCAAATAATAACAAGGGAGGAATAAGTTATAAGCACACACGAAATACTACCGCATGCAGGACTTGCAGGGAACGTTGCCAGAAGCCCATCAGCACAATTTCTAGATGTTTTCACAGTAACCTGGCAAGCATCCCTATCACATTTTGGTCTGAAAGGCACTTTGTAGTCTCAGAATGGCCTGGTCAGAGGGGTCCTGCTTGGGAGCAGCTGGGAGGGCTGAGGAATCCTATTTCTCAGCAATTGTCAGGGAGCAGCTATCTCTGCAGAACCGAGCGCCTGTCAGCGCCCGAGATGTCTTTAATCTCCTGCTTCAGAGCTCTTCCAAATTGGCAGGAACCTTTTAATGGAAGATTAAGCTACTCTCCTTCTGTCTTGTTGCAGAAATCTCTTATTCAGAAATTTCAGTCTGCCATTCACAGCAATCATCCTGCTATCATTTCCACATTGTCTTTAGCCATTCTCTCTTAAAGTTGCTTAATCACATTTCCTTGTTCATTAGTTAGAGGCTGATGAGCCTTTTAATTATTTATTCTGACAAATACAAATGCCTGCAGTAGCTTTCCCTCAGAGTGACTGGAAAGAGGAAACGCTTGCCAGGGTCCATGTTTTTAAGAAGCAGAATATGTTGTGATTAGGTCTGATGTCACTGAAAACCCTTGAAACAAATCCCAACAATCTGAAGTTTGTTCTGACAGAAAAAAAAAAAGATATTCAGAAAATTGATTTATTTTTATTTTTCTAAACAAAATCATCTGTACTGTGTCCTGCATAAATCCTGTTCTTACCTCATCGCCTCTTCCTACTAGGGAAAATAATATAAAGAAGGAAAAATAAAGAACAGGTCTTCAGCCTCTGACCCAGAGTAAGGACAGGCATTACTGCAGACAGCCTCACCTCAGCAGTGACAAAAATTAAACTCACTGCTTGACTTAACCTACCTGAGGTTGATGAGAGGGCAATGCCTATGTTGTGCTCAGACTAACCCTGCCAGTTATGCCCAACAGAACTACCATCTCATGCTTCCTTTTGGATTCTGTAACCAAAATCGATAGGGCTTTGCTGAAGAAAAATCAGAGTGTCAGTGATGCTCTTCTGCATGACGGTGTACATCTTTGCATGCTGCTGCCTCCTCCTCATGGTAGCAAGCCAGCTATTGCACAGAATATCTTGTGAGTGCTCATTCTGCTCTGTTAATACACTCTATTTCTTCATAGAAATTTACTGTCCAGGAGCCTGACCAGAACTAGGCCAACACTGACGTATTTTTATAACCACCTTGGAGGTTACCAGCTTTTACCACTTATGAAACCTTTGGCCCTCTTTTGAAGGGCAAACAAAGCCATTCCTTTTCTTTTGGCTTCTGGCAGAGAGCAGATATTGCCAGTCCATGTTTCTTTCCGAGTTCCATGACTACAGAGCACCAACCAAAGGTACCTTGCTGTTAGGTAGCAAAGCCAGATCAGTTCATTCAGACCCAGAACAGCTGGAGGAGAGCCCGGAGAAGGCTGTTCTTTATCCTTCTCCTGTAACCCACAGATACATTTACAACGTCAGCTTTTGCACAGAGGTTGCATGCACGCCTGGTCCCATCCAGAGGGAATGTGAGACAGTTCAGCCTCCTGGGTGGGAAGAGCAACTTATCTTACATTTACTGTAGAGTAAATAATAGTGCAAACAGCGTGCAAAACATGCGGTTGTCACGAAGATGCTGTAAATCCACTGCCTGCCTTGCCTGACTTTTTACATTTATATTCTCTCTGGGTTATTCTATATGCAAAATAGAAAAACATTGTACTTTACAGGTGGAGTTTTATCTAAATAGAGAAATATGAGATACATAAACATCTGGCAAGTCTTTATGGTGGAATGCTTAGAGTTAGTATAGGCATGGTTTTGCATTACATATAAGGGAAACAATCTACCGTTCAAAATACCCAGCATTTCAGTAGCCAGTTGTTTCAAACATTACTTTTTCCTAAAAGGACTGCAGACAGGCAAGCATACGTCAAAGTCTGTAAAAGCTTTTGAATAAAGAAATTAAGATAAAGCAGAAACTGAAATCGATCCTCTAGAATAAAAGCTCTTGGGCTTAAGATTTCCTGGCAACACTCTGTGATCTGCATTCAAATACATCTTTTATCTCCCTGATTATAAGGAATTAATCTCTCCTTAGCAGAGATAAGGAAGAAGAGAGTCATAGATTAAATACACTGTTATTTTTTAACTTGTTGTAAAAAAAAAAAAAAAGAAAGAAAAGGGAAAACAAGATGTAGCCACCTTCTCATAAATTCCACTCATGACAGACAGGCCCATGGGACCTCCGGGTCGATGTACTAAAGAAGCCTTGAGCCTGAACTCCTGCCAAAAATTCAGATTCTTCCCTTCCAACCAAAAGCCTAATTTAAGGTTCTCTCCTGAGACTGGTTCTCTCTGCATTCCTTTACGTACAGAACTGAATAATTCTGGGTACATTCTGTCACATACTTTAGTGTGATTCCCCAAAGAAAACATATTCTGATGTTTAACTTTGCAATGATAGCTTTGTATTTCTCCTTTACAGATCTGACAATATACTTATATTGACAATACACTAAACCATATATTCTAGCCAGTGGTATTTTCAGCAAGTCCACTCCACAGAGACTACTGCAAACACACAAGTGAAACATTCATGTGAAGATGCAACCTCTCCCCCAGCCCCTGCAGGGAAAAAGATAAATACAGTGCTAGAGGAGTAAAGAATCCGAAGAAAATATAATCAAAGTAATCAGAAATCTTGATATCTTCTTTTGTAGTTATGGCTTCTGGGACTCAATCTGTTTCTACTATCACCAATAAAACTATAAATTATGCACATTCCTAGTGAAGTTTTTTTGAATTAGGAAAAGTCAGACCAAAAGTTAGTTCAGCAATTGCCTGTCTCCCACAATGACAAATGGTAGATATCTAGGGAAAATATATGAAAAAATATTATGTAACACCTAAGCAACCACAACTGATAGTTTAAAGATTAAATAAACTAAACATAAACAAAAAAAATATGAAATGAGCTTCTGGATTGGCTAGCACGGCAACTACACACAACTTGAGATGAAAAAGTACTGAGGATGTTAAGAGGTCGTAATGCAGCTTAACATTAAAGTTGATTCATAGGTACTTTTTTGGACTCGAATGAAAGGAACAATTTTAATATAACACCATTACAATATTGCTCAAAACAGCTAACCAATCTAGTTCATTAAAGTTCAACATAAAAGACTGTAACCCAACTATCAGCAAGCTCATAAAACCACCCATTATTCACACCCATCTGAGACATGGATAGATTGCAAAGCCCTTAGTGACACTGAATCCAATCAGCTTGGATTCCAAAAGACACATAACAAAAAAAATAAAAGACTCAGGGAACACAAAGTGGGACCTTTGATGACTGTTTCTGCAACCTCGGGGATTACATTTTTTACACAAAAAGAAAACATTTGTACCCACTGAGGTCATTTTTACTTTTAGAGCACAGTGTGACCCCATACATGGATTATAGAGGGCTTTCTCCTCTTATGATGCAATAAAAATACATTAAAAAAAGGAAATTTTAGTTATAAGGCTATGGTCTTGCTTCATGAGACCAAAGGCCCAGGCCTGAAACTTTGGATGGACACTTGCAACTTAATCAAATACTTAGGCACTTCCTCTGCAAGCAAAATGGAGAGCCACTTTATATTCCCAGCTCTTCTAATTCCATGCAAAATTCAATGTGTAATATTCAATGTGTAATAGAGGGACCTTGATACTCTCTCAACACTAATTCTTTGCATAATAGCTTAATCCTTTTATTCTCCTCCCTCTCCCACACCATCTCAATATTAGACTGTGGAAAGCAACTGCTTAATCCTCTATTCAGAGTGTTATACTGAAACCAAACATGAAACACATATTCGGTGTTTATCTTAATGAACAGAAGGCTCTTTGATGCCCCATCTCTCACTTCCTTTGAGCAGCTAATTCATGCTCTGTTTCTATAGAGCGAGGGAAGTTAGAAGTCTTTGTTCTGAATAAATGAGCAGAACATGCTGAAAGGAGCAGCTCCTGATTTTCAAATATCGTAATGAGGAGCACTTTTCCTTCTTCTTAATTTCTCGGGAGTAGTAAGAGAACAGCTACAGCACAAGCCAGCTGGCTGGCTTCCTTGAAGCGCGACTGTTTTAATCACAGGTGCAATTTCATTCAAGTTAGCTGCTTGTTAGACTGAAAACTATCTAACAATAAATATCAGCTCCAGATAAGAGAATGAAACTTTCTTGTTGCTATTTTCATTGCATTTCTTTTTTTGGGTGGGAGAGGTGTCCTCTTTTTCTTTCATGAACGGAAGCCATAATCTTAGCAGAGGAAATCATTTCAGCTTGACTTTTCAGACCACAAAATAAGCACCACAAAAGATGAGAGGAATGCAGAGCTTTCTTAGAAGGGTAGAGAGCTTTGTGCACATCCTGGCAGCAGCATTCAAACCAGATCTGCAAAGTGCTGGACAACCCCACGGACGTTTCCGCAATGCAACCACAGTATCATCCCTGGAAGTGCTTATTCATGTGCTGGTCCTGTTTTTCCTCTAAAGGCTTCATCTCAGGCCAGCAGAACAACTTCTGCTTATGATGCTGTCATCCTAAGGACTGAATGCAAGAGAAGCTGGTGTGAACTCTCCTCGTACACGTTACAAACCCAAGTGTAACACGGCCTCTTTTCTGCACTTACAAAAGTGGCTTTGGTGCCTAAAGGAGCCTGTTATGCACAATTCCTGGAGGTCAACATGCAAAAGCTTCTTCACGAGAGCTTGTTTCCTGCTCTTTCCAAGTCTCAGCATCTAGGCTGCTAATACAAGGCAAAGCATAAAACACCTTCCCTCAAAGCTAGAGCCTTGGAAAAAATACAAGATGGGGCAACAAGTCTATCACAAGGCTAATTCAGCACTGACATTTCAGGAAATCTTACTTATATATTTTATTCAGCAAGAGGAAAAGCTTTCTCACCTTTGGCCCAGCCAGAAACTACAGTACCACCAGCTGTGCAGTTAAGTGCAATTATTCCTTCCAACAGCTTTTCTATAAGGCCCATTCCCCAGTACTAACTGAAGGTCTCATAACTTCCTAATGGCCCAGCAGTTTTCTTTTTCATTCCTGAGCAGAGTTGCAGACCAAAACAGATGAACAGCTTGCAGCAATAATAAGCTGAATAGAAAGAAAAATCCAAGTGTGTTTTTCACAGGAAGAAGCCTCTCCCTCGACATCACGAGAAACTTCTAAAATATTCTGCCTGGCTTCTGTCTTTTTCTCACTATGACATCATGAGAAACTTCTAAAATATTCTGAAAACCTGCCTGGCTTCTGTCTTTTTCTCACTAATATTACAGACCTCAATCAAAATTCTTGCTGGGATGTAATTCAATTCCGTATCAAAGCTTGCCACCTCTGTATCGTGTTTAAATAGGAAAATACAAAGAAGGCTGCTAACCACGTGCTCAAACTAAGTACTTTGGTACCCACTGGCTTGATCCTACCTTTCTTCAAGTTTTATATTAGCAACCCCTTTAACCTATCATTCCTGGAGACTCCGTGAGGGACTCTTTGGTGCCCGACGAAGCACATCATGTTAATTCCAGGTTTTCCCTGTCTGATAATATCAGTTGGACACCTCCACTCTTACTCCCTGGGAACAGGCAGCCTCCAGGGCATTACGCAGCAGGACGTCTGCTTTTGTGCAGTCTTCTCACTTCATTCTTTGTAAGGCTCCAAAGAGGCTCCACCACAGCAATACACCAAAAATCCCCAAGCCTATTAATAATTAGACCAAGAAATAACCTATAAAAATTCCTAGAGAACAAACTGTAAGGCATGAAGTGGTGCAGTAAGGAAAAACATGTTCAAAATTTCCATTCTGTCCGTGGCTCGCAGAAATATTTCGAATTTTGTGAAGCAGGCTCTGTTTGTGATCCATATAACAAGCTCTTACTTAAAGTTCGGATTTTCTGATATCCTTCACTTCCTGACGGTGTGAAAGGATGCTCTGCCTTCGCTTTCGCCTTGTCAGATGAGACCTCCACTGAGTAATGTTATTAAAATAACAGCTAACAGACGATCCACATGAAATAGAAGTAATGAACAGCAACAATAAATTGTAAGATCTCCTTTGAAATTTCCTTGATTTGATGCCTTAATTACAAAGAAATATGCACTAACATTGAAAAGCACTAGTATTCTTAGGCCTCATCCTAAACCGAATTACACCAGGATTTGTCCCAGGCTTTCCGTGTAGGTAAACATTGTTTTAATAAATATCTGGGAATGACACTACAAGACAATCCTTTAGCTTAGCAACTCAGCAATCTCTATATTCTCTTAACTCTACTGCCACTTTCATTGATCCAGCCCAAGGCCACAGCATTAACTTTGCTTTATATCACTGGCTAGGTTTGTGAGGAGCAGAAGAGTGACCCCTTGATGTACTGTCCTTCCCATGGCCGTTTTTCTCTGCTGGGCTCTGGCAGGTTCCCACCTGCTCAAGTTCATTGGCTGGGTATGTGTGCAGGTGAGATGTATCAACACTAAAAACACAGACTCTAAAGTAAAAATTAAGAGCAAAAACATCTACTTTGCCATCACGTTCCACACTCTCAGAAAACATATTTAAGCAGGAACATTATAGTCCCAGTCTCACTTCTCAAGAGTTCCTTCAACACAAGCGGCAGGCCAGTACTTCTCAAAGAATGGCCACTACTGCAGGACACTCGGCTACAGCCTGTGCAAGCCTGTACCAGTGCTCCTGTGAGCACAAGGTTCTGCAGCGCTGGCTGCTACAAACAAACTGTTGGCAGGTTGTCATCACACTGCTCATTCTCACAGGCTGCTGAAAGCCACAGCACCTAAAATAGGCCGCAGCCTCCAAGCTATGGGGGTGACAACTAACTTGTAATATAAGGGTGCAAACATATGAAAAATCAAGACTGAGAGTGAAATATGAACTGGAAAATAAGAATATTATGAAGTAATTCATTCTAGTTTTTATTTCCTTCTAGATATCGTAAAAGATGTTCTAGAAAGAATTAACCACTCTTGGTATTACATCAGCTTCATAAATCAGTCAGAACCTGTGCTTCAGATTCAGTTCAGAAGAGCTGATGTATTTCAAGGCATGAGCAATTCCTATGTGTACCACTTGCTGTCTCAGGTTGTAAATCACTATCTGCAGCAACCTAAAGAACTGCCTCTTAAACTGACTTACTGTGGACAGGGTTAGAAGCAAATACTGATCCAAGCAAGGTAGCAGTGAAGGGCGAACACTGCTGTGTGAGAGGAGGCACTGTCAAGGAAGAGAAGCACATAGGAATGAATGAAAAGCCTGCCCTTTTCTCTTGGTCACCTGTTAAACTGGAGCTCACTAGAAGTGATAGGAAACAAACAAACGAAGAAAAAAAACCTTAGGCTGCTGGACTCTCAGGTGACAGACTTTGAGATTAAGATTAAAGAATGGCTTGAAAAAAAACCTTTTCTCCATAATTTCAATTTCTAAAGCTTTTAATCACACCAAACCTCTGGGAAAGATTAAGGCACCACTTTTTTTTTTTTTTTTCCAGGTGGCAAAGAGCAGACAGCAAAAAGTTCCCTTTCATCGACTCTGGTAAGTGGTGAAGTTTCATCCCTCCAGGGAATGAAGGGGTGCCTGGGGCTCCTAGATTCACTTATCTCTTCCATCTAGAAACTTGAGTCTGTCTCCACGGAAAACAATAAAAAGAAATACATCTCGCTTTTCTAGTTCACTTGGAGCTTTCCACTTCTAGACTGCTCTTCCTTACATCTCAGCACAGTATTACTATAGAGGTAACATAGGCTACTTCCATTCAGGCTGTCCTATGAGATCCATATTTTAAGATGGTGAAGAATACGCTTAGGTTAATAAAGGGAAAAACAGAAGATCCAGTTATTTTTGTGTTTTCTGATCATTTAATATTATCTGTTTATTCTTTCATTTTTTTCATCTTTCCAAAGACATCTGGAATGCAGAAACAGATCCCTTTTATTACTTGATAAGTGCAAATATGTTAATAATAGACAGAGATTTATTAGGGAACAAAGAAATCTAAGAAAACCTTGTTACCTTCTTCATCCTTCTTGACCCATTAATGAAAGTACAATTTTGCAACCGTAAATGAAAAGCCCGACTATGAAATGAGCTTTATAGCTGAAGCAATACGAAAGAATAATCTTTAAACTGAGCTGTGGCTACTATAATGAACAGACTCCAGTGTTATTATTGTCAGCAAAGAAAGTTGACACAGGCTTAGCTGCATAACCGTTAGCTACACATTACTGTTAAACATGAGATAGCTGCAAACATGACATATGTAAATTCCACAACATGGACACGAAATATGTAAATTCCATAACATGAAGTAAAGAAGCTGGTTATTACCTCAGCCTCTGTGAAAATGAGAATATCTAGAGTTACAAAATCCTCTTGTTAAAATGTTCTTAAAATTTTGATTTACCAAACAGGCTAATAACACAAGATCCAATTAACAACAGCACTGGATATTTATAGCTAGCTGAGATCTTCCCTTAGGCAGCCTGTAGTATTAACAACAGCTGGTAAGAGGCGACTATTAGTCATACCATATGCTGGAACACTACTACAACTAGCTTAATACTCCTAGGTTATAAGTCTGCAGACCTTTAGCACATTACGGAATGTCATAATCTTTTGCACAGATTATATCTATGTGTCTTCCTAAAACTAGGTAGTTAAAAAAAAGGAATGTATGTTCTTCTAATGTTGCTTTTTCCATCTTGATGGACGCCTGACTCGCTATAGTAAACCATCTGAACCTCTTCCGTTGTACACTGGGGTAAAACCTCAGGCAACATTAACTAGGCTTAGTCTCTCTAGCCAAGCAGCTGGGAACCCTGTTCTGCAGGTTAAACAAGTCAATCCTTTTAAAGAATAAATTTTTATTTAGCCTATTTTGCTTGCTAGGTGACTTCATGTAATAGATTCCCTCATGTGAATTGGCCTGATCTAGAACTGCTTTGTCAACTTGTCAAAGCTTCTAATAATTTCAGAATATCTCTTTCTGGTCTAACCAGGCCTCAAGCGGTCATCATTATATAGAAGGCAATCTTAAAGGAACTAAACCACCCACTGGGTTAGTTCTTGAGATGGAAAACCCTTACTTCAAAACAACAGGTAAAGCGAGAATAGTTAGGATTAATCAAACTGTTCAAATACCTATAGCGAATTCAAGAGGTAAAAGGAAAAACCCTTGATAATTATGCATGAATTTAAATGCTGCATGTATGAAATGCTTTGTGTGTGTATTTCATGCAGACCTAGTGCACTCATTTATCTCCTTGAACACCATCTGTCTTCTAGCAGTCATATATGCAAGAAAACAATACGTGAAGGATCTATAAATGTTTCATTTTATAAGAAGAACAATAGTCTGTATTTTAAAACTGTATGTTTCCCACCCAAGAGCTCTTTTACTGAATGCAGTGGCAATTTTCCAAGGACCTCTCAGAACATTTTTAGGAGTGAATCCCTTACACATTTATTATTATAAATAGATCTTACTGAGGAGTTTTCAACATGGAAATTTTACTGGATCACTGAGATCAAAAGGCAACTGCCACTCCATCAACTTAGGCGTGCTATTCTATTTTAGGATGTCCTACAGTGCCACCATGCTCAGACGAAGCATTTATCAGGTAAAGTTAGCCTGGATGGGGACATGGCTTTTTTCCTCTTTTTCCTTCCACACTATGACGGTTCTCACTGAAGAGCATCTCAAAGAGAGGCGTTAGTAGGGCTATGAAGAGGGATCACAGAGATGCAGGACAAGCTGCCACCCTGTTGCCACAGCAGGCAGTCAGCGGGGACGCCCTAGGCAAGACAGAGCTGTGTTAACTACCACTTACCCACTCCTCTCCCAGCTGTTTGCTGAGCGCTCTGGACCTGCTCTCGGAGCTTTTCTACACTGGTCAACAATTTTACTGTTTCCCACCTTCTCTTTTTTCATGAGGACCCCCCTGTCCACAATACGAAGGGAGTATGTGACGCAGCTGGCTACCCTTCGCCACTATATCTAACAGTGTTGTGTTGAGTCCTTATTTTTAATTCTTTGTAACTACTCTCATTTTACAACCCCCACCATCTGTGAACAGCTATAGAAAATGTATCTCTCTCAGTAAAGACTCCCCAGAGGCTTCGAGAATTTCATCCCCTCATACGCAAGCTCGAGAGAGGGCTCACAGGAATAGGACACCCCTCTGAAAGCTGGAGAATAAAAAACAAACGATTTTTGGCTCAAGCACTTCTTTCCTTCTCGGTTTTGGACATATGAGAAATAAATTAATATCCAGTTATGGTGAGCCGCACCATTTTTGTGAGTCAAGCAGCAACTGTGAAGTTGGAGCACTTCAACCATGTTGAACCCACCACAGCAGAGGAAAAAGGCAGGTTTTATAATGAGAAAGCTCAGACACATAACAAGTTATCACAGTCAAACCAAGGAGATAGGGATACAGTTTTACCCAGACTTGGCTCAGTCAAGCCCAAATCAAACAATCGAAACAAAAATAAACAAGCAAAAACAAAACAAAAGAAAAGAGGGAGGAGGGTGTTTTATGACATCCCTTTTCTATAAGAAAAGATAAACTACATCCACTTCCATAGGTGACAAATATTTATCTACATTATGTGTAAGAACTTCTGGGAATGCACGCTGCACAACTTCTCCAGGGCTTCCTTGTCTTGTGACTATAAAGATCTTTCTAGTTCTATGCTCATTATGGCACTTTTTTTTTTCTTTCTTTCTTTAACAAAGTGATGGTGTCGGTAGTCTGTGATTTACTAAAAAACCCGAGATCCTCCTCTAAGAGAGCAGTTAAGACATGAACTGGTACCAATTACTTCTGATTACAACATGATTACTTCTCACTGAACACTTTGTTCAACAGCCAACAACAGCAACCATTATTTGTATTCTATTCTGCAACCTACCAAACTTCCACTCCACTTACTTACACTCACATTTTCTTATAACATATTATGGGCTCTAATGTGAGGGAGTAATTTGTTTCCCGCACTTTACCCAGCACTTCCTTCAATTCCACAGCACTTCACGGCTAATATTAACTTGGCTGGGACGTGCTTACCCCTTTACGGGAAGACATTCTGAAAGACAAGCTCGGTACATCATTACACTGCTCTGCTGTTTGGGGCTGTGCTGTGCGGATACTCGTTTCCCCACCAATTCTGCCCCTTGGTCTGCAGGACGCACGAGTGACGAGCGCGTGTGTCGGAGGGGCAGACAGTTGGAAGTCGGCTGCTCATTAGGCAGGGAAGGCAGGAAGGCACTTGGAGCTTATTAAAGCAGCTCAGCTCCTCGCAGATGTAAAGGTCTCCTGCAGCAATGGGCAGGAACGTCTCCCCACACGTCGTGTTGCTAGGACGTAGTTCCAGCTTTCCACAAAGCTCTGAAACGGGGCCGTGCTACCCAAATGCTCCCCATCCAGTTTTAGTTCTGCGTTTTCATATTTCATTTTGCAGTGGAGACAGTATTTGACCCACAGACAAAGGCCAGATCCGCCTGTTTCACACAGCTGCTGGTTGAGGGGACATTTATTTAAAACTCTTCCTGTCAGAACAGAATGATCTATTAGGATCACAAATGGCAAGATGCCCAGAGACAGATTTTGAGGACTCCTGCTTTCGTGAACAGGAAGACAATTTGAAGATTAATTTCTGAAACAGACAGCAAAATATATCTTGCCGACCTCTTAACACTGCTGTAAAAATATATTGCTTTTAAACACCTATGATGTTATTCAATTAATGGATTGGTATTGCTGCTTTCGATTCATAAAATTCAGATTTATATTCCCCATCCTCTTTCTACTACCCTTAATCTCCCCTCTCTGTTTCTCATGCTACCCCTAAGAGGAACTTAGGATACCCTATTGTTTTTAAAGATCATTAAAGAAACTCCAGAATGTTCTCTGGCAATTAAACCAAATTGTATTTTAAATAATGCAGTAACTTTTACCCTTGGAGCTGAGTCGCAGCTTTTCTGAACTTGGAAGAACCAAAGGGCATGTCCATTTCTGTAAAATCAATGAAATCAAATATGCTGCAATTCTAATATAAGTCATTAATTAGTCTCAGAGGTACATTCATGATTATTACACAGGATTTTCACTTTCAGTTAATGGTAGTTAGAAAAAAAAAATCCTGCAAGAAATTAGCAAGAAACTCTGATAATGACATTTTAAAAATTATGAATCAGAATGAAAGTCCAAGTTTCCAAATCCCCTAGCTAATAAAAGCTCAAAAGAAATATTTGTTTCAAATGCACTGGAATATTTCAAATCAAATCTTTTTTGAATACTATATACAATGCAATAAAATTAGTACTTAGTACATCTAAATAACATGACAAATAATTTTTAGCCTTTTTCCCATCAAATTTCATATCAAAATCAACACATTTCAAGAAGACAGATAAACGCTACACTTTCTCCACTCCAGACAATAAGCCAACGATAATTACAACCACATCTAGCCTCTTCCTCTGTCCTAGCCATTTGGTTACTCAGAAGATTGAGCAAATGAAAGACAGTGATGTTGATTTATCATTATTGTTACTATTATTTTATGTTTAGAAACCACTATGTTGAGGAAAAAGAGGACTAGAATGCGTGACCAAATTAATCATTAGACATCTGCAACAGCATTTCCACTCTTTTGTTTAATTTTCTATTTCAAGGAGATGACCAGGACGTAAAATAACTTTTTTTTTTCTTTTCTTCCAGCACCAGCTCAACTTTGGTTTGGTTTTATGATGCTTTTCTCTGTGTAAAAAGCAACACAGAATAGCAACAACAAAAACCAACAAAAAGCCTCTTGCATTTACGAAGGCCTGTACTGTTGTATCTAAGCCTAAGATAAAATCTGACCAATTCTCAAAGATGAAAGGTAGCAGCCTCAACAGGGAAACAGAGGAAAGAGGCAACCTGAAGGCTCTTCCACGCAGCACACGCTAGTCTGGATCAATAAAATACCACCTGTCAAAACCATGTTAATGAAACTCTTAAGCAAGCCCTAACAAGTAAAAAATGAGAAGAAAAAAAGAAAAAAAGTTTTCTTACTGGGTTTTAATAAAGACATCCCCAACTAAAATTCATTTTCTGGTTTGTGGATTAAAACAGGAGCTGCCAAAAGCTGCAGAGGATTTACATATACAGTAGCTTTAAGATTTCCTCCCATGTAACTTTTCTGTTGAGCTTTTCCTGCTGCCCAGCCTCCCTCCCTCTCTCTCTTTCTCTCTCGAGCCTTTTCATGTTCTCTGGCATCAGTCTCATCCTCCCACCGTTATTCTGGTGTTGATCAGGAAATGCCAGTTCCACGGTAGTTACGCGGAAGATGAAATAAATACCAACACATTGCAGAATGCAAACGTCAGTCCTCAGGGCTCAGGTACTATTTCCTTGCTGTTATTTCTCTTCTTCTGCAGGGTAAGAATTCTGAATATTCTCAACTTATGTTTTCAAGTTTTCTCTAAAATAGTGAGTTAGAAAACCTTCTAAAAGAAATTTGATAGCTTCAGTTAGTCACATGACTATAAAAATGAAGCTAGAAGGAAAATGTAATAATCCCAAGACCTGTAAAAATCTGAACACTGAGCTTGCACTGACTGTGAAAGCATTTGTAAACCACAGGTTTATTACCTAGTCTACCTTGTCTATCTACCAAACCTGGCTCTTCCAATGTTACAAATGTGGCAAATGAAAGCATAAATAAGAATTTGGGGAAGAGGAAGATTTTTAGCCACTTTGTATTTTCAAGTATGTATTGGAGGTAGAAATTTTTATGATTTGTAGAGTCATAAATAATTATTGTGTGAAACAGAATCCAGACCTTGGAGGAAAAATACTGAACTTCCTTGATAAGGCTCAGCAGAGGCCACCAACAAAGGAACATTGTTGGTGGAGACCCCCTTCGGGAACGTGCGCACGCACAGTCGTAGAAGGGCTGTGTGACAGGAAGGCGCAGATCTGCCCGCCCCAGGCGGCCTCCTGGCGTGTACTGGTCATATGTGACAGGATGCCCCGGGAATAGAACATGAAGGCGGACTCAGGAGGGATGGAGGCCAACGTGGTCTCCCGCGGGGACGCCCACTACGGTTGAGAGCCTGCCAGCCCCTCCAGGCCGCTATCTTGGCGAGATGTGTGGTCTCGTAGTCCTGCTGGCAAGTATTACTCAGTAAGTAATCGTTTCGTATTTGTTTGCACTTGTATCTATGTTGTTTTGATTAAAGACGTCTGTGTCAGTAAGTTAGTCTCGTCAAATGTGCCTTTATATCGCCGAATCCCGAGCCCATCCGGCACGAAGTAAGAAGGAAGATGTGTGACAGTGCTTAATGCCCCCGTGTATGCATTAAAGCTCCGTAAATTCCTCCATGAACGTCGCCTAACATGTAAACACCAACACAACTTTTAAAACCTGAAAAATAGCACTGAGGTCACAAAAAGGCATCTTTCTCATAACATACAAAGCATCAGGCTCTACACGGCAGCTTCCTATTCCCACCTCTAAATGATACAGCTTTCAAGGTGAGAACTGAATCTCCCCTTAATGTTGCCAAGACACTTGCGACGAATTCAACTCGAGAGAAACATGACATCTTTCCACACAGGCCTGTAAGTCTCGCTGGATGCCGTGGTGATGGGGCACGTTCGGAGATCGGCCACGCTCAGCCCCAAGCACTTGATTCCGACTACAGCTGCACTGCACGGTTTGGAGAAGCATGAAAATCCCAGTGAGAACAGGGCGCTGCTCTGCATGGTCTCAGTTTCTACAGCTCTACATAGCATCTCCCACTTCTGTCCTCCTATTGTGTGAGCTCTGGATCTTTCCATCTCTTGTCCACATATTTGTGTGTGACTACACACTTGCTAAAACGTTCCTTTCAAAGGCCTTCAATGACTAAAAGAGATTTTTTATAAGATGAATAAGCGCCAAAATGGTGTTTTACATAGTCTCCAATTTCCTTATGTAGAGGAAATCCCCCCCAAATTATGCAAAAAAGATCAGATTTGATTCACATTTTTATCACAACTATTTTGCCACAACTTTATATATCCCCTATACTAAATCAAGCCATTACCCCAATTGACTGAATGGTCCCAATAATGAAAAATGGATTCAAGTAAAAAGAGTTTGAGGGTACCTAAGCCAAAGTAAAGTACAATTTTAAATTCCAAAGAACTTATTTGTTATCTCTCAGCAGGTGACAGCTACTGCCAGGTATAAGGACTATCTTTCTTCCCGCACTCCAGCCTTCCATCTTCTTTAACTTCTCTAAGCTTTGAAATGAAGATATTCTTAATACCCCAGAAAGAGGCTTTGCATATGAAACGAATGATTAAACTCACTCGAGATGCATCCATTTTGGGATGAGGCACTGCACGAAAGAAAGATACGCTGTGATCTTCTCCTCCTTATGACCTCCCTATGAAAACAAGCGTGGGATTGTTACTGGAAGTGGCTTGTCCAAGGTCACTGAGGAGCCGGCAGCCCGTCACAGGCGGGTACGGCCCGCACAGACCAGGCCTGGTCACTGGTGGAAAGAATCAGCCTCGGAGCAGCATCTGGAGCTGTTTGATCAAGGCCATACCCGAGCAGCAAAGCGAATTGTGCCTACCACACAACATGCAAGTCAACCACTACAGTTCTGCTAGGCTAAAATCCTCCCTGCCCAAGGCACAAGGCGAGAGCCAAGCCGGGGCCTGCAGGGGAGCTCCGAAGAGAGGGACCGCTCCTCCTCCCACAGGTACAAGGCGAACCAAGGCCTCGCAAATGAAAATTGCATCTACTGACAGGAAATACTTCAGGTTTTGGACAGAAACAAGGGAGGGCTTGTTGTTTATTTGTCCATTTACTTCATAGCTTTTAAATGTGACCACTCTGGGGCTGTAGAAAAGAATTTTGGTCAAAAGAGAATAATAAACATCACACTGACTGCCATTTTAAGCCAATGCCCCAAAATGTGCATCTTCTCCGTCACGCGAGATCTTTCATCAAAGATCTCAGCAAAAACTCTCACAGCCCACAGACTAGGTCCTTTTTTCCCTCTGTGTGAGTTACACAACAAATTTGTAATTTGATGTGTAAGCAGCTATATATTGCGGAAAAGCACTTAACAGATGTGCTCTGGAATGAAGATACTCTGCTTAAAAACTTACTGCATCAGAACCACCCCCTTAATTTGCTTAAAAGCACTAACTCCATTAAGACCTCAATTCTGGAAATAATTTATCAATCTTCATTACTAGTAATACTCTTGCAAGAGACTCTTTACAGAAAAATCAAATCCACTGGTCTGCCTAGCAATTACTGTGAAAGCCCAGGCAGTTTGAGAGAGATTTTTTTTTTTCCTTTTCAGAGGGTGGGGGCTTTTCTTGTCTTCATACGCAGTTCTCTATATCTCTCTCTTCTAACTACTAGCATATGTTTAAAAATGTAATAGAAAAGCTTCTATTTTCTATTGAAACCTTGATAGCTTTTTTTTCAGCTTTTTTTAAGTATTTAAGATTAGTTTCAATAACTATTTTTTCACTATGCCCGTAAAAAGTTCTCAGGCCTCATTTTCTTCCCTCACTACTACTCACATGTGTGCTGCACAGACAGATTCTTCTCCCCAATGGTGTGCTATTTTCAAGAACCACAGAAACAATCCACAACCTGATCCAGTGCTCAAGGAAATTGAAGAAGATCTAAACTTTTCCTGAATCAGAACCATAGCTTACACACCTGATCAGCCACTGCCACACAGACACTGGTGACCTCACCAAAGTTAGCAGAAATGGTTCAAATCACAGTGCTACAGTTTTGGATCCTGTATTAATAAAGTTCCTAATGAGTACAAAATATGGATGTATGACATATTTCTACTGGGTCAAAGTCAGGCACCTAGTTACAGCTGACAGGTCTGTCTGACTGATTATAGGTCAACCAGAAGCAAAACCTGGTTTTAGCCTGCAAAAAAAAAATCAGTTTCAGGATGAAAAAGAACCTTTTGTTTGGCCCAGACGAAGATCACCATCTTCAGGCTGTTAAGTGTTTCCTTAGAAAAGCCTGAAGTAAATATCTGCCTTTAAATAGGTAAATGAAAATGTTTTGGAGTATTATTTTTAAATGTGGCTATGAGAAGGTTCTTGTTTTCCTTCCAGTTGAAACTACTAGCCAAATAATTTTGGCAAAAAGAATAAAACATGCCTCTCTCTCACACTTTTGGAGCAGCCAGCAATGTATGGGGGGCTTGCCAGAAGCCAGCTGTGATCTGGGATGGCACTTTGTCCTCATCGCATTTAGCAAAACATGTAGTTCCTCTGTGGTTCTAGAAAAGATGTCACAGGCTCATTCACTGATAAAAGCAAAAGGCAAAAAGCCCTGCCTATTTATGCCACAAGTTTAATTTTTTAATAATATATCGGTTGTCTTTTCACACGGATACAGTTAAAAACAACTCTAATAATCTATGAGCAACGGGACTTGGTTCCAACCCTCTTCATTGTTTTACAAAATTCAGCCTCTTTAAGGAGAAAGGAGGCTTTCAGAAGCAGAATTTCTATGAAATGAAATTCCAATGTATTAACAAGCCATTCTGATCTGAAATACAAATATAACATGATGAAATTCCTGTGAAGCAAAAATAAAAACTCAACTGAGGCCCAGGAACATGCACCTTCCAAATAATTTATAAACATTTTCTTTTATGAAGTCGTGACTGGAGTGGCAGGAGAGGATGTATTTACTGGCCCATAAAGCCTCTTGCCATCATCAGCCACATTCTTCCTGACGAAACTCCAAAATTTACCACATTTAATTGTTCTGATACCACACATCACATTTCTATAACATTCAACGGGATATATAAAAACAAATATCCTATCGTGATCTACAAGAAAACCAGACAAATCAAAATATTTCTGCATTTCATAGATATAAAATATAATGAATTTTCTTACAAAAAATCAGGAATTCCACCTTTCAAAAAAAGTTTCAATTTCACCAAAAGTAAATAATGTTGAATATTCTGCTCACTAAATACAATGCTGACCAACGGCCTCTGCCAGTGGTGAAGCCACTTTTTATGTAGAGTAACCTGTCTGAGATGTGGAAAAAACTCAGTTGGCCACAACAGATCTCAAGAATCTGCAGGCCACTGGGCTTAACTACCCTAGTTCCTATGCTATGATAAGCTGTAATAAATCCTAGGTAGCTCCAAGGTCATCATGCAGATGATGTAATGGCATTTTTACCTCTCTTATTGTACATTTACTACACTCTAAGCTTTGTACTAAGCGCAGGCCATCCAGAGCTGTGATTCATCCTCCCCAGCTCACCACAACTACGAGCTGATGTACAGCCTGAACACAGAAAACCAACCACCCCCCCTGGAAACAGTCTCCCCGTGACAGACCACTGATGCAGGTCTCCAAAATGACATACCCTCACCACAGGTAGCACAGCTGCAGGCCGGTATGCATACACACACCACTACAGACCTCTCATGTATGTCACGTTTGACATCTGTTCCAGTCCTTTTTTTTCCTCTAACATTAACCCTTCAGCCCTCGAAATATGCAGGAGCCACAATTCTATGTCACTTCTGATGGTATGTTTTACATCCCTCCTTTCTTACCTTTCTCAAACACCTAAACATGCCACCCAGGCAGCTCAGACTATATCCGTTTTTTTTAATGATAGAGAGAAAGTAAAGGAGAAAAGGAGATAGAAGCCATCACTGCTCAACCAGCTCTTCTGGGGGCAAGGAAGACCAGCATCACCCTGGAGAACGGTTCTGCCACACCAGCAGAGCTCACAACGTTGGACAAGGAGCTTCTAGCAGCACGTGTGCCAGAGACCCGCAAATACCAGCTCTCCTCCTGCCTTTTGTTTTTTTTCCTGTAGAGCTATGTAGTATTATACCGCCTCTGGGTAAAGGGAGAGTACAGATTAATGCTGCTCCTCTTTCATCTCCTCCCCTTGGCTTCTGAGGCTTCAGCTCCCCTTTGAAAGAAGGACAGAAACGTAAGCTGAGTTTGAAAACATTGTGCCTGAGATTCTCTCCTTGCACGAAGGGAAGTCACAAACAGGAGAAAGGGAGTGAGCACTTACCAACAGCGGGGAGAGCAGAGAGCAGTCCCCAGGTATCTCCTCCACCCCATTCTGGAAAATGGGATGTTTTCTTTAAATCCCGAGGCATTAGCACTGCTTCGTAGCAGTTCTGCCAGTTTCATTAATTGCACTTCTATTCCAATCATTTCATGAGCAGACTGTGCTTATAATCTGGCTATTTATCCTAATGTTTGATGTTTCTGACTCATATAAATACATTACATTGAATGCAGAAAAGTACTTTGCATGACAAATTTGAGATTTCTGCCGGAAACATTTGACTGAAATTTATTTTTGCTATCCATAGAGAATAAGCCCTTACATTATTTGATTGTTATTCACATTTTGGTAATCGCATTATGAACCTCTACTAAGAAATGAAATGGCAGTGTGCCTTTTTTCCCCTAACAGCAAACTACTCCCTTCCTCCCCTTCCCAAAAGCATAGTCCTTGAAAGAGCATTAGGAAATGAAAAAGCCAAGAACAGCAACAAAAAAGATGCATCCACGTTTGAATATTCATTGAAACATGACGTAGCTCAGTCACCGCTTGCCATTTGGGTGTGTGGTGCCTAGACAAGCTTAAAGTAACACCGAGATTTTAGTCTTGTCTTGTATGGGGTGGACATAGCTGTTAGTAGGTAGATTTCTAAGCACCCTAAGCTGTCCTGATTGCATTAGTGTTGCTAGGCTTTAAACAACTCTGCATCAGCTGATGAGCTGACTCGATGCTCTAGGTAAGACCAAGGAGAAACAGTAACAGATTTCATGTTCTGGGTGTTAGTCAGCTCTATGCTGATATTCTTCACTTTCCCCAGCAGCTGCTCCACCACAAGCTTTTCGCAGGACAACACGTGCCCCTGTTGTTGGCCCTGCTGTGGAGCCCCGGCACCGTTCGCAGCCCTTGGTGCCCCTGCCGATGCGCTGTCCTCCGCCGGAGACTTCCTCCTGCAGCTCTGTGCTGGCACAAAATTGACCACATTTTTTTCTCACAGCTATCATTAAACAAGCACAAGAAAAGAGGAAATAAACATCTTCTTTTTTTTTTTTTCAGCTTTAAATCTTGGTAATTGAATTAATCTCACAAATTCCAGCATCTGATAATTGTCCTCCACTCCCTTTAGATTTTATGAGCATCATGTCATGGCAGGTTTCTCTCTGGAGTTTGCTGAGAAATCAATAAACAATTTTTTTTTTAAAGCTGCTTCTCCTCTTACCCTTTTTAACACTACCTTTCTCCTCTGAGAACATAGAGTATTTGCTTCCTTCTGACCACCTGGCAATACTGGAGCATGTCCTTTGATTTGTTGCATGGGCCTCAAGCTCCTGCTGACAGAATTTCTGCCAAGTAACTAGCAGGAAGCTCCCACTCTTGGTGTTTGGAAAAAAATAGGAACAAAAGAGATCTTTCCTGTTATGATGGATGATTTTCAAAGCTGTGGTTTTGGCAGACCTCTCAGCTGTGGATGATTTCAGCTTGTTGCATTCAGTGCCTGATGGACACACACAGCTACGTCGTTTGCTCAGCTCATAACTCTTCAAAAGAGTAAAAAATCCTTTTAGAATTGTTATCAATGTAACGTCCACTAGTCATGTAGTGCATATTAGCAGCAATTATGGATAAGTGGCCTAATAATTTAATGAGTATGATTAATAGAAACATGTCAACCCATTTTACTATAGTGACTGGATAATTATTATCTTTGCGTTACATTTCTCACAATTAAAATAGTTCAGTCCAAATATCCACAAGAACTACACACACCAGGAAAAAGACGTTTCTGCTTAAGTGGCTGCTGCCCACAGCTGGATTGCTCAGCCCCCAGGAGCACCTCAGCCAGCCCAAGGGCAGCACATCGATCTCTTACACGCACTGCGCGTTAGCCGGCCTGGTAGCAGCCTGCAGCCCCCAAATCCCCTGAATGTTCATGTTCTTATTGAATCAAGGGGCCCAGGAACAATTTGATTGTCCCCACTGTTTCTTTTCACACTATTTTTCCCCCCCGCCCTTTCCTTGACAGTGGTTTTAATTCCTTGCATGGTGACTTACGTGCTTGCTTCTAAGAATAGCAATGGCCAGGTGGAACCGTAGGAACAGAAAGCAACAGGGGAACATCGCAGACATGGCAAACATTTCAAAACAAAACATCTGCTGGAAAATACATACTTTATGTTTTTCCACACGAGGTTTTAAAACCACACAAGCACTCAGCTTTTTGATAAGCAGAGACACCTTTATAAAATATATATACATATAGAAAAGAAATAAAAATAATGCAAGACAAGGTCACGGACTGTGTAATACTTATTTTAAAGTTGGTTTCAGGCTGGCACAATACAAAAAAATAATCATAATAAATCACTACAACCTTTGTAGAGCTGTTGTGCTCAAAGCAATTTATACTTCTTTTTCTCTATGACTAAGGAAAGCAGTACAGAATCATAAACGTCAATAGCTTCCTCAAGGTAATGTTCCAAGGTAAGAGCTACGTTGTTAGCAACACAGATTCCCAGCTCTTAGTTTGGGTTCTCCCCACTGGACAAGGCACTACTACACCATCACAGTGACAAAGCCTGGTAACCCTCAGTATTTCACCTACTCCTATTCGAGTCTTAAATAAGACAAGCAACTTTCCAGGAGCAGTCCTGCCAACTCCACAGCAGGAAGAAGGAGCACAGTTTGCTCTGTTTGTTCCAGATTGGCTTAAATGGGAATTCCTCCTTTCTTCCTTTCTTCCTCTCAATGCTGGAATTTTGGGTTCAGTATTGCCATGAGAGCGAGAGTTTCATAGTTCACTTGTGCAAGTAAATACCAGCCTCACTTCAGTCCCTTTTTAAGTGAATGTTCCCTTCTACCCCTGCTACGAAGCAGGGAGTCCAAAAGCTCCAGCCTTGCCCTGTTTCCTCCTCCTCGTGCACACAATTAATAGGTTCAGTTTCTGTTCACGAGAGCACTTTTTTCTGTCTCTGGCCACTCTTGCTGCTCATCTCTGTGCATCCTCCAATTCCACAGAATTACTTGTACAGCAAGGTACTCAGGACTGCAGGAAATATTTTGGACTATAAGAAGCAGCTGATTTACAGGATGGCACTTAAGCACTTGCTTATTATTCTCCAAAATGGTTCGGGCAGCTTCTTTTCTCCACCCTTATCATCTTAATCAAGAATCACAGGGAATTTTACTTCTCGGAAATACCTTTGGGTCTGTCTCCTTCCTCATGCTTTTTAAAATATATTGCTATGAAATTCAAGCCTCTGCTTAGCAGCTGCTGTCAGAAGCACACGGCGCACTGCCAGAAAAAACTTATAAGCTAGAGGTGCTAAGCTCTTCCATTGCCACCTATGACTTCAACAAGGATTAGGAATCACAGCTTCCAGCCACAGCATTTCTTGATTTTCCTTTAACAGAGGCTGAGGTTGCTGTAGCTGAGCTTAGTCCTGCCAGAACTACCGAGCCATTGGACATCGATGAAATTTAGGGTGGGTGTTTGGAAACAGAAATCACTCAATCACTTTCTTGGCCATGGTGAATTTGCAGATGTTGGGAATCAAACCCTAGGTGAAACCCAGCGCAGTTTCATGATTCTCTAGAAAAAATCATCCCTCTTTCATCTCAAGATAAAAAGAAGAAATCCTCATCACACCAAATCCATGAAGACAGCAGCGAACAAAGAAATTACAACAGCAACAAAGTTAATGATATTTGTTCTGAAGGAGTGTAAAAAACAGCCAAAATACCTTCTCCAACAAAGACAACATCAGCTTTCAAAAGCAAGATAAAAAGAACTGTCACTAATGAGACAAAACGAGGAGAATGGGAAAAATAAACGTAAGACAGTAGGAACAGGTATGTTGAAGCAGTCTGGAAAGGCAGTAGCTGGTAGTTTGCAGTAGCCATTTGCCAGCAAGGTGACCACAGCCTTCCAGAGGTGCTGCATTATGATGGTTAGTAAAATGATCACACGACCCAGCTTTAATACATCTTTAGAGAACACCTTATTCACACTTGGACCCAAACTCTCTGTTGCTTAGAAGCTAGGTTTCCCTGCTTATCATCCAGTCACAAGAACGAAAATAAACTAGTTCTGTGAGTATGGAATCTATATTGGAAAACAAACCTTTCCAAACATCCTTCTTTGACCAAAATAGGCTTAAACACCACACACCTGCGAGTATCCAACCTGCACCGTCATCTCCTAAATTATCTAGAATGAGTCAGCTCTAATTCTTCTTTATAATTATGGAAATAAAATTATACCATTCTAGAGTATAGCTAGAGTTACAGCAGTTTTTTTTTCTAGCTGTCATAGGAATGCAATATTTAGCACTAAAGCTGTGCGCAAGTGGACATCCTTTGCTCAATGACATTTGATTTGCATGGCAACGCGGATGTGGATGACAACGGGTGCGGATGGGAAGCGGTCCAGGAGAGCAAACGCCGGAGTTGTGGTGTGGTGAGGGTGGGCACACACATCTGCATGAGTAACACACCTGGAAGGGCCACGGCCAAAGGCAACCGGCCGCGAGCCGAAACTCCTCCAAGGCTGCAACTGCCCCCTTAACGATGCAAACAGGAAGATTTTTTGCCCTTATTATTTTTGCATCTGTTGATATTCCACTTAAGGATTCTTCTCAAATAGGAGATTCAATGCCCCAGTGCCTCTAGGATTCGAACTACTCATTTTTATCCTGGGAAGGCTTCCTTCACAGGTGAGGGAAACGGCATGGTAGGGCCTGAGGAGCAGAATGCTCGTTCCAGTTTTGCCAGTAGATGTCTCTGCGAAACACACTGCGGGGCGCTCGAGAAGTGGGAGACTTCGGCAAAACGCAAGTGGCAGTTTACATCTCTAACCATAATGGCAGGGGTAAAATCAACGAGGGCACTAGCACGTTCTGAAGACTGTTCTTACACAATAAAAATGGGTTTTACTTAAAACTCAGTGCTCCTCTTGTTAATTATTCATTTTTTTTTTCTCCTGACATTTTCTTACTGAATAAGAAGAATTCACGAAAGGCTAAACATATACTAATACTCTTGACAGTAAGTTAAATAAAAAGTAGAGTCTCAGGGGCAAAAGTATTTTTACCATTAAAATTTTGGCTTTTGTGAAAACCAACAGTCCGTTCCTACTTCCAACAGAGAATTTTTTTTTACTTCATATTTTCCCTCAAATTAAAAAATCAGTATGTGGAAGAATAAATTTTAGTTTCAGGCTAAAACAGCACAGCATAATTATGCCCCTGATGGATAGCATTCAGGGCTTCCTACATTTTCTTCTTATCTATATGATACTTGGCAGTGGTCTTATTTGCAAAAACACAGCTTCTAAGCAGAGAAACTAATTTTATTTTCTTGTAATTGGCACTTGCCGTTAACGGACGGCATCATTTTCTGATTAATAATGAAGAAAAGATCTCAAAAGGCACAGATCAGCTGGAAAAGCATCTGCTTAAAATACACCCATGTAATTAGGAGAGGACGTCAAACAGGCTTGATTACATATTTTATGGGTATGTGTCAAAGAGTGTAAAGCAGTTGACTTAACCCCAGGGTGACTTCAAGAGGATTTACTTTATCTAGAGTTTGTGATTAGCACCATATAATCTGGATCTGCTGAACAAGTGCAGTTTTACACAATATGCAAATTTTCTTTTGCTTTAATTTAGCCCCTTTGGATTTAGCATAAAAATCTCCGTGTTGCACGAAGGGCTGAAACAGCAGGATCCAGTTAGTTCGGAAATTGAGACTGTGATAAAGGAAGCAGCGGAATCCTTGCCGTGGCAGCCGGCACGCGCTAGACGGGCACCGCGGCACGTGCTGCAGCACGGCCTCCCTCTGCAAAGGGAAAAGCACCTCGCCACTCACAGAACACTTCTGGTTTGCAAAGAATTAAATTCATTGCATTGCCCTGTGAAGATTTCTTCTCCAGGTTTTAAATATCTGCACTGTAACACTTTTTTTCCTTGTTATATCCTATATATAATATAAAGACATAATAAAATTCAATTAACAATATATTGCTTAAAATTTAATGTAATAAGATTACATGCAATTTCAGTTTCCATTGCCCTCTCAGTTCCAATTTGTAGCTGGTATTTTTAAAATATCCATATGGAAACAATATTTAAAACTGCAGCCAAGTTTTGTATCTTCCCGTTTTAAAAAGGTATTCCAAGAATAACGGGGACTCAGATTTAGGCAGCAAGAAGACTTTGGAATATTCCAAGAATAATGAGGCCTCTGACCCTTCAGCAGATTTAGGCAGCAAGAAGACTTTGGAAGGCCTGCGCTCAAGATAGATACACAGTCTGACACTAAAACCCGTCCTCCTGCTCCTCTTTTAAAAATATGGTCCCCAGTACATTTACCCCTTCGCTGTCTGCCTTAGCAGGGTGCCAACCTGGTAGCGAAACGGGCAATTCCTTCACGTCCTAACTACAGCTCACACCATCTCCTAGAGAGGACGATATTAACGACACGCAGCAGCAATCCAGCAAATCCTTTTGCTGTGTGTGGGCAATGCTGGAGCTGCCGAGGAGGCAGAGTGCTGCAGCTTCACTGCTTGGCCTGCTGTTAATATTTCCACAACTGTTATTTTCGAGCAGGGCCCAGACTCTTCCTCGATGCAGGCTGCAATAGTTCCTCCCACTTTATTCATCTGAAGTGGCAGACTTTGCAGTGCTCCCCGTGGCAGAATCAGGAACAGATCGGCTACCTATGGCAAAAAGCCGGGCCCCCGTCGTTCACTCAGAGCTGCCCTCCAAACACATCGCATGTGCTTGGCTGCGTTTTCAAACAGTTGCACGCAAACGTTTCACCTCCTTGCTCGTTTTGTAGTACTGATTCTGTAAATCATTTTAATCCCATCTACAGCCATTAGCAAGTATGTGCTCTGCTGAGCATGTCTTTCCTAATAAATTAACAACAGGCCCAACAACAGCTTCTTTTGATGCAAAAGAACCTACTGAGCTTTCCTTCTTATCAGCTTTAACCAGTAATTTGAAAATGATCAGAGACTTCTGAACATGTAGATATACGCCCTTTGTAGAAGGCTTTTTTTTTTTTTTTTTGGTCTGTTCTTTCGTAAAAGGAGCATTCTCAGCCTGGAGATGGATTTTTTTTCCCCTGCCTTTGCAAGATGGTTTTTGCACTCACAAGCCTACCGGAATAAGCTTGGAGCTGAAGCATGAAATATGTATGTTGCAAATTGGAGATGGTGCGTGGAGTAATAGACAGATGAGGGTTTCACAAATAGAAAACCTCGTGCTGAGCCTTCCCCTCCTCAGACCACTTCCAATGCACTCCCTGCTCTGTCTTATTAGCTTATTTCAACCAGAGAGCTGTACAACCTGCTCTGACCAACGCAAACCCCAGATGCGAAAGAAAGCACTATTCCCATCTCAGCTGATCTGACAGTTCAGATTTCTAGTCCTATGGGGATCACTAGCAGGAGGCTCTTCAGAAGTCCAAAAATTCCCTATCTGGCACTAAACTAATCTCTTAAGAGGCAAGAATCCCAGTCGTTGCTATGCTGTAACTCACCCTGTCCTAAATTTCCAAGAATCACACCGGTGAAGTATTTGCTCTTCCAACTCATTACAGTGGCAGTTCGGTGGTCAGGACCAACATAGGTGCAGACGAAGCCACCCAGAGACTAAACCCTGATCTAGAAACATGCTGCTACCCAGCTCCCTGCTCCCCTCAAGATTAATATCTACATGGTTTACTAAAACTCAAGCAAAATTTCATAGCTCTTGAGTAGATCAGGAAATAGTCTCAAAGCAGCCATCTGAGGTAGGGCATTTCTGTTGGCGTTAGTAAAGACAACACAGCAGCCTCCAAAAAGTACAAGTTAGGATGATAAGTTCAATGCCTGTTATTCTCCCCATGAAAATGTTATTCCTTCTGTTTCAGTCAGCCATGTCGCTTTTTTTCCGGGGTGCCTTAACCAACATTTAGATGAGTGTACATGAATCATTCCAAAAACCACAGGGCACGTTGCGATCTTATTCAAAGCAGTTTCACACCAAGGTGGTTCCAAAAGCTTCAGAAGGAATTCCTCATCTCCACTCCCAAGGAATAACTACCAGGACACCCAGTACACAGGCAAGATACTCTTCACCTAGGGTTTAAATATGTACTTAAAGATAGATGGAAGAGAAGTGGCAGACAGGCCACACGGACAGGCCACCTGGGTCGCACCTTTTCTTCCTCGGCTCAGCTTAGAACAAAGACATTTCTCCCTCCTCTTAGTTCCTAAGAAGCATATTTTTCTCTCTAGGATAATTTTTATTACGAAAAAAGAAAAAAAGAACAAAATCCAAGGCAGATTGTGCTATAATATTTCTTCCTGCTTCCTGTTATCTTAACAGATTTGAGGAAATTTTGCGGTCCTGCCCTAGGCCTCTTAACAAATTAGGAAGCTTGTGGATGCGATCTACATCACTATCAACAAATCCACATTGAAACAAAAACAAAACAGAAAAGCAGCTTTTATTTCCAGAAATAAACCTTAAAAACAGATTAAACTGCAAGAGCAGCCCTGGCAGGATTTCTTCTGCTAACTGGCTTTTCCTAGCTTCTGAAATGATGCTCTTGCTGTCCTGCTGTATTTTCGAGGCTACAAATGATGTCTTGTTTGCATTAGGTCACAAAAAGAAACCTAAGAAAACCTGGACTGACAGGTAACACATTAGCAGAAAGGCCTATTAGAAGTAAATAGTTTGTTTTCTAAACCAAATTAATCTTGAGACAGAAATTAAAAAAATCAAATCATTCACTTGATGAGCCATTAAAAAAGGAAGAGATTTATGTCTTTTGACAGACAGTAGCATCATTATCCGGGCATTAGAATACCATTCAGATTTAGGCTCCTTTGCACACACTTCACATTCAGAAGCCTGTCTTTCCTTCCTGATGCCAAAATTTAAAATGCCCGCTCCTCTTTTCAGAGCATGCATTATTCCAGAATTATGAGGGTTGCTGGAGCATCTTCTGCCCAATGTCAACTTGTTTTTTTCTTAGGAAAAAACCCCAAACCCACAACCATCATTCACATGTAGCTACAGGAGGGTGTAATTGTGCACCATGAATTAAGGTTCTAGCACAGACAGCTCAGGTTTCTCTTACACTAAGGTTCATCCTATGGCATATGTCTGGCATAGAGAAAGTAAAGCTGAAGTGTAATCAACAATTTATTCTCCTTTAAGCTAGTGGGAAGAGATCTTCCCAAAAACAAAGGATGCCACCAGTTATTGATATCTCAGAGGAAAGCAAAAATTAAAAGCAAAGCAAAAAATAACACAGTCCCAACTCTCAAAGGCCAACTTAAAAATCAAAATCAACTTTGCCTTTCAGCATCCAGCACTGTGTTTTGCTTTGGCTGTTGTGCAGTATAATTGCCTTTATGAGAAGCAGCCCAACCTTTGCTCTCCAACAACTAATCAAGCAGTCCCTTTATAAAGGACTTTTAATTCATCATCCTTAGGAGAGCTGGCTTGCATTTTACAGCTTCTTCCAATATATATTATATTTTGCTGGGGAATTAATTCATGTTTCCTGAACAGACATCATAATTAAACTACTCCTCCTAATAGAATTGCAAATCATGTACCTTGGTTTCATTTGTAAAACTGGCAAATATTTACTAGTAAAAATACATAGCAGCTTAAGCCAAGTTTATCTTGAAATTTATAGCATACAAAACCCTTGAAAAAAGGAAATCAGTATACACACTCATATCATGATGTAACTCTAGCATGAAATATGCCCTGCTGTTAATCAAAGTGGAGACAGGTCAAGGACTTAATCAGGATGATATCAGACTCAGAAACAAATCTCTAGTTTTCACAACAGAGCCTAATGATCAAACTGTGATTTACCTTCCATTGGCCGTCTCCCTCCCCTTAACAAGATCTTAAAGAACTCGATCAGTGCTTTTATCACAGGGAACAGCAAAATTAGTAACAACAATTTTGTTCATCCTGTTTCCACTCCAAGCTGCTCAAACGCAGAACAAGAACCACGTGCTGCATGGGCTGAATGCAAAGGGAACAGTCCAGGATCCACAGAAAAGTGAGAATCAAAAGCGATCCACATCTGACAGTGCATTTTGTCACTGAAATTTCTGTCAGTCGAAGTGGAAGAAATTTGAATGGAAGGGACTTAAACAAATCTGCAGTCATTCTGGATTAGGAAGCATTTCTATAGTATGCTTTGCTGTATACACACAAATGCTAATGCTCTCTGTTCAAAAGCAATAGCACACTTTATTAGGAAAAACAAAGGTTAACACAACAGGTGAAACACCATTGTCAAAACACTCTACAAAAACAACAGCAACGAAACCCCACACTGTAAATTTCTGTGCGAGGCTAATTCAAAGTAGGTGTTGTTATGTGTCAGACAGCAGACATCACTGCATTGCAAACTTCCTTGCAAAATTATCTACAACATCTAGAGAAGTGTTTTAGCCTCCAGAAAACAGCAGTCCACAGCTCTTCTGAATGCAATAAAGAGTGCCACAAAAAGCCTTGCAATGATTTTAGTCAAGCATACTGGTAAAAAATAAATATGGTGCTGATACAGTCAGATGTGGTTTTATTAATGAACAAATGTAACCATTCCCTTCATAGTATAAATGAATCTGCCTTACTATCTGCACCAGTTAGGCCTGGTCACTGACGGGTGCTAGAGAAAATAAAATTTGATGTATTTCAGAAACTGAAGAAAGTTATCAGATTTAGAACAATCTTGTAAAAGTAAAAACACTGTCAACAATAAATGAATCAAGCCCAAAGTTAAAGGCAACTTCTCCACCCACCTAACCGTTCTGTAGAGGATCCTTTCAATAGACAAATTATTTCAAGTCACTTTAGCCACCTTAGATTTCATCCATGCTACAGGCCAGAAGGCAAATTTAAACACTAATAAAGACTGAAAGGTCTCAACAGACTATTTATTCATGTTTCTGGTCTACACTTTCATCTACTGCTATCCACTTTATTCAAGTTCAGGACTATTCCCTCAGTCTAGTATTAAGAGATTTTCAATTGTCTGATTGAAATGGCTATCACGAGAAGTGGTGAGGAGAGGTGAGGAAATGGGTGAGAAGCACAATGGGAAAAAGCATCTTCGCACAAACAGTGCCTGTACGTGAGGCACCCACAGCGCTCCTGCGCCTTCAGCCAAAGCAGCAGGCTCTCACTCACAGGAAAACCCCTTGTTTAGGGTTGCACGTTCCCTGGAAGCGTTTCCCTTGCCAGAAGGGCTCGCTGAGGCTCGCTTCCCGCCCCGGCCGTCACCCGCAGCACGGCGCGTTGCGATGCTGAGGCAGACCAGGCGCCAGCCGAGGCCTCCTCCCGCTTTGCACTGACTTCCCAAAGTCAGCGGGCTGGGGAATTTTAACTCCATAAACCGAAGCTATATTTTATATGCTTCATACAGCTGAACATGAGTAACAGAAAGACATTATTAATATAATACTCAGAATATATCTTAGAATAATCAGCATACATCTTTCCCGAATTACTAGCAAATGTAATGGGTATGTCTGGGGTATGCGTTTGTGCTCTACCCCCTCCTAGGACACTAGAGTGGAGGGCAGAAATTGCTTTTGCTAGTGGAAGACAGGACTCTATCATTTTGTTGTAGCTGGCATGTCTCTCCATGAACAAGCAGGATTTTTTTCCAACCGCAACCGGTTTAGGCAAGCCGCAGCAGCGAAGCCTATTGCCATTATAATGTAGCTGTCATATAAATATGAAGATATTTGGCTCATGTAAATATCTACAAAAAATCAAAATAGGACAAAATGGAAATTCATCCCTAGGATTAGTTATAAATCACGTCAGGGAAGGCAGTCACCTACTGAAATGAATTCCTTTTAGACAGGAGACTAGGTAAAAGAGATGACCTTCATCGTGCCCACTGCTGCTAAGTCTGATGTGTTCTGATGATACAGATCCTGAAGTGGGATCAAGGTGGCTGGCTGTGAGCTGGTTCATGAATCTCAGAGGCACATATTTTGAACACACCTAGGCACAGACTGTAGACACGAAATCATGGAACATTTTAGGTTTGGACCCTTGAGGGTCATCTAGGCCTAATTCCTGCTCAAAGCAGAGCTACTTCAGTGCTAGAACAAATTGCTCAGGAATTTGTCCACCTGAGCTTATGTGGAATATTCCTTTATTTCTTTAAATATTAAGCATTTTTTATTGTGGAATCAGAATTTCTCCTGTAGCAGCTTGCAAGTGCTGCCTCTCAACGTTTTGCTGGATACCTCTGAGAGGCTGGAATTTTCCCGTAATGTCATAATCATGCGCTTTTCTCAGGAAGCAAGATGGGAATTTTCATGAAATTTGCAGCTGTCGTACAGAGAAAAGAGGCAAACCATAATGCTGCTTTCCACTACAAGGTGTCAAAATACTGGCATATATAAATTACTGAGGAAGTCATTATTTGGAGACTTCACTGCTTGAAGATAGTTACCTACACAGTGGAATATAGTTTCTATTTAACCAAAAGCTTCTTTTCATGGTTCCTCTCTATATCTGTGCATAAAAAAACAGCTTTCCTGCAGGAGGTCAAGGAGGTCTTCATGCACAGCAGGAACTCTTACAGCTTCAAGCCTCAATGGGATGTAGCTCAGCTACTTACTACTATTAGTTTCCTACTGCATCTTTGTGAATGTGAAACAAACTGTAAGTGCTTGACATATGCAAGCCTTGAATGCATGCTTGGGGAGAATGGGCAGGACTTTTTTTTTCAAAAGCAGCTTAGAATAATCCAGTATGAAAGACCTGAGTAAACCAGTTACACTGAAGATCTTCACTCCGGTGAACACGGACAGTATATCTGGGATGGAAAATTAAACTGTAGCCATAGGAAATAAGAGTATAAATGTGTCTTGTGCCTTGGGTATAAATCTGGAACATCATTCTGTAGTATTAGAGTTATAGTAACTGACCTGTGAGTCTTTCCAGAACATCAAATCCATGTTTCAGAGCAATGATATCAAGGAAAGCGACTGTGCCATCTTCAAACCTGCAGAATGGAACAAATGAGCACAGTAAACAAATCATGCAGCTGCAGTACAGACAAAAAAAATATTTTTAGAGCTGCTGTTTTAAAATTCAGTGAAATTAACTTGCAGAGCAGAAATTCTTACCTTGGGGATCCAAATCCCATTCTTGTAGTATCCTCTGAGGTGGAAATAAACACTTCAAAGCTAAATGTTCATATGAACAGTAGTTTGAGAAGAGGAAGTTACATTTTTTCCTGCACAGGCTCCTTGTGGGTTTTGGATTTGCGGAACGATGGGTAACAGTTCTGTCTTGGGCCCAATATGTCCTAAGGTCCCAAGTAACCTGCTGCCCGTGTGAGAAGATGTCCAAAACAAGGGCAAGGCAAGGAGACAGGTGGATGCTGGTGCTTGCCCCACTCTATAGTGATTACAGCCACTGCAGCCAAGCTACGGGACAGGGGGACCTTCCTTAGCTGGAGTAAAGAGGGCACCCACTAATGAGTGCCCTGCTGGAAATAACCAACATGTAACAGTACAGCTATACCAGGACAGAAGAAATGTGTCCCACTATTCTTCTCTTTCGGTTTTCCTACAGTCATCAACTAATTAAAAAGGCAAACAAGTGACACTGATAGGGAGTTGGCTGAAGAACATATAAAGCTTTCCAAAAATATTCAGTAAGGTCCACATAAAAGAATAGA
>NW_010578487.1:45222-62286 GCF_000705375.1 Tinamus guttatus
AAGACAAAAAGTGGCAGTAAATTGCTGCAAACCAAAGGGGAAGACAAAAGCAGTGGACTGCGACGAGGAAGAGTAGTCCAAAACAGTTATTTAGGTTTGCACAGCCCTCAGGAATTTCTGCCTCTTGCCTAATTGTCTAAAATAATTAATGGCCAAGGTCATTCACCTTGAACTTGAAATGTCCCTGGTTTTCAGTGATGAAACTTAAAGTGGCCGCTAGCGATTTGAGAGATAACTAATACTAGTAATATTTTCGTATGACATGAAATGGCAACACAAACTTCTGGATGAGGACCTCAGGGGGAAATATCGAATTCAAACACCCAGGAAAACTGGGGCTGGAGAGCAGAAGGGGAAGAGAAGGCAGAGGAAATTAAATGTAGAAAAGCACCAAAGATTTGCATAGGCTGCAGGAAATGTCCCACACAGCTGCCGAGGAGAGACTGCAGAGAGGAGTCACGAGGGGGAATTGATCTGCCCCAGCCATTGCCTGACGGTGGCTGGGAAAGCAATGAAACAGCGGGAATTAAAGCCCAGAGCAGAGAGGCTGGCACCGAGCCCATCAGGGAGACTGCACAACACCCTTATCATCGTCAGGAGAGAAAAGCACTTACAAGAGGATCAAAGGTGGCAGCAGAGATTTCGGAGGCAGAATCTGACTTACAGTAAAAGAGGAAATTAACATCGGATTTTTGTTCATTAACTGTGATTATTACCCAAACAGACAACTGCAGTACAGCCATGGCTAAGCAACACAAAGCAACCATGCTGTTTAAAGTCCTGAAAGATTTTCACTGCAACGGTCCAGACCTTAGGAATTTCTTTCTTTTCAGAAAAAAAAAGAAGACAGAAAGCAAACAGAATTGTGTTTTTTTGGGGCCAAACGTTATGCTCTGGAATAGCACAGTCACCGCGGCAGCACACACACTGCATCGCTTCGTCACTCTGGCATTATTTATTCTTTCTGATCATAAAAGTGTGTCTGCTGCAAGCTCCATTACAAGAACCAGAAGCCATAAAAGCAATGTTAAATGATGACAAAAATACTTGCCCAAACCTGAGTGCCTGCAAACAAAGATATGGGCAAGTCTCTGTTTGTAATTTAGATACAAATTCTGCAGTGTTCCTCTCCAGCCTGTGCACTGCCCAGATGCACCACTCCATCTGCGTATCGCTTAGATTTCTGTGCCTGATAGAGGCACTGTTAATGGGCCATAATTCCTAGACTATGTGTCTTGACGCTTGGGCCAGGGCACTTGACTCGGGCACATTCTCTGCGGTTACTGAACACCTCCTGTGCAATTTTGGTTTAAGCTGTAATCTCCCCTGTACTTGCCGCTTTTCAAGCTAAGCCATTAAGCTTCCTTTATCCCCTGAGAAGTTTACAGGAATCATCCATAAATTCTAGTATTTAGCAAATGAACTCTCAACTGCTGTGGCTGTTTTACTTGGGGCCAAGGCACACCGTGATGCTATGAGGGGTAGCTATTCCCCTTCTGGGACATGGGGAGCTTCCTCTCAGAATATTTAACCACATCTTAGGAAGAAGCGCAAACATGCTCCTTGCATTAAAATACATTGACTTCAATAGTGACTTTTATGTTTGACGTAAATGATGCTTCAAATGAATTGTTTCCCCACTCAATGTCAGTTTCAGTGCTACAGTAATGAGTTTAGGATGAAGTTCATTTGAATGCTGGTCTAGCAGCCATTTCCTGAAGTAGTAACGAGTCTCCTTCAGCTGATGATCTACAAAGGAGCCACAGAAACTATATTACTGCAGAGTACCAGCTCAAGAAACAACAAACTTCTCTCTCTTATCTGGATCTTATTATAATTGATTCCGCTAAATCACAGCTGAGATGAGCTCAGTTGCTTGGCTAATTGTGTTTAGAAAACCTTAAGAAAGCATTTCACATCAACCTGCTATCTGTCAAATGGGTTAAACAGCCCACGGAATAAATAAATAAATAAAAAACAAGCCCCCTGCCTCTAGAAGCACAAGACCTCTAGACCACAAGACCTTCTCGAAGCACAATTTCCTTTCAAGTCACCAGTCTGTCTCTTGTACAGAGACAGATCCCACTTTTAGGTCTTCCTAGTGATGAAAATAGCTAGTGTTTCCTTGAATCCTTGTTCTCTTGGTGGTTGTGACATCTACTGTTGGGCTTCGGCATCCAAATGCCAGTTTCTAGACAACTGTATTGAGGAAAGAAACTGAGACATCCTTGGGCACTCCTGAACCCCCTCCCCTCGTTACCTCAATCACCTTTACATGGAAATGCAATGACAAAAGTCATGTCCAGGACAAGTGAGTGTAAAGACGGTGCTTAAGGGCGAAAAGAACAACTCATGGTGAAAAGAGAGGACTTTAGTAAAGGACTTGGGTAAAATTTTATTAACCACAAAAATACTGGAATCGGACAGGATTGACTTAAGTCATGAGCCCATCCATTTGCCCCCACAAGGGAAAATCCAACCTCTGAGCCAGCGAGCACGTGCAATTCCTCTGCCCCAAGCACCACCCAGAGATGTGTAACTTTGGTTAAATACCCCACCACTGATGCACAAGGACAAATCTAACCCACCCCATCTGACAGCATTGCCAAGTCAGCACAAAGCTCAGCTAAAACACAAAAGTAACTTGACGATGAGCCAGATTTCACTCCTTTACACGAGCGCACCTCCTCCGTTTAGGGCAAATAAGCAGAAGTCGTCCCTTAGTTTCTAAAGCAGGTAAAAGAGAAAACGAATCCACAGAGAAAGTAGATTTCTCAAATAAGCTGCTTTTCTTTCCTTTTTTTTTAACCTCTCCTCCAGAGTAGAGCTACCCTTTGAAGTGAGATGTTACACAAGTTCCTTTCATCTTTTCAATTCATTTATGTTCCTCCAATTAAAAAGTACAATACAGAGAGGTTCCTCATATACATTTAAAAGTAGTTCACTCAGATGCTATTCTTCACCTTTTAGAGATATTCCGTATCATCACCTTTATATGAAACACAGTCCTCTTGGTGAGTGTCATTTTTACATTTTATAGAGATCGCACTGTTTACTCTAAATTGACACTTGCTGGAATTACAATAGCACCAAGGGTTTCAGTCACATGCACGTTCTTAGGCTAGTAATTGCCATGTCTGATATCAGCCAGGGAAAGGTACTTAATTGGTCTCACTGCTTTCCCACATCAAAACCTAACATTTGCAAAAGGAGCTATATTTATTCTGCTTTTCTTTAACTTAGAACACATTGTTACTGATGTATTAAACCTATAGGGTCCCATTCTGCTCTTCAGCACATCCATCAGCTTCCACCGAGCCGAAGTTACGAGGCACCTTCCTGGTGTGTTTGGGGGCCTCCAGCGGACGCGACCCCCTCGGCCTGCTTTGCCTCTCTGCAGACGATACATTTGTGCCTGGCAATTTGCCTGCTGTCCATACCGAACACTTCCTGAACTCTGTGTGTTGAAACCCGGTGTGTTGCCAGCAGCAAGGTCCAAGTTTTATGATCACATCACGCAGGACCAAGTGTCTGTTGGTCTTCTGATCCTCTCCTGGTCAAACCTTTGGAAGGGAGTCTGGTTCCTGGACCCCTCGCCTCAAGTGCACTCCCTCCACAGTGAATAACCCCGTGGCACACAGTGGATGCCACTGAAGCCAATGAAATACATTTAGGAGACAGCCTGTTGTAGCGGACATGGGTGCTGTCATTAAACCACGCTCCTCTAGTAATCCAACTTCTGTGTAATTGTCTGCACAGGAGTGTGCTCCAGTAAGCCAGGAACGTAAATGCTCGGCAGACAGTAGTAAATTGTGAATTTCCAAGACAGACACCAACTCTCACCACTTCAGCAACTCATTTTTACCACTCTTAGAGGCACATTACATGTTCGTGAACAATGACCATTTCTTATACGACTAAACCAGAGTGCCTAGCCCAGACAACTACCATTTGTGGAGTAGAAATTGAAAGAATAAATCAATCCATTTTTTATTTCTCAAATATCACTGTGTGTTTCTCCTCTACGTGCAATTCAATGAATGTCCAATTGGTAACTTTGCTCACCACCTGTATCTAGAAAAAAATCTTCCCTTTTACACAAAAATATTTACGGCCTTACATTCTGTTACTCAAATCAATCCAAATGACATTCTGACTTTATAGGCTATCAGTACCTCAGAGCTCTGCCTGTGAATAAAAACTACACTTCTGGCAGCTCTGCGCCAGAATTAGTCTCATCTGGATGCAAACTTTTAATAAAATTAGATGTCTCCTGCTAATACCATTTTTACAGTTGATAATTTACAGCATAGGTTTAAAAATATATTATTTAAGAGCTGTATTCATCAGCATTTAAATCATGCAACATGGAATAATTCAGAACTCAGGGATAACATACCCCCTGCCCCACAGTTCCTGTGTGGACTCTCCACATTCACAGAAGCTTAAAATGACCAAAATGACTGTCTCGTTTTTTCCCCCCCTCACCCTCCCAAACCACAAGGGCCACTAGTCACAAACTGCCATCAGTTACAAGCTCCCTCCCAACTCCACAAAGCAGGCCAATACTTTTTTTTTTTTTTGTATTGAGCAAGAAAGAAGAAGAAACAAGCTTTCTCTTCAAAATCCCCTTGTACAAAGCGATCTTTCCTTGAGGTATATTAAACATTAAAACAAGTCTTGGGCACACCAGGCTTGCTGGTTAACTGGCCGCAAAGAATAACACTTTCGAGGATCAGCTAGCTGGCTTGCAATTTCCTCATTCATCTTAACCAGTAACTTATCCATGTCAACAAGAATGCCATTAAGGCACAATTCAGTGTGAGCAGGAGCATTACAAATGGTTTCTATACCTAAGTATTAAAATTTGATATGCATTATTCTCCCATGATTAAACATCAATAATCCAAACGCTCACCCTTCTACTTCTCATAGAAAAGCAACATCCAGAGGCAACGACAAGCAGCAGCGCCAAGGAGCAGCCTGCAAAGTGCATTTGCATAAACTGTTCACTGATCAATTATGAGTAATGAATCATTAATAAAAACTCAAAGCCCTTTCTTTGATTTTGTCCCTAGGAGAAAAGAAAGGATGAAAGACATGTTGGAAATTAATTTTTCAGAGGTGATAATCTGACCAGCTGTAATCATTTGTCCATATTGAGCACAAACAGATTTGTTTACTTCCTCGCATAGACTGAGATTCAATCTTTCATTCTCAAGCGGGTGCATCAGGGGATAAAGCATAACTTCCTAATGAACTGTAAAGGCAAATCAATTTAAAATTAGGCAGGCAAAAAGCCTCGGCTTGAGCATAAATTTATTCTTAAAATCCACACACAAAAATACTTGCTTAATCACGTGTGACAGTGAGGCAGACCCAGATCAATGACCTGGGATAATGTTGGTAGTAACTTATCCTTAGATAATACAGAAAAATTGCTATAAGCTCTTTCCAATGTGTGGGCTCAGTTTATGCCTCAAAGCAGGGGGTACTGCCAGGCTCAGGCCTTATTTCTGCCACAGCTAAAAGCAAACCCTGCAACACTTCTGAGCACTTCAGCTTCTGTTTGGGGGTGAAGAGAGTTCTCTGATCTCAACCAAAAAGCTTCACTCTCTAATAAATACTATAAAAACTCTTTCAGGACCATGTTTTCAGGAGGGCTGCATACCCAACATTAGCCAGAATCACGAACATACAGACAGCAGATCTTCACTGTTAAACCAGGTGTGTTCAACCATTCCACGCTGAGCCACGTTTTGGGACAGATCTGCTCTTCCTTCATGGCAGCCTGAAATCTAACTTTAGGAATTGTAAATAGAGGTACCATCGGAAAGGTATAGGTATGGAGGAAGAAGTAAGATTTCTCAGCAGAAACGCATGTTTTTACTGAAAGGGAGATTAGTTAAGGACTTTTCATCTTCTGCCAACTTTTATTTCTTCTAATTGAGATGCTAAACTGATAAATGAGTGATTCCTTCTGACTTCATTGTGCCTCAAGACTGTACTGAATCTTCCCAGAGGCCAGGTCCTGGGTAATTTCCATAGCAAAGCGTCAAGTACAGATCTGCTGCTGCAAACCAGAGAAGCTCTGAAGGCAGCACAGGCCAGCTGGATCCTAAACTTCATGCCAGCACAGCAGCTGTTTTCATGGGAAACTGCACATCTTAAACGTCCTTCCATCATCACTGACTCCTCAGTCTTAAGATAAAGTGTGGGTAAGAAATGATTTTCTTTTTGTGAACGGGAATGAGTGTTAAGCGTATGTCTTATTCAGCAGCTTTCTTGCATGGTTTGCATCATTTTACCAGTTGTCAGCAAGGATAATGTTAACAGTATTTGTTGTCTCCTCCTTCCGATGTCGACGTGCACATATGGAAATGTCTGTATTCGGTGACTTATGCAAACTATAAGAACCAGTAATGCATAAGGGCTACGCAGCTACATTACGTTTAATGGATGATATATAACTAAACAACACCTTATATACCCAGAAAGGTCGGCAGCTCGATGGGCCTGGCATTAACTTGCTGCTGTAACACTGCTTGGCTTCCAAATGAGGTCTGATAAGCTCGTCTGCACATCGAGACCTCAGCGATAACAGTACAATTGCCAAAGCTTTATGAAAAACATCAAATATGAGGCATACTTCGGCCACAAAGGCATTCCAAGGGAGCTGCTGGGCATAGGAGATGCAGCGGACAGACTTCCTTGAGGAAAAACCATGCCCTTTGTGCCCCACTCTCTGCCTTTCAGACCAATTTTGGCAGTGAGATGCAGTGCACGGAACCAGCAGCATCCCGGCAGGCAGCTGCCTTCCGAGGACCTCGTCTGACCAATTTGCCAGGCTGGTTTTGGAACTTGCGACTTATCAAATTTCCAAAAGTTTGAACTCCAAACAGTGATGCTGAATTAGCAAATGCTTTTAATTTCTCACTGTGTCAAGAGATCTGCAGCTGGCCCTGAAAACCAAGAGCCCTTTCCATGCAACTGCCTCTCTCTTTCCACAGCAGGAAGGGATGGAGACCCCAGGAAGAACAGTCATTTTTCTTTTTTTTTTTGGGGGGGGGAGGTGCGGAGGGGAACAAAAAATGAAAAATAAAGGGAGAAAATAAGCTTTTAGGGAATGCTTCCGCAGAGACTCTCTGCACAGAGAATGGCAGACCCTAACTGTGCGTCTAGTTGTGTTAGACCCTAACAGAGCAAATTAAACTGGACAGCAAAGCTCTTCTTTATATAAAAATCAAAAGGAAAATAAAATTATACATAATACATCTAACAAATGTGCAATGAAATAAAATCATATATATTGAAATAAGGAGTACAAGTAATAAGAAAAAGGAGAACAGTTATTATTCAGTGAGCAAAGAGGATGGAGTGGAAAGAGCAGCCTAAAACCTAAATGAATGCTTGGCTTCATTTTTAAACAAGGAGTCTGATGAAAAGCCTAGGTCAGGACAAGGTGATTCATGGCTGAAAGTGTGTGGACTATGTGAAAACTGAAGTTATTGCAATTGGTGTGGAAACTAACTTCAAAGGTTTTAATGCATTTGAACATTGGAAGTCAGACAAACAGCATCCCAGAATAGTAAGAAATTGGAACAAAAATCTCCCAAGTCCAATAACACAGACCGGTAAACAAATTTGTTAAGTCGGGAGTGGAAAACAGAAAACACAATATTTCTACTGACGAACAGGGAACAGAGAGCCAGGCAACAACGCATCTGTCAGTGCGACCTCAGCACAGTGCAAGTCTTGAAAACAACTCAGGAGCAGAAGGGCAATCAAAGGGGGAAACACAAGCGGGGTGCGATGCCCCACAACCTGCCTTCTGAGAGAGGGCTTTATTTTTCTAGGTGCCAGAAATACAGAAGGACTAAAATTACAGAGACTTCAGCAAAACATTAACTACTACCACGTGCAGAAACTATTAGAGAATGAGGGATACTACAGTAGGTTGAGACACTGTACAATGGGTAAAATAAACCCTGTTAAGCACTAAGGCACCACTCACATTAGGTTCTGCGCCAAACTGAAGGATTGTCAGCTGCAGCAACAGATTTACTAGCTGACCTTATACACCCTTGTATTTCCAGGTGGCAAAATATTACACCATCAATGAAGGTCTGACAAGATTTTCTGCAGAATACTCTGGGTGATGATTAGAGAAAAGGAAGACTCATTTAGGACGGAAACTCAAAGCCAAGCAGGACCATGATTGGTATTTCTAGAAACAGAGGAGGAGGATAATTATGAGGAAGGAAAAAGACCTGTTTAGCCACAGGGCAAAAGACAGAGAACTGGATATAACCGACCACAAGATAATTCAGACTTCAAGTCAGAAGCTTGTGTTCATGAGCATTACATGATCATAGAAAAGCTTTCCAAAAGGAGGAACAGGAACAAAACAGGAATACGCCCCTTCCCTCCAAACCAAATCAGGAGGTCTCCCCCTAATTTTACATAAGGGCTCAATATACAGAGGAGTTTACACACTGTGCATGCCTCTGATTGCAAAGGGTTGATTACATGGGATAGATGAGTGCACAGTGAGGTGGATTAGGAACTGGCTGGATGGCAGAGTCCAGAGGGTGGTGATCAGCGGTGCCGAGTCTAGTTGGAGGCCTGTAGCTAGCGGTGTCCCTGAGGGGTCAGTCCTTGGTCCAGTCCTGTTCAATTTATTCATCAATGACCTGGATGAAGGCACAGAGTGCTCCCTCAGCAAGTTTGCTGATGATACCAACTCTTGAAGATTTTCATTAACAGCTCTGGTTTGCATAGATGAATAAAAACTTCTGACATAATTACTAAGAGATGATACAACTGCAACTTTTTCTACAATACTCCAATCATTTCTAATTTAATCCTTAATTTTGTTTTAAAAATTCCCCTTCTCCAGGCAGAAATTAGATCAAATATTCATTACACTAGATGAAGTATTCACTTTCTATTATTAAATTGTATTGTGTCCAGTTCTGGGCTCCACAGTACAAGAGGGATGTGGAGCTGCTGGAGAGAGTCCAGCGCAGGGCTACAAGGATGATCAGGGGCCTGGAACATCTGCCCTATGAGGAGAGACTGAGGGAGCTGGGCCTGTTCAGCCTGGAGAAGGCTGAGAGGGGATCTGATCAGTGTACGTAAATACCTCAAGGGAAGGTAATGACGACAAACTGAAGCACCAAAAGTTCCACATGAACTTAAGGAAAAATTTCTTGACAGTGAGGGTGGCAGAGCACTGGAACAGGCTGCCCAGAGAGGTTGTGGAGTCTCCTTCTCTGGAAATCTTCAAAACCCGCTTGGACGCAGTCCTGTGCCACGTGCTCTAGGTGACCCTGCGTGTGCAGGGGGGTTGGACTAGATGACCTCTAGAGGTCCCTTCCAACCTCAGCCCTTCTGTGATTCTATGATTCTACATGGCCCAAAAACTCCTTACCCCTCGTAAGAACCCAATAAATGTAAACCCCAAAAGCAGCTTTTCTCACTTTATGTAACTGAAATTACCCCAGGGCAGAATCACGTAAGTTCAGAACAGCAGAAAGCCACCAGCTCATCCCTTCTGGTCACTGTCCTCTGACTGAGGCTGTCACGACTGACTCTTGCTTCAGGTGGCACTGCCTCGCGGTGACGAACGCACAAAATCACGTGTATAAAGAGCCACTCGACTGGCTGCAGAGATGAGCGTGAGGGACACGCACTCGCCAACAGCGTCTCCACGCTGATTCTGCACGCACACGCTGCCATCTTGCCAGCAGCATTTAGTGATTCATTCCAAGCGCTTTCAGTAATGAGGGGCTCTGGCGGTAGCGGGGGGAACAAAAAAGATAACTTTATTTAGACTAATTGTCATGGAAGTAAAAGGTGATTTCGACAGCTGTATGACGTAATGAAATGATGTTAACAAAATCAAAATGAAAACACCCACTCCCATGAGTGCTTTTCTTTATCTAAAGGCACAGAAACTCTCTCTGCTTTAAACGTAACAGACACAAAAGAATTGTCAAGAAAGAAAATTGTACAATGACATGGTAATGCAGAATACTCATCTGGAAACCTCAACCCGTACCACCACACAGTCATCAATTTTCTCTCACCAGTAAAAGTATTTTCAGGATTCAGCTCTCAATGAGCTTGTAATCCTCCTAGTTGGATGAGCTTTAGCAATGGTACTGAGACCACAATGATAAGTCTAAGACAAAATGGCAGCATAAAAGTTCACAAGAACAAGAAAGAATTGCAACTCCCGCTCCAGAAAAACAGGTATGTTGTCTGGAAAATGTCCACCTGAGAAGAGTTCTTCTCAGTTCATTTACTAACTTGCGACCAACAAGGGCTGAAATCCTAATGCTTTTCCACCGCTTTGATGTTTCAGATACAGCACATTGATATTTCAGGGACATGTAACCAAACGACCAAGGCTTCTAAAGCAATAGGCAGCGAAGATGTGCGGTATGAACAGAAATACAGCAGACAACAGCCCCCTGAGCTTGCTCCAAAGGTGGCAGTGTTCCTTTGCTGTCTGCTGCAGAGACCCAAGTGTGGCAGAAAGAGGTTAGTACAGGCAGAAACGTGCAATGGGACTTGAGAGCATCCTTGATGAGGTACTTTGCAGAAGCCCAGTCTTACGACGCTAGCAAACAATGCAAAAAGGAAAGTTCACAATTTGCTGAGTTTCCAGAGGTTCCCACTTACCCAAGAGGGTACCACGATGCTGTGTCACAGCGTGATCCTGCTCTGCTGGCAAAGCCAACTTCATCATCACCACCCACTGCTTGGCCTCCAGGCTCTCTGGTTTCCCACTACAAGGAAGTAGTTCCCATTGAGAGAACGGGAACTTGATCTTCAGTAACATAAAGCTCGCCAGTGGAAAAGCAATATGGAGAGAAATGGCAGACTGCCATTTGCAAACACTCTGTATGCATTTTTTAACGAAAATACAGTAAGTACAGTGCATATATTATTAATATATGAAATATAACGCATAAAATACAAGCCATCACAAATTTTGGTAGAAGGAGGAACTTATCTTTTGAAATTTTGTCCAATCCTAGTCTTCTATGTCAGAGAGAGAAATCTGTGATTTATGCGGAAGTCTTAAAAAGGATATATGCAGTAGGTCACTGCAAAGTTTTGCCTTCGAAACAATGATTCACATAACAAATTCCACATGTATTTCAGATAATCTTTTAATATATGCAAAAAAACACCCTAATAGGACTTGTCAGGTTGTTCAGGATTTTGATATATCAGCTACGCCCTTCAAGCCTTTTCTCACCCTCTCTTCCCCTATATGTAAATGTTTGCCTTACTGGTTACAATTACTGAAAAAAAATCCAGTTGAGATTAGATTTCAGTTATAATTAATGATGAATGTGTCAAAGTATTATGATGTTGTTTATCACACTGCTTGCAATGTAATTTAGTGCAATAATACTAAGACTTGCTATGTGACAGTTATTTAGCATTTAAGTCTTCTTAAGATGCGCTGCAGAATATCCGGAATGTTAACTATGGGAAGATTATTTTATATAAAAGTAGCTTCAGGCAAAATGTAGCGACAAGTTGCTGGAGCCCAGCAACGGCTCTTAAATCGTATGTCGTCTATGAGTTGAAGTATAATAATTAAATAATCTAGACATGTCATAAAGCTAATGAGAAATGCAAAGGATAAAATTAAAACCTGACATTAATAGGGCAGCTTAACCAAATAAGAGGGAAAAAAAAAACCCAAAAACAGTCTCTGTTCTTTCTGATATAAATCCTAAAGGGATATGTTCCTTTTCAATTTGTATATACACACACACAAAGGGTTGAAGGCTAAGATCTTGAAAGAAGAAAAATGCAGTTACTTGGGGCAGGGGGCTACAGAAACTCTAGGTCTCTCGAGATAAGCCTTAGCCGCCCAGGTTTGGCTTTCTTCTTTCTGCAGCCCCTAAATCCATTTCCTTTTCACTTCAGAAGTGGTTCTTAAGAATTTCTTGCTCTCCGGGAGCCCTGTTGAGTTTTCTCTCGCATGCCCGGGATTCGGCCGCCGGCCTTGGGCCTTTCTCCATGCTGGGTGCACCGTGGTGCCCTGAGGAGCTCTGCGTCCCGGAGCTTGTGCCCGCGGCCAGCGGATCCCAACGGGAAGGCAGAGCTTTGCACGTGCTGCCCGTGACTGAGCACCCCTAACCGGCCTGCCGCAGATCTTTATGACAACCGTGTGGGGCACAGAGGAAAACAACAGTGACGACCATCCTTGCTTTTGTAGTTAGAATAGTTAAAGTTAGTAAGTTTAAACGAAAGGCTAGTCTAGCCATGGTCTAGTTAATTGAAATTGTACAGCTATTTTTAAAACTCTTTGGGCTGTGGTTTTCAAGTTGTGACATGCTTGAAGTTTCTATTTAAAGCTAAAATTATACAACCATTCTAGCTGATTTTGCTTTACATTCCCATTATGCAACAGCGGTCTGTGCACACATTATATGCCAATTATGGTTTATTAATGCACTGAAACTCCATCCTCCTAAACTAAAGCGTACTTTGGGGACTCAGTTCTATCTTCTGATTAAAGAGCACAGCTCTCCAGAGTTGTTCTGAAAACAACCCAAATACTAATACAACATAGAGCTCATCCGAGATATGAAACACACCACCTTTCACTGGGTTCTGCGGTTCTCACAGAAACAGTTCTGAGACACCGGTACTTCAGTACAAACCTGTAAATAAATCCTACTAACATCTAGCTGCCATGCCTAAAACTAAAAAAAAAAAAAAGAAAGAAAAAAAAATAAAGGTATGTGCTCTCTTTTCAGTCATGATCTATTAAAATAACTTTGAGTAGTCTGAGTTTTCATAACAAGCATATTCTCTAGATTCCAGGGCACTATTTTAGTTTAGCAAACTAGCTCTTTTCAGGGTATTTTGTGTTCAATATTGTTTATTCTCCTGAAGAAAGAATATAATTGATAATACACTGTCAAGAATATTTTAGTTAATGCAGTTTTGCATTTATTAAAGTTTTTAAACCTACATTTGTTATTGGATTTCAGCTCTGCAGCTAACACATTTAACAGAACTTGAATAATGTTTTTGTTCAACTAGCAATCGTATCATCTATTAAAATTCTGATGTTCAAATTCATTGGGGCCATTTCAAAGGCTCCTTTGAGGAAAACAGAATACATCAGAGAGGCAAGTGGAAGATTTTCAAGAGGTACAACATCCGATATTGGCACATCCATCACCACAAAAAGCTCGGAAAATTTTAAGCTATGCAAAAAAGAAGCGAATTTTTAAAATACCCTTTCATCACCAACACACTGTAACAAATGCAAGTGCAGATTCAATGGGATCCCAGCCCGGAGAGCTTAGATCCTAATGCGGAGCGACTCGCAGCGCTTTTGAACTGTCCTAATGGCATCTCCGCTAGCAGTGCCTAGCCCAACAGGCAAGTTTGTCAAGGACTGTAATCAGAACTTGCAGCTGTGTCTCCCCTTACTAGCAGGTACTTTTAACCCCAAAACGTGCCTGTGCAGGAGCGCAAGGCACTTTTCCTTCTGTCCACAGCAAAAACGTGGGCACAGACGGGTGCTGCTTAAGGGGGTTTCAACCTACACAGATTGGCAGGTAGATGGAGCACAAAATAAACTACTGCGAGGGGCTCCCGCTGTGGGAAGTCCCTGTGGAGTATGGGTGCTTACACGTCTTCATGGGTCTTCGAAAGGAAGGGTGATCCGGACTTCCCAAATCCTAGGCATTTCCTGCAATCTAAGGGCTAGTACTGCTCTGTGGTGTCAAAAATACGCTAGCAGACTTCGTAATAAAGAACCAACTGCAAATAATCAATATTAGCTCTATATAAGACACAAAATGGCAAGGCAAGATTGCCCAAAACCAGGATTGTAACTGAAATATGGCAAGATTTCCCGAAAGCAAACAAGAGCAAGGGAGGGTCTCCACGTGGCACAATAAGCATGACTTTTCAGCACAAAAGGATTTCTTTAAAATAGCAAAGAACTACTAGAAGGCAACGTAAGGAAACAATAAAGCAAAATTTGTTATAAACAGCAATACCTCCATACACACTATATTGTACCTGGACTCTGCTGGGTGAGAAAACTGTTCAACCTTCTCTCCTGTCATACAGGGCCAAGGAATCCTCCCAAAACCAGGCAGTGAAGTTATGATCCTTGAGATGACAAGATCTAGACCAACAGAGCAAGCTAATACATTTCAGCTGTGACCAACTCCTCAGGTCTTTTGATACATTCCGATTAGCTCACAGCTAAAACCCTTGCCGAGCAAGGGCCAAACCTTCGCACCGAGTCTCCTTGGAGAAAAAAAGCCCCGAGTCAACATTCTGGAAGACTTCATGCATATCTGAAAATACATTTGTTGTCTTCGGCCAATTTCTTGGTTAGAGGGAAAAAAAAAAACTAAAAACCCACCACCAACAAAAAACGCACAGCAGCCATATATTTCTCTTACTACATAGATACAAATGAAAATTAAACAAGATAAAATACAGATAAAATACAGCCCCCTTTATCTGGGGGGCTGGTTTTGAAGGGGAATCAACTCAACTGTGTTATTTTCCGGTGAGAAAATCTGCTGATGGATCCTCTTAATTTAAACAAAATATGTGGTAAAGGACTGAAAAATCCATGTTTACTTTCAACCATCAGCTCAAATATCAGTCTTCAACAATTAACACATTGTAGCAGGAGGAGGTTAGTGATAAACTAAATTGAATATAGCATAATTATATATAATTGTAATTGTACTAGTAATTTTTTTTTTAATTTGAGTCTTTATCAAATGGCTAAGGAAATATTTGTAATGTAGTTGTTATACACACGGGCACAACTGTAATTCACACTGCAAATACAGAGCATTCTCTAAAGCTTTTCTTAACAGTCAAGTATAATCAGGGGATTGTAGAACAAAAACCCCAAAAAACAATGGAAAGAAAACACAATAATGACTTCAACATTTCATTGGGATAATCTTACAAGAAAGATCATAAAACTGTAATCTACAAAAAAAGGAAAAGAAAAAAACACCCCACAAAATTGTCACTACTATTCAGTTTGGATGTCAACATTTTCTACCAAAGCAGGGTTTCTGCAAATAGGATTATTATTGACGCATCTCTCATATACGCCAACAAGGTCTTATTCTCTTAGGATGCTGCCATAAGGCACTGCTAAAAGGGAAAAAACAAACTTTGAACTTTTGCTCATAAAGAAATTCTCATTTTAAACGGTAATCAAATTGCCAGGCTGAAAATAATTCAAGGTTTTATCACTTTATTGACTGTATGCTCCCTACGATCAGGAAAATAACTGAAATAAAGATAATAAAATATAATGCCATAAAGAGTACAAGCTAATAGTGTCTTTTGAATCTGCCCAGACACTGAAGAAAGACCCAACAGGAATCTGAACTTGCAAATCAAATTATGACTGTCTGGATATATATGTGTGTGTGTGTGTGTGTGTGTGTGTGTCTGTATAAATATAAACACACACACACATTATTAAACAAATAGAAAGAACACAATTGACAGCTTGCCTCACCAAATTTTAATTGGCCAATGCTGCAGATTCAAGTTCATCTTAGAGTGTAAGATGCTGTCTAAAAATCAATCTGTACCCTAGTCACTATTCACTTACACTAAGTTTTTGAATTTTAATTCTAAATTAATTCTAAAATGATGATGATAACCAGTTCTTCCCCTCTCCTCCTTCATTTTAGGACTGGGGTTTATTCAAAGGTGTATTATCTTCCTTTCCTGTGCAGTTTAGCCTGATGTTATGCAATGACTGTCACAAAAGTCAGATTTTCCTTTTTCCCTCCTGCAAACAGAAACAGATGCTGCAGATATTTTCCCCAATGGAAATGTGACAAATGGTACTGTCATTGCCTTCTTTTTTTTCCTGCAGATTTGTAATTCATATAGTAATTATACCACCATGGGATGTCAAATCACTTTGGTCTATGAAGCCACAAAGTCTCTGTTGTAATTGATAAGTATATGTTCCAGTACAAATGAAATTACACCGTGCTTTGTTTTAAATTTAAGAATTGAATTCACCCCTGGCAATAACTCTACTCCCTAGCTATTATACAGGGCCTTGCTTTTCTGAATCGGGTTTCAGCTTAAGGAGCGATGGGCAAGAAGCAGAAGGCAGTGTCAGGGTGTTTGTTTTCAGTGGAGCACCAGCAAGAGCTGCCTGATTTAATGGTGTCTAAACCTTACGAGGCAAGTTTCATAAAGAGAGGTAAATAGATTTCCCAGCTGTAGCAGGTGGTCAATAAATAAGGTGGCTTCAACTTATGAACCTTGCCTTGGCTGTGTTTCTAGACAGTGGTGGCCACGTTGACTTCCACGTCTTCTGAGCGCAGGGGAAGAGCTGGGCCAGAGCAGCTGGGGCTATGGGACCAGGCTTGAAACCTGCCTCTCCTCAGCTAGTTAAGGGAAGGTGCCTGGGATCAGGGTCTGTGCTCTGAGCTCTTCCCTATAGGAGAGCTTTGAACTGGAGATCACGTCCTGTGCCCAGTGGAAACCGAGTGGGCGCAAGAACCGTGGGAGGTAATATTCTCCCCTGAGCTCACTAAAAGTGCAGGGTGTGCTCAAAAAAAAAAGGAAGAAGGAAGGTCAAGGAGCCATCAGTCAGCCACCATGATAAGAGAAGTGTTAACATTGACATGTATTCTGTGGACAGTCTCAAAGATTTTTTGAACCACAAGGCAGAATCAGAAAATTAATGCTACAAGATGTGGGTCCCCAAGCCTCTGTCATGTTGGATATTAGCTAAGGGCTTCTATTTTCAGTAGGCTGTGAGGATTAATGAGCTCTTAATTTAGGTGTTGCATGCTAGAGGAAAAAATATTCATCATACAGAATGTCCTACTCATCTCCAGGGAGCAAAAAAATACTGCTTAGTCAATAACTCTATGAAAACAACTCACTAATGGCAACCTCTCATTCCCTTTTGCACGCATCTCTTTCCTCAGTGCAGGTGTCATTCGCACCTTGAAAATGTGTTGACAATATAACTCGTGCACATAAATCTAGTGTGAG
>NW_010578488.1:0-14159 GCF_000705375.1 Tinamus guttatus
AAAAAAAAAAAAAAAAAAAGAAGGTGACTATAGGATGCTGAATGAAGCTGAGATCTAAACTCGATCTTGGATTGCACCACTGCTTTAGAAACTGGTGAAGATACTGCAGAAGAGACACTCATTTCAGTTAGTAGTTTACTTTCATCGTTTGTGAAACAATGAGCAAAAGTAGAAGACAGAAATAGTCATTTAAGTGTAAAATGAGTTTTCAAGCTCAATGGTACCTGGCTTCTTTTGCTGCAATACTGGACTCTATTGATTTTTGCAGATTACTGTGTTAGCCAACATGACAACAATAATATAGCTGTAAAGCTTAGAGAAAGGAAAGAAAAAGGTAAAAGGTCTCTTAAGTAAATTCAAATAAGAAAAATAAACTACTAAGAAGTCTGGTATTGTAAATGTCAAAAAACAAAAGAAAACAAAAAAAATCCCTTAATTATCCTCCTAATAAAACATGAAGTGTAACCACTAAACTCACCCTAAATTAATATGAATTTCTGAATAGGGAGTTATCAGGAAGCATTTGGGAAACAGTATAACTACATGAATAAAAAGAATTGGGGGAGGGAGGTTGTACTTATTTTTGTCTTCTTTTCTGCATTTTCACTATTATAAATTTGGAATTTAGACACACTGGAAAGATTTATTTCACATATTGATTAAAATAGTCTAGATTTAGATTTTAGAATAACTATCAGAATCCAAAATTCATGCCGTCTGCATGAACTGCGTTTTTCATTCTAACTTTCAAGATGGCATAAGACTTACATTGATTTTCAGCAATAGTACACACTGGTTTCAAGAGAAATTAGTGGCAAATTATCCAAAAAAACTTTCTGAGGGATATTCAGATGTGAGGAACCTAATTATCAAACCAATAATATGTCTATAAAAATTACATTTATCTAATTACCTAATTTAAAAAATATGAGAAGACTCTCATAACTTGGTGGGAAAAATAATCACTGGGATAATAAGATGCAAGAGTAAAGATTATATGAAGGTATAGGATGCACCAGAAGAAATGAAATATGAATATAAAATAAAAAAGTAGAGTCAAATAAATAATCACGAGCAGATAGGAGAATTTATTTTTCATGGAAATGTTATATATGAATAAAAATAATGCATTTTTAGGGTAAAAATTATGTATCATCTAATCAAATAAAAGTACTCACGAAATACTAAAAACGGTATTGCAAAGGTTAAGGCAAAAACTACAATAATAACAAGAGAGTAATAACTCCCAAGTAGTCCGGTTAAAAATCATGACAAGATATAATGCCAAGACTACAATTTTAGATGCTGCAAATAATGGTTATTTAAATAATGGTTCAGTTAATAAATGGTTATTGGTAAATAATTGTTAAAGTAGACAAAGGACCAGTTTCAACACGTAACTATCCAAGAGCCATTTTGAAAAACTGACTATAATGTAGCTATCTGCAGGGTTCTTCTGGGAGCAGAACTCTAAAAATCTACCCAAAGCAGTTTAATTTTAACAAAAAGAGGACAGTTCAGAGCAGTTAAGGAGCAACAAACATTCTGGCGAACTCTGAGAATTTAAACTCATTGCTTAGAAGCAGACACAATGTTGTCAGTTTATTAAAAAGAAAGACCAATAAGGGTGAATGTGACAGCAGTCTATAAAACCATGAATGACACGTAGAAGATGGTGACAGGACAAATATCCATTCTGTCTCTATGTATTTATATGCACACATATAAGTATATACAATAGTTTGAGGAAAAATAAGCGGTTTGACTTAATGACTTAAGCATTCTGGTGTTACCAAGACAGATCCAGAGCATATCCCAAGTAGGACACTAGCCAAAAAAAAAGCTCATCAGGATCTAAGACTGTCATGTCAGGATGTCAGGATCTAAGAAGAAAAGAAAGACGCCCTTCAGGATGTACAACGTACTTCAAACCAATAAATTCTCTGAAACAGCCTTTCTGAATACCGTAATCACTACTGTGACAACAGAGCTAACTTAGAAGAAGTATAATGTGTTTACAGGAAATCAAATGAAAAGGGAATGGCATACATACAAGTATAGATATATTCAGCTTGTTTTTTGGGGAAAAGTAAGGAAACAGAAAGTAATGTCAGCAGGGACAGTTTGTGACTTCAGCAATGCATATATGAAACCACAAGAAAATTTTGAACAGAAATCAGCACTCACCGTCTGCCCTCATTTTCTGTATCAGAACAGAACCTCCTCTCAAGGTCTGGTGCCACGCAAGTGTATGGCGACCACAAGTCAAGTGTGGCCTACTGTGCGGCAACCAGCTCTCACTCGGTTTAAATGCATGGTGCAGATCAAATATTAATTACTGAACAATTGTCAAGCAGATTTATGATCCAATGAAAAAAATTGTGACCAGTGTACAGGTCTCAATATATAAACTCAGTATTTGAGCCATTTTTAATCTATGAATAAATCCGGCAACATAACTGGCCAATTTGGCATGTTAAAATATTGTCATAGCAGAATGTTTTTATTAATCTTAATTAATAAGTATGAAAATTTCAGTCATGCTGTGGATCAAGAGGAAACTTATGAAGATTCAAGAACTAGTCCCTCCAAGGTTTTGAACTAGCCATTTCTGCTCATACAGAGCTCCATTCTGTAGTTCCTCAAATAAGGTGAATGCCAGACAAGTAAATATGAATATGTGCATGGATTGTACTAAATTCTCCCACTGCTTTGCAATACTCCAGCAAGAGAAATGGCTCATAAACTACGTCTAACTAGACAGTTGCAAAGGGATTAGTGTTGTTTTGGTTTATGGAAACCAGCAGCTGTAATATACCGCAAACTGCCCTAAAAGTGTTTCAAAATCTGCTTCTCAGTTCCATAGTACCTGTTTTACATTGGCTATTTCTTCCCTGACTACTGCTGGATTCAATGGATGAATAAAACAACAGCAACAGAAAAAAATAAAGTTTTATACATTTTACCAACTTATTTTTAAAATTCTGATCTGAAGTATATCAGTCCAATTATTTGCTGCAGTTACCCTATCAGTAATATGGAGAAAACAGTGCTTGCATACATATGTGCATACCTCTCACTTCATCTTTTCCCCTTACTTTAATTTGAAAATCATTCTTCTGGTACAGAAGCTTCATTTTCTAGTAAAACTTCTCAGTTTGAATACTTACGAAGTTTAATTAAAGAGATTTGTTTATGTAGAAAAGGGATATGAAAAAATAATGACATTTCAGATTCTCAATACTAAAATATTACTAGGATCAGAACTGTAAATTATTGCAGCAATTATAGCAGCACAAATACCACTATTAACGCAATCGACTATTAGTATAAGTGTTTGAAAACAATTTTTAATTTCACTTCAAGTGTACCAATCATCTTCTCTGCAGAGGAACAAACTGTTGTAAACAATTAATGATACTAAAGTGTGCATGAAATTAATTACCTTGAAATATGTCTAGAGAGTCCACAAATAATACATCATTTATTTCAATTTATCATTTTAAATATATATATATTCCTGTAATGTGTTTTATATTCCTCAATTCTTGATCAAGTATTTTGAACACAGCTTTCAAAAACAGCTTGAAACAACTATTTTTGTTTTAGAAAGTTATTTAATGAATTGTTTTAGCTGTTAACATGTTTAAGATACGTAAAGTTTGACATGTATCCTTCAAGTCCTTTAAGTAAGAATATACTTTTCAAAAAAGGTCACAGAATGGCAGTTTTCACTGTATAAAGATTGTAGGATGAGATCTCTACCAGCCAGCTAGTTCTAACTTCTCTGCTCAACTTTTCTTCTCACTACTCAGTTTGGTCTTCCTATACTATTACACGAATCCATAAAACTTTATATGGGACACTTCATTATTTCTCAGTGTGAAAGACTTTGCAGTGTTTTCCTTTAGATGCCCTTCATTTAAGAAGTTTCAACAGATCTATCTGTTACCAATGTCTTCCAGTCCTTGCCCTCTTATTTTTATCATGGCACCTGCTTTTACTGTCTGGGGTCCATGGCTCTGTATGTGTGTATGTTTATGTATTCATGTATAAATATGCATATGTATATATTTATGTACAAATATGTCCAACAGAATTAGCTATAAAAATCAAAGACTCTGCATGCATTAAATTGCTAAACAAAACCACAAGCACTTAGTTCATGAGTTCCTTTTTCCATTTTTTTTTCAGTTCCTAAACAGATCAGAAAAAAAGACTTGACTAACATATACTGTTGATGAGAAATTAGTTTCATTTCATGCTGTATGCAACCTTATAAACCTTAACTCGAATATACCTACTAATACTCATCCAAATATTGATACAGTAAGCAACTACGCAACCCTAACATTAACACTAATCCCACAATACATGTTTTTCTTCAGTTACTAAAGAGATAAGTCAGTATTGTTGCAGTTTAAATGAAAATTGTAAAAATGTACTTTCAAGTTTAAATGGGCATTACAACGGCTATAGGTTAATAACATAAACCTTATAATAATATATTTAAAGTACTTGAATGTAACACTTTGGATGTGTGACTTTTATTAGAAATGCCATAGTTTGTCTTGAGCTGTTAGCTTTTAAACAGTCCCAAGTCAGTATTTAGCTTCTACCAATATCCAAATAAATAATGAATTATATAAGATTTCATTTTTATGAAGATGTAAATGGAGTTCATTTTTATGGAGTCTCCATGTTGTATAAGATTTAAAAGACACTCCTCACAACTCCTCCTGTTTTATGAGCTTATTCAATCCTCCTTCTAGCCTCTTTTTGAAGATGAAGCGACATTTGTCTGTTTTCAGTCATGAGGGCCCCTCTTGGTCTTGTAATAACATCAGTCAGGGGAGGGTCCTTGGATGCATCCCCTCTGCCCCCATGAAGTTTTTTATGTCCAGTTTGCTTAAGTAAACTTGATCGTGCTCTACTGCCAAGAGTGTTCCTTCTCACCCATCTCTGTCACTAGGCATGGAGGTCTGGCAACTTCTGTCTGATGAAGATTCTATTAGGTGTTATGTCACTGTTTACCCAGACCTCACAAATATTCTTTTAAATGTATCACTGCCCTTAAGAATAAGAATGTAATCTGCCCTGTTCAACTGCATGCCCTGGTAGTGGCAGTAAGCAGGGAAATCAGTGGAGTGAGGCTAGGAAACCTTCATCAACCTCCCATTGATGCTGTTCCAAGTCTTCCTTTGTCCAGCACAATGGAAACACACCTACCTGGGTCTAATTCCTCAAAGTTCCTATGATTTCCTAACTAATCTTTGAGGAAGACTGAAGTAATTCTCTCCCTTAAGGGAAGAGTGAAAGGGCACTCCTTATAGTACACCTTATACAAGATGGTATTAGAGAACAAAAAGGAAAGCAGTCAAGGCAGGGAGGTAATTAATTGTCTGTCATCTCTGAAGAAGAAAGATTGAGCTTTTTGACAACAAAAGAGCAGCTTTCACAATGCCATGCCTTGCATGCTGAGTGGAAAAATAAATATATGGAAAAATGCATGGACACCTGAGACAGCTGATTAGGAAATACCAATATAGGAAATCCAGAAAGGACACAGTATTTTAGCTGGAGGCCTCCATAGATCATATCAAACTTCATTCATAAAGAAAGGAAGAGAAGTCAAGCCTGAAAATTAATAGTGAGACATAAGTCTGTTCCAATAATATGGACAACTCTCTGTGCCAACAGTTTCTCACACCCATAATCAGAAATTGAGAGCAAAGCTACTTTCTTTAAACAGAAACTGGCATCAGCTGAGGCAGTCTAGGATCTGAAGTAACTACTCTCAACAACTTCCATGACATCAGAAGGTTGGAAAGCCAACAGTAGATCAAGCTACCCTAGCAAAAGAAGGAGCTCATCTGAAATAAGATGATCTGTTAGGCAGATACCATAAGTATCATGGGAATCTCTAGCACACTTATGACTCCAGGAGTGATCAGAGTATTTGAAAGCCACAGCTGAGCTTCAGAAAAAGAAAAAAAAAAAAAGAAAGAAAAAAATATCTCCCTTGAAGCAAACTGCAATCTCAAGGTCAAAACCAGACGTTTTCTGTTCAGGGATGATGAAGGTTTTAAGATAGAAACTTGACTGCCTGGGTCAAAGCTACTGAGAAAAAAAGGCTTCCTGGAGTGGTTTTCTACTGCTGGCAGTGAAAAGCCAACATAAAGAGAACTTGGACAGATTGCTCTCCATTCTCTGACAAAAAGGGGAAAAAATATCCCTTAGAGACTGTCTGTGGCTAATAGCCAACAGACTTTGAGAGGGAAGCCAAGGAAAATTAAACTTGCTCAAAGCAACAAAAAGTAAAGATTAGTGAAAATGAGCTACTAAGAAAAGATCAGAAATGAACACAGGAATAACACAGCAGAAAAGAAAATCAAATGAAATAAAAAAGCTTAGGTAATCTCAAACAAAAAGCTGTGAGCTCCAAAAAACTCAGCTCAGTTTTATGGAAAACTAGGGAGGCACACAAGGAACTGGAAGGTGTATTTTTGCCTTTTGGGATAATTACATGAGCATATGCTCTCCAACTATTAATAGAGTTGAATTATCACCAGCTTGATAGATATGGACTTACAGATATGTCCTACAACATTGTTACTACCTCATCTTAATTAACAAACACAGACATAAAATTTCACCTATTAATCCTGCATTAAGAATGGAATAATCTAATGAACTGCTATATCCTTAAATAAAGAGAGCTTCTCCGGACTTAAGAGTCCATCTCATCTGTAGGTAAAATGTGGGCAGAGTAATTACACCTGAACAATTGTGTTTTATTGCTACTCTAAGTTATATAATTTAACTTATTTTTCTGGATTTTGTTTTTCTTTTGTCTTGCAGTCATTCACTGTCTCCAACGTCCTTCTCACATACACATTATTAAGAACACTCCTTGAATAAATTGCTTCTTTAGCTACTCCTAGGTAAACCCTTGCATTAAACTTCAAATTTTTCTGCAAATGCATTGGGGGACACCATAAAATGTTTCTTTTGACTTCTACAAGAAAGATCACTTAAACATTAAAAATCCAGGTTTCTTATTTTTATTAGTACAGAATATGCCTTGAAGACACTCCTACAGTAAATGAAACTTTATATGTTTCGATAATATATTCTAGATGGATGGACGGTTGAGTATGAACAAACTGTCTAAATTAAAGAAAAAGTTACATGACTGCAAATGTTATTTGTCGAGTTCTTTTAATGCTAATACATGCTATTTAGAGGTTTACTTTCACATGAGCATTTTGCAGTCCTAAAAATATCTGTTCACAAAAACATTTAATTTAGGTTTTAACAGTATTTTCACATCATTGGCTACTACAGCATTTATTATAATGTCAGGGGATCTGATCAACATGTTCAAGTATCTGAGGGTTGGATGTAGGGAGGATGGGGCCAGGCTCTTCTCCGTGGTGGCCTGTGACAGGACAAGGGGTAGTGGGTACAAGTTGAAACACAGGAAGCTCCATCTCCATATGAGGAAGAACTTCTTTCCTGCAAGGGTGACAGAGCCCTGGAACAGACTGCCCAGAGAGGTTGCGGAGCCTCCTTCTCTGGAGATCTTCAAAACCTGCCTGGATGCCACCCTGTGCCATGTGCTCTAGGTGTCCCTGCTGGAGCAGGGGGGTTGGACTAGATGATCTCTAGAGGTCCCTTACAACCTTAAGTATTCTGTGAATCTGTGAAAGCCATCAGAAAATTTATATTATCAAAACAGCATCAAAGCCACATCTGGTCTTGAAATTACAGTATTCACCTCATTATAAAATGACCTTCACTTACCAAAGAGCAGAACAGAAATAGAAATATTAAAACAGTTGTCAGAAGAAGCCAAGAGAAAAGCATGGCTCAGATTAGTGAGATATGGGTTATATCTGCCTTGCACTGATTACATGATTCTGCTGTTCACTGGGAAAACAAGCACAGATCACTGCTCAAAAAAATGAGACCTGGACTACATCCACCCATCTCTAACCATTTATATTCTGTTACGGTGGGAAACAATTATGTAACTGAGAACAACTTCACATCTGGGTCAAGAGACCAGAGGGTGATAGTAATTCAGTAGCAATGCTGATGATTGGCATTAGTGGGGGGAAAGCCACAGAGACTGGCCTATACCCACATGACAAAAAAGGCCACTGGCCTCTAATGCTGAAAATCTAATTCTAAAAAGCAGTAAGTAGTCAAGACAATAGTCCCATGGGCATGGAGGGGACTCCATAGCTGGACTTTTAACATGATGTAGAAGGCTGAGGCCACTGAGGAAGTGCTCTGCCCAATGCGACCCACGGGTCACACTGCCAGCAGCTGGAGTAGGGGCCCAGTTCCTCCCGCTCCCCCAGCTCCATGGGCCAGGCTCAGCTGGATGGGCCACAGGGCCTAGGAGCTTGATTGGTGTGAGTGTGAAGTATGTGCGTGTAACATCTTAGAACAGAAATCACTGTTTGTTATATCCCTCCTGCTTAGTTAACAAATTTTAGTTAAGAACTTACTTAGGATCTGCTTTTAGTGGCTACTCTACCCCAAATTCCTCCATGACAAAAACAAAGAACCCTTTCTCTCCAACCCTAAATGTAGTTTCCATACCACCTTCACAACCCACTTCTTTAACTTTATGCTAGTCCTACAGTGTATTATTTCTCAACCTTACCTACCACCTTACCCTAACTGCATGTACCACTTACAGCTTCAGATGTCCGCATCTTCCCTGTTGAAAATGCTGTTCCACACGTTAACTTTACCTTGGTTCATTTTCAGAACCTTATGTGTCTCAACACATAAGTAAGCAGAGGCACTCTACGGATAGGGAACCAGTACAGGTATATTTTCTCTATTTTCATAAAACTTGAGCTGACAAGTACATCCTCTAGATTCGATCACACTTTCTCCCTGGCTCAGCCTACTCAAGGCACACGAGACATGGTTTTGTACCACACTGATGTTTCTGCTCAGTCCTCCGACCAGAGCCTCAGGAACCAGCAATGCTCTGCAAGGGCTTAAGTTCATCTCTTAGATGTAACTCTCAAACAGCTGAAAGTGGGGTGTTTTTTTTTTGCAGATTTTAAATCTATTTAGTTATATCCTATTCAATATGCCACTCCTGAAATAACATCTTAAATACAAAGTAAGAAAAAAAATTACCTGTTTCACTGCATAACGATGAGGCAAACCACCAACAAATACAGATCCTGTTTGAAGCCCATATGAAGTGGACCAGAAATTGCTAGGCATACTTGCTTTTGTGGATATTCCCAGGACTGACATTTCTGCCTCACATGGTACCATGCCTTGCCTGCGAAAATTTAGAAACAGACGTATATTACTATCAAGATACACTTTCCATTACTGTCTATCTGACAAATTAATTAGGCTGTTACTAAAGCTATGAAGAAAGAAAATCAAGTAAACAGTGCTTTATACTAAAGACTATAAACATAAAAGAAGCCATTTGATTAACAAGCTCTAAGTTGGCATGTTTGGGCTTTGAACTTCCATTAAAGTCAGTCATATTGTAAATCTGAATAGCATAATTGCTAAAAAAGCCAAAAACATGGTAAAGACTGACTAAAAAAAGTTATGTGACTTTTAATAGTGACAAGTAGGCTTTGTAGACTGAAAGAAAAGGATTATACCTTGACCTGAAATATTTTCAATATCAATATTTTTTCTGAGAAAAAAAATGATCATCTCAAAAAGCCATTTGAAATGAACTGCACTTAGAGAATGCAGATCTATTATAAACTTTAATCTCTAGCTTCTAAAACATCGTATTTTAGATTCAAAACTGCAGTATTAGGCATTGAAATTAACACATAAATTCACATTCCCCTCCCTGTCCTCACACACACACACTCTTAATGGTGTCACTACAAGATCCAGCTCTGATTTCAGTTTAGATAAGTTTAAAATGAATAAATTGCTAACAGTAAAAAGAAAGTACAAGGTAAATAATTTAGTTTTCTTCTATATTTTTAAATGATGTAAAGCTCATTTACATTCCCATAACCAACAGCAGCAATCTGTCTTCATGAAAGGAAGCACAGTCAAGAAATACCAGAACTAAACAAGTCTCCTGGGTAGGAATTTCTATCTATCTGCCTCTCCCTTTCTCTGTCCAGCAAACAGAGTTCTGGTGAAGTTCATTGCCAAAGCAACAGCTTTCAATCAGCTGTATGATTAAAAAAGTTCAAGTGTCATTGTAATAACAGGTGCTACAAGAAATCTATGTAAAAATAGCATATACCAAACAAAACAATACAGTATCTGTCTGCAATTTACCTAGGATGTTATAGATAATACAATAAATCAGTTAATCTTTAGTAATGCAAATGCCACACCTCCCAGTTTTGCATCCTCAGCTAAGGGTGAACTCTGTCCCTTCGTGCCGGTCAGCGATGAGCAAATTGAACAGGACTGGAGCCAGTACTGACCCCCAGGAAGCACCGCTAGCTACAGGCCTCCAGCTAGGCTCCGTGCAGCTGATCTGGGCCCTCTGAGCCCTGCTCTCCATCCACCCCCCTGTGCACTCTCTCACCCTCACTTCCCGAGCACGCCTATGAGCACGTCACGGGGGGGCAGCGCCAAAGGCCTTGCTGAAGTAGGCAACAGTAGGCAACATCCAGTGCTCTCTCCTCATCTACTCAGTCATTCTGTCACAAGAGGTTATCAGTCTGGTTAAGCAGGACTTCCCCTTGCTGATTCCATGCTGACTGCTACTCCTGACCACCTTCTTGTCCTCCACATGCTTAGAGATGACATCCAGGATGAGCTGCTCCACCACGCTTCCCGGGATGAAGGTGAGGCTGACTGGCCTGTAGTTTTCTGAAGGAAACCTTTCCTGTTCTCCATGACCTTCCACAGATGATGGAGAACAGCCTAGCAATAGCATCTGCAAGTCCTTGTGGGTGAATCCCATAATTTAATTTTTACTTTGTTTAATCATTTATTTATAGATTTCTTACCTAAAAAAAAGGAAAAAGAAAAGAAAAGAAAAGAAAAGAAAAGAAAAGAAAAGAAAAGAAAAGAAAAGAAAAGAAAAGAAAAGAAAGCAGACTAGTCTGTTCCCCTCTGTTCTAAGTCAGTATTTATCAGATTTAATGTTCTGACTTCACACTGTGTCTGCTCCTTGCTAACTGGTACCAAAATAAGAGAACATTTTTCATAAACAATTTTTTGTGTGCCTTTTTTTTTTCTTTTTTTTTGAGCCAGGATTGTTTTTAAAATCCTTAAGGCTTTATAATGACATTTGAGACAGCTTCAAAATTGGAACATTTGGATCTCTCATGCAGTGCGGCTGTGAAGGCTCCATCTTTGCTAGTTTTCAAGTGGATAAACCAACCTTGTACAGCCTGGACTGACCCTTCAGCTGAGCAGGGTGTAGGACTAGAAACCTCCTGAGGTCCCTTCACAGCCTGAATGTCTTATGGTTGATTCTGTTACCCTGTGACAATTTTCTGTAGGAGAACCAAAACTAGACGCAAATGCAGTAAAGAAAAACTACACAATAAAAATGTTTAGAAAATAAGACAAAGTTTTCCATTATCATCAATAAATTCATTTGCATAGCAAACATTTTAGTAAGTAAGAGTCATTACATGTTTTCTCTGCAGGAAGATGCCTCGCTTCACACTCCTCACACCCATTGGTCCTGCCTGTTCCCTGCTGAGATGCCAGGTAACACTGCAGATGAACTAACCAATGAGGAAAAACCTATTGCTTCCCGCTCCTCCTGACAACAGACATATTTCCTGGACCTAGAACTTATTTATTAGTCTTTCTCAGAGACTAAGACAACACACTAACCCACGTGAAGCTTCCGTTGAAAGCTAAAGGTGAAGACATGGTGTAAGTATCTCTAAAAATACAGAGGAAAAAAAACCCTTTGTTTTATATTGTAGAAGTGAATAAATACTGTAATGTACATTTTTTCCACAGATGTTACACCTATCTTACTAAAGTGAAATGGTTCACAACATGAGCCCAAATCTTGACACGTATCATCTATGTTATTATGAAGTTATCACAGTTTTGATTACTTTTGCCAGCCAGTTTAGCTATCATCTCCAATTCTGAAATTATGTTAACATAGCTCAGGAATCATTCCTCATTTAAATGTTGCCAACCTACTTTGCAACAGGTAATTTTAGTGACTGGCACCTGCCAATTGGCCTCAGGTCCACAGGATAATCTTCATCTGGTTTTATTTACTACTATTTACCAGTAAAATTTAGCCAAAAAAAAAAAAAAAATCTGGCCATTTTTGTCTTTGCTCCCCGCTTCTACCATTGTCACAACCTTAAATGATATTTATGGCAATTGAACTTAGGAAACAATATGCTCTCATTTCAAGTTAATTTAGGCAGATGTAGGGCTCTGAAATTTAAATAAAGTGTCATTTACTGAACAATTTGACACAAATGAGGATTCTGTATCCAAGCATTCAGACAGTGGCAGGTTTGGAGCTGGATCTAGACTTGTAACACTGACATTTTATTTTAAGTGAAATACATAAACTACATAAAAAGATACACACAAAGTAGGAATTCATATTTACATGAACTCTGCAGACCAAGATTATTTCTCCTCTTTCTACCTATCTGTATTCACCTCAAAATTATTTCCATGCTGAGACATGACACCAAAACTGACAATACATTTCTGATCTCAGTAAGTGTCCATAGATGTTCTTCAGAAAATAATGTAGAACAACAAAAAAGGAGATATACTGCAAGTTATTAGCATCTTCCTCTTCTGCTTTTATGTTTCTGTCCCTCAGACAAAAGCTTCCTTCAGAAGCTAAAGCAGAAAACTTTCATTCTTAGTAAAAATAATAAAAAAACTCTATAACACAAAGTGAAAGAGACCAGCATTGACAGATTTTTTCCAATATTTTGTTAAATAATCTGAGAAAAATAGGTCATTATGTCCATTTGATTATTCCAAATTTTAACTACTTAATGTTTCCTTTGATGGGAGAGTTCTGAAAAGATGTATTCTGTGGCTTGTATGCAAGATCTGTCATGACCAACTAATTAAGCTTTTATCTTAAAGAGGCTGCAAAACAGCAGTTTGCATCAAACTAACTGGCAGTATTAAGTTATTAATAAATGTTATTATGATTAATTTAGTATAATTAAATACACTACATTCAATTACAGTGTTAGAAAAAAAGCAGTTGATTATTCTCCATTGGCTCTTACAAAGTTTCTGAAAAGCAGTTTTCCCTTGTAGAATATAAAAAGCATATGCAACTTACTGAGCTTTGGTTTACTGTTTCTTTTTTTTTCATTATAATTAGGCTCTTTTTATATTTTATTGATGTAAAATAAAGTTATTTAGCTGCACTGTCTCATATGAAAAAAAATATAGCCCCTAATCTCTAAACCTGAAACTCACCTATACAAAAGCTGTCATCAGAATTGGAATGTATTTAATATTTTCAACAACATCTGAGTTTTGAGCCTTAAAAAAAAAAAGAGAAAATCATATTTCTGTCTACTTTCTCTCAGGTCTCAAAAGGCACTTGGATCTTTGTTGCATTTCATTTGCATCTTCCCTAAATAAAGACAAAGAATACATAGAATGCATGCAAAGAATCTCTTCATATTTTTAGGAAAGACAGGGAGAAACTGACAGTCTCATTCATAACAGACTAACTCAAGGGAAAGCAGTAAAGATAAGCCAAATAACAAAACAATTTTCCCAGAATTCTTTTTTGTGTATGTCGATTTTGTCTAGCACTGTATTAGCTTTTAATTTTGTTCTTTTGTTTGCCTGCAAGATCAATACAGAATTTTTCATATGCAGGGAAAATGTCCATTTTCAATATTTTTAATTTTCTGGAAATTAACTGGCAGAGAGTTGTGTGCAGCAATGCAGACCTACTCAGAGTGCTCTAACAGAGTGCCATCACAGAGCATCAGCAGTGTTAACAGTCTACGTTCGGAGTTTTTTCTGAAGGAAAAGTAAATTGGTCTTTATAACCTGAATTCTGAAAGTGAAGGGAAGATTGAGAGTATGTACAATAGACATGATGGAGCCTGGATGGCAGTTCCTACACAGCGGTACGAGTGGTTTGACTGACCTTTTAGGCAGAAGGATAAGCTCCTGCCTTTATTCCATACCCATTCCTT
>NW_010578488.1:14222-33529 GCF_000705375.1 Tinamus guttatus
CATCCAGCTGAGAACAGGCCCTGCTAACAACATAAGCAGATCAACTGTCTCATCCATGACATAAAACATGAGCACTGGCAACGAGAGCAGGAACTAAGTAAATAAAGGAGAAAAAGGGAGAACAAAGTAACTTAAATACAAGATTCCTGGATGCTAAAACTTTCTTTTCTAATGGGACTCTGCATTCTCCCTCTTCCCCCAAAAGACATTAAAGGAGTCCACTCTTTAAAGTTAGCCTTTTTTAGAAAACAAAATCACCAAATTTTAAGAAGATAACTTTAAATATCGAAAATCTAGGATATGGTGAGATAGATTAAAAAAAAAAAACAAGGAGGTAAATGTATTCTCTGACCACTCTCTACTGGCACGGTTAGGGTTCACTCCCAAAACTGCTCTGCAGCCCAGCAACTTTCGAGAGCTTTCTAACTTGAATTAATTCTTTACTATATGCTCTCGGTCCCAAATAAAATCTTCCTTCCTTCCACGATCTGACAAGGCTCAGTTTAATGCTTGCTTCCTACAGCAGGCAGCCCCCCTGCTTTCCAGGGGTTTTCCCAGTCTGTGCCCTGCAAGCTCCCTCCTGACTTCCATGCAGATAAATCCCATTTTCTCTCAGAGGAGGAGCAACCTCCCTCCGGACAGCTCCGTCTGACTGAATTCTGGTGAAACAGGAGTTGCTCCGTATGGCTCTCGCCCAGCGCTCCGAGTAAACCAGGCACTGGACAACTTGTGCCGCTCTCTGCACTTCTCCCTCTCTCCAGGGAGGACAGAATGGCTTGAATCATCCTTCAAATACTCAAGCTGCCTTCTCCCTGCCTCAGCACAATGATTTTAATCAAATCTTCTGCCTCCAGGCTTCTGGAGGCAACATGCAGTGCCTAACAGCTTTTCTCTCCCAGGACAGAATAGGCTAATTCTTTTTTTCTAACTCCTTTTTCCAGGACCGCTGCCAAACAGCGGAGGTTGAACTGTGTGGGGAAAAGGATATCTAGCAGGTAGAAGCATCTCTGAGGGGGCAGGGAATTGCACCTCTCAGCTGTTGGGCAGTGTGTGTTCATACACTGGGACTCACGTGTAAAAACAGCTCCAGGGTTAGCAGGGGCAGGAAGGATCTTTGCATACCTGTTCATGGTTTGCCTACCAGAACCACTTGGTTATACGAATTCCTGACCAGTGCTTTGTTTTTAGGCATGGGTGACCTTGCAGAATGTATCTTAGGAACATAATTCAGAATCAGAAAGATTTGATTTAACTGAAGTCCATAGTTTTCTGGACAAAATTTTGACAGTTTATGACATAGCTGAGGTCACTCTAGAGGGCTGACACTTCAAAACCAGGCAATTTCAAAAATTCTCTTACTCCGTAGTGCCCAAGTGATATAATCATGAAGGAGAAAAGCTGTTATTAAGTATTTTTAAGTGCTACGCTATTTCCCTTCCAATTCCTTTGAGGTACTTGGTCCACTTGCTCTCATTTAATATGCATATATAGTATAAAATATTTTGGCACCAGCTGGAAAAACATGAGAACTTCAAAACCACTTCAGTTACTTCTGATGTGAAGGTCTTAGCCACTAAAGTGTATAAAAGCAGATATTGAATTGTACCACAGACACTAGTTATACTTCCTGATTATCCAATATTGATTCAGAAGTAGGATACTATTAAGTTCTATTACTATTTACACAGAAAAAAATATTTTAAATGTATAAAAGATTCCGTTCAATGCTGATACTTCTTCCTTTTAAAAAATATCAATTTGGGTCACTCTATGAAATTATGAACAGTTTGGGAAATTACTACAGTGAAGAACAGAGTTAAGAGTTCCTGTGTATATCACATGGGACATAATAGGATTTAAATATTTTTTTACAGAGAACCAGTTACAGACATATCCCGAGGAAAAGCCTCTGGCAAATACATGAATTGTGGAGAAAGTATGTTTAAATGATATAAAGTTAAGTGATATTCAGCAGTCAGTAAGTAAGAGAGGGCATGCTGTTTCTTTGTTTTTATCTACTGAGAGGAAAAGAAAGGGAATTGTAACTAAGAAAAAAATGAACAGTGTGAAACTCTAAAAATGTAATGTAGTTTTGATTTTTGCTATAATGAAACTTCAAAAATTAGTTAATAATAGTTTAATGATAGTTAATATTGACCTAGCAGGTACTTTGAAAATAACTAAAATAGAGGATTAAATGCATTGATGTGTTGTACAAGAAACTCTCTCTGGTATCTGTACACACACACAAAAAAAAATCAGTAAAAGAAATCAGTGTTTCCTCATGCATGAAACTTCTTCTATCAGCAGCAGATATTACCAATGCATTCTCAGTATTCAATCCATCTATATAGCCTTTTTATTAAGTTTATTATGCTGTTTATTATAACCAGTCTGATGATTTTTGTGAGATGTTAAATTTGAATCTACTTTGTTATTCATCTCTAGCATCTACAAAACTGTAATTACCATAGTGTTTTAAGTCATGAAAAAAGGAAAGTCTAGGTTCTTGGCCAGAAAACTAGCATCATTTGAAAACCCTTTTTTTGATTGGATATTTATGCCTGTAAAGCCCCACTGTTTATTCTGAACACTTGACCTCCAGATGGAAAGATACTTTAAACACAATTTAGATTATTTAGTATTAATGACATAAAGAAAAAACATAGTCACAGGAGGGAATGTTACTAGTCCAACTCCCCTTTTTTTATCTGGGAAAGGATTAAAATCTTTTTTTTTTTTTTCCTAAAAATACTACGCGGGTTAGCAGAATGATCTGAAAAATATATAAAAAGATATTCTGAATACCAAGATTTTAAAACTTCTCCTCTGATCAATGTTTTTTTTCTTTTTTTTGACTCAAACTTGTTTTGAACGCCCGAGTCTGTAAATCAGATGTTGATTCTCTCGGTTCAATCCAATGTTGCCGCTGCTGTTGCCCTGTCAGGCTCTGCCAGTGTGCCATAACAGGGCTGCTGTGTAAAAGAAATCTTCAGCAAACTAGAATTCCAAGGCTTTCATTTTTCGAGCTATTTATGCCACCAGCAACGCTCTATTGTTGCAAGACCAGGATCTTTGTCCTTTCAGATGTGTCCCAGAATACCCCCTATCTTCCCTGTTAAAGATCCAGGTCTTGACATTAGCATCGTTTGCCTAAGTTTTGTCCATTTTACATAAAAATGCCTCTAGAGCCAAGCTATATTCTGAAATAAAATGCCCACTTATTTTTACTTATTTATTTGCATTGTCTAGCTTTTCTGTGACGGTTAACTGGCATTAACTAGCAGACGCTACCTAATTAGGAATCAGGATATAAGATACAGTGGAATTTAAGAAACAGGAAAGGTCATTTATAACCAGTGTTGCTATAACGACCTGGATTTATTCCAGGTAAGACCACTGAGCTTGGAAGAGCTCAATGATGAGCTTGCATACTATATCCTAAAGCAGAAATAAAGACTTAAGCCAGCACTCACATGTTATATTTCATACACTCCTCATTCTGCACGAAGCATTTTAGCAGAGATCAAAAAAAAAAAAAAAAAAAGGGATCAATGAAGCCATCACGAAGGCATTAGGTTTGTGAGGACCCTAGTAAGAGCCAGTAATTGTTTAGAGGTCCAGCAAATTCCTAAATCCTTCGTATTGCTAACAAGTTTAAACCAGACTTAACCCTGGGTAAACCCAAGTGCTTCAACGGATGTCCTAGCGCAGGTGCAAGCCCACACAAGTGTGCAAGCACACAGTTCTAACGGTGCTATATAAATACTGAGTGCACTTCTCTAAATTAAGCACCAGCTACCACCATTAATTATCTGGTGGTTTCTGAGTAGATGACCCATTGACTTCAAGAAGAATATATTGTATTCACATGGTACATGAAAAAAAAAGTGGACGGATAGTTCCTTCACCTGTGTGTTGTTAGGCTAGAAATCAAGACCCATGCTCAGCATCTTTGCACTACAACAAAAAGAACTTATAATAAAAACAAAGGTTTTTTTCCACAGAAATATTCCCAGCCCAAAAAAAAAACCAAGAAGCTGACTTCTCTATAACTTTCTATAGCTTTCTCTTAACCATTTACCATCAGCTTATTTTTCCGGAAAACCCTTGGACATTGCAGCATATTCTCAAGGATAATAAATACAGTGTATTTTGCACTACACAGATTATCTCAGGCCTTCACAGAAAGCTATTGATAAACAAGTAATATACAGTCTGAAGAGCTCGCATGGTGCTGTGCGAACCTGGTGTATTCGGGAATGATGAGAGAGAGATTTCTTCTGAGTGGAGAAGGTGGAAAACATCCACACATCAAAACCATGACACTCGGTCTCCAAAAACCCTATAGTTGACTGGTGAAAAACTCAAACTGCAAACTCATTCAGAGTTACTGGGAAAGCATAATGCACTCTATTAATAAACAGACTGCCATATTTTGCAGTTTGGTTCTAGAATGATGCTGGATCAGCAGTAGTTTTGTGATTAATATAGTACAAAGCTGATTAAATAAAAAGTTCCAATTGGCTAGTCTCACTTTAAAGAAAGAAGTGGTACTGTCGACGTCTACTGTATAATCAATTTATAAGCAGCTAGATTTGATAAAGCAATTGTCAATCATGTTTTAAGAGAAAAAGTCTAATTAAAAGTTTATTTAATGAAAGGAATGAAGACATACTTCTTATTATCCATGGTCAAGAAAAGGAAAAAATTCCAATATCACAGCTTCAGCTGGGTCTATTTCTATCATGTATGAAAAAGACGAATCTTACATAGTTAATGAAGGCAGTTTTATAAAGCCTTGAATAAGAAGATTGTCACAGAACACCTGCTGTACTGCCAGGGAGGTAGTTGTATCTTCACAACATGAAGAAAAATGTAAACTGCCTAAAGTCTGGTGTCCTTTAAAAGTTATTTAGTCTGAGTCTTTTTATGAGTCTTTAGAAATTTCTCCACAGTGCCCTGAAAAAACAAAACCTCTGTGGAATCCTGTCCACATCCAAATTTGCCATGTAGCCCTTTCACTTCACTAGTGACATTCCTAAGAAAAACAAAACCATACTTTTAGATATGTAAGTAAAAACAACAGCAATGCCTTTCATTACAATTTAGACTCAGTAAATAACTGTGCTAGTTTACATATAAAACAAAGCTCTCAGTCATAGCACTGAGGCAAAATTTGGCAATGTGTTTAACAGCAAGCACCGTTAACCATTATCCAGTGAATACAGGCTACTCAGAGGAAAAGTATATTCTATCCAAACTAATCAGCCTATCTAAGATCTGTGATGAAATTCCAGTCCTCTTTTTGTATCCAATTTTATTAAATTGGTAAAGTTGCTGTGGACACAATATCCCATCATTGTGAAGAAGAGATTTGCAGCCGTGCTGCTATGCTATTTTTGGCATGAATATTCTAATGAACCATGAGACTGCAGCGTATTCTCTGACAGTAATATGCATGTGTTTATTTGAAAACATTAAAAGGTATGACATTTCTTTTATTTACAACAAAAATTATTTATATGGGATAAAAGAAGCAGTAAAATGTTCCCCTGTAAGTAGAAAAGGAAGATATTATCACAGTCCAATTTTCACTGTACTGCAAGGTATACTACACAACACCACTTTTAATTCTAGTTCTTTTAGGAAATATGAGATTTTAGAGGCACTTTATTTTTGGCAGATGGCTCATCTTCAGTAATTGAAATGCATTGGGTTTAGTGAATTTGGCAGACAAAAATCTTTCCATCACAGGGCCACAAAGAGTGGTGCCTGAAACAACCAAGAATATCTTAAGTGATGAGAATGAATAGTTTTCTCAGGAAGCTATGACAACACTATAGTACTTTTATTACCCTTGATGTCTGTTCATAATTCTTATCTGCAGAACAAAGAATAATCTACACTGCTCATACATACTGTGTTGTAATACTCAGTAACTCCTACATTTTCCTCCTGACTTTGCCAGCTTCCCAGCTACTGTTCTTTGAAACTTAACCTCTCTCTCTTAGCAAAAATCAGTTTTGTGAGAATTTACTCTGGCATGTTGCTCACAGTGGATCCAATTAAATGCTAGCTTCAGAAAACACAGAGGCTTCCAGACTGACCTTATCAAATTAGCTATTTGTGAATAACATAAATTTAACTGTTAATAAATAAAAAGCAGGATATTACATTAAAATAATATGTATAAAATACATATTTGCATAATTAATTCAAGTGCATGTGAAGAAGCATTAGATGAAAATAAGCAACTACTAAACAAATTCTTTTAACATCTGCACTATCCAGATTTTAAATCCTAAAACAAATTCCAAAACCATTTCCAATCTGTTAAAGCTAGTGGAGTGATTAATTGACAACTGCTCATTACATATTGTGAATCTCGTTAATGTTCTGTATCCCTTCTTCTTCAACACTGAAATTCAGAGCTGCCCTGAAACAATCACTGTTCTCTGCTTTTTCCCTCTGTTCCTCCCTCCTTCCCTTCCTTCTGTCCCTCCTTTCCATCCATCCATCCACCCATCTCAGGCTCACAAGGAACACTGGCAACAGTAATGGGACTGTTCTGTTCTCCAGCTACTGACATAGACTGATCTGAAGATTCAAGTTTTCTGCTGAAAGGATTTGGGGGGGACGGGGGGAATCCATAAAATAACTGTCCTCAGGTAGTGACAGGTAATGCAGTTCTGAGTAATGGCAATGATAGGGCAGTTTTAATACACTAGCTCCATGTCAAACCTTCTTCTCTCAAAGACTCCTACAACACTGAGAATTCAGGCATTCCAACTTTTGTAACTTCAGCATCTTAACTCTTTCTTAAAATGAACAACCAAAGAATAACAGCAGCATCCTGATGGATTAAACTAGCTACCTGACTGAATGGTGTGTCCCAATTACAAAATGCTCCAGAGAAAAATCATGTTCCTTTATGAGAAGCGTATCTCCTCTCATACAAGAAAGAGGATGTCTGAAAAATCATTTTCAGACATTGTTTTATGACTGAAAAAGCATTTTCCCTATCACTTCTCTGCACTCCATAACCGAATTTCTATGCAACTCCTAGGATCACTAAAGGGAGAAATGGAAAATTAATGGGTTTGGGAAGATGTGCATGATGGAATACTCCAAAGAAAGAAACGGCAAAACAAAAACAACAACAAAAATAAAATACAAAAAAGCCATGAGTGTGAAGGAGAGAAATGAAGAACTCAAAGTGTACAAAGAGCTGTGAAAGGACATCACAAACTGAGACTGTAGGCATCTTCAATGTGTAATCTGAGGAACCCACAATATTTATGAGAAGGGCTTGCAATTCTTATCCATTTTAGAAGAAAAGAAAGGGAAGTCCTCCTCTCTATTGAGTCCTGTTGAGGCCACATCTGGAGGACTGTGTCAAATTCTGGGTTTCCCATCACAAGAGGAACAAAAGGTAGTTGCAGCTCTGATAGTCTAGAGTGATCACCCATACAAATGAAGGGGCAGTGATAACTCAGAAGTTCCTGTGGTGGTAAAAGACCTGGTGTGATGCACACTAACACCTGAGAAGAGCATAACTGTGTGTTCATGTAGCCCCTAAATCAACGGGTTAGATGCTTGTCAGCTTCAATCCTTAGCTGAGATGTACCCCAAAGCAGACATAACTGATCTGATCAAATCCTTATGTTCCTTTTCAATCGCTCAGTGTAGTGAGAATGAAAGTTAGGGGCAACAGCATTCCAGAGACAAAGAAGGAATATCCTTCTATATTCTGATCAAAACTTCAAATATTTGCTTCCAGGACAGCATCCAGACTGGGAATTTAAACCCTTAGATATTGCTTAGACACTGCTTCAGATCTTTGCAACACTTTCAATTCTTTTTGCTTTGTAATAATCACTGGCCCTTCAACTGTGATTTAGGTCTTAGGCTTAGCACACACAAAAGAGGATAAACTATTAGTCCTAAAAATAAAATATCCAAGGACATTTTGAAATATATATCTGGAATATAAACACGAAAAAAGACATTTCAAGAATACATCTTGTTACGAAGCAGAAACAAATCCATTCACAGCAGGAACATAGTCTCAAATTAAGAGCAAGTACGTTTTACTGTTTCCACAGCAGTAATAAAATGTAAGAGCAAACATGAAAAAAACAAACAAACAATCTTTAATGGGACTTCCTGATGCTAGCACTGTCCCATTTACATACTGAAGCTTGATATAAAATGTAACATTCTGTTTAATGTTTTATCTCATGACAATTCTGGGAGGAACTTTTGTGTGGAAATTTTTGTCACAGGCTCTACTAGCACTGATATTTGGTCATTAGATATACCTATGTACATTTGTTTTGTAAAACCATCTACATGTAGGTCACCTTTGTCCCTTCACAAAGACTGTTTTTTTTCCACAAATATTTGAAAAGCATCCACTTTTTATTACAGATTCATCTTCCAAATTTAATTTATTAATGACTTAGCACACCCTAGTAACACACAACCCACATCTGGTCTGTGTCTAGACAGCTCTGGAAATCCCAGCTAATCTAAAACCTGACTCATTTTTCTTTCTGGTATATCATCTCCTCTTCTCTTCTATCTTTGCTTTTTAGCTGTAACACTCTGCAACTCAGGACACTGTCCTTTGGTGGCACAGGTGTCTTGTGTACAAAACTAACTACAGTTTTGGTAGATAATTAAGAATTACTTCTTTTTGACTTCACAATACAAAAGAATCACCGACAAGTTTGGTTACAAGCCCTGGTGCACCTAGGTTTTCTAACAAGTATTTCCAGACAAAACCAGGTGCTTTTCCCTCTGATTTCCTCCAAATGTAATTAATATGGGTTGCCTTCATATGGTTTCTTATAACAGTAAGTATTTGTATTTCATTCTGAAACACACATTCTCCTCTCCTATTACACTACCATGAAAGGAAACAAATATCATTTGGAAACAAAGATCCTGAGAAAACTGTTACCTACCTCACTTTCATTTTATCCTGTTTTAGTGGGAATTTCTTTTATAGGAGGAACATATCTCACTAAAAGTCGCAAGTTGGTAGCATCAAAAAAAGACAGGAGCTATAGTACTACTTCTGTCTGTCTGTCTATGTATTGATCTGTCTGTCTATCTATCGATCTATCTTCCAAGATATTTCCATTGTTCTTGTTGGGAATTCAACTACTTCTTGCACTAAGTAGCTTGGAACTAATGCACAATAGCTCCCTTGTCCAAACATTTACGTTTGCTAGGGATAGATGATATCAATTTTTTTAAGCACATCACCGAACTGATGAGCACTGTCTAACAATACCAGTTTCAAACATTTTTTCCGAAGATGTGCCATAGCCCCAATTGCCATAATATGATTTCTCTGTACAAAGTTAGTTGTCACTCACAGCTAATCAGATATAATATCACTGGAATTTACCACCTGTCCAATGTAGATGATCTTCCAGGCAATTATAAATACAGAAAAGACTAAAATATAAAACTTACCTAATTTGCACTTCATGCCAGTCTCCATCATCCACTCTGGCAGTAGTACTGATGTTTCTCATTTCTACTGCTTCATCACATAAAAACTGGTACTGCAGAGTGGGCAAAATGCTCTTATTACCTAATTTGTAATCATTAAACAGCTACAGACTTAGAAACTTGAACTTAAAAACAGCAAATTTTCTCAGAAAATCCCGAACATACCACATACATCACAGAAAAATAACGTTTCTTCAGATAGTTGCATCTGAAATCTATTGCACCAGAAATACAGAAACACACATATATGTTTCTTAGCTTGTATGAAAGTGCTCTCATCTTTGTACACTGCACAGTCAGACACTGTGGGCCTGATTTGCTAAGAAGTTGACCGTCTGTGACCCAGCTGAAATTAACATTGGCCACAGGTGAATTTTACTCACCGTTTTATGGCCTCCTTACACTTCCAAACACGTAATGTAGCATGCAAGTTGGAGCATTTAGGAGCACCATTTAATATCCTCTTCTAATGTGAACAAGCATTTGATTTCATGGTTTGTCTACTTGTAATTGTAGCTTGATTGTGAGCTTAGAACCATTTATTCATTGGGCTTTAAATCTGCATTTAATTCACCTGTTTTATGAATGTGTAAGTGAATTCAATTAGTTCTAACATGGCACACTGGGATATCCGAATAGATTTTGTCAATTAAAGCATTCTCATATTTTATGATACTTATGAAATGTTAGAAAAACATTTTTCTACGTCATTACCATGAATACAAGTAAGATGTACTTAAAGCCATCAACATATTCTAAACCTTGGATAACCTCAACTAATCTCATTTTTCTGGATAATCATAATATAACATAGAAATAACTATATAAGAAAGTAGAGGGTATGTTTTTCTTTCTCCATTTAATTGCAATTTATACATCTTTTATGCATGACCTTGTTCTTTAGAATAGGAAGGCCAATATAACTGAAAAACAGTATTCCTAATATTAATCCCACAATTCTTGCAGGAGAATATTAGAGCCAAACTTTTGGGAATGTCTAACAGGAATAAAAAGTAAGATGCATTATAAGAAAAGTAACTTCTCTTTAAAATATCTTTTTATACTCTTTAGCATTTCTCCATCTCTTCACTATTCCAAGTTTTGTCTTTTCTTCAGGAAGAAAAGGATAATTTGCCAGAGGTAAACATACATTGGAATATACACTCCACTCCCTTAGGAGTGTAAGCAAATGTTTATTTGCTATTTAGTTTGTTCAAACAAGCCAAACAAGTGGGTTTTGTGATCCAAGAAACTAAGAATGAATATGTTAGATTAAGTAAAAGGCTTGGAGACACACAATAACAATATACGCTCTTTTCCTTAACACAGTGAATTTTTCTGTGACAGAATTAACTCAGTGCCAATTCCCTCACTATAATTTTAATGAAGTTGCACAAGAGGAGTTTCAGTAGGCTCTGTCTTTGTAACTAAAACAAAATGCCTTAATCTCCACCAATTGTAAAGAAAAGTCTAACTATATTCCTTATTTTTGGCTGTTAATATGTACATTTTGTATGAGACATTCCAATTATATGATTCAGTCTTCCTTATTCACCACCTCTTGTGAGACATATTAACCCCATAACACCTGATTTTGCCCTAACAGACAACAAATTTGACCACTTTTATTTTTTTCTTAAAATGTTAGAGAATATCAAGTTCTTCTGCCCACATACTGTCTTCCACCATAGGAAGCAGGAAATAAAAATCAAAATTCTTATAAAAGCACAAATGCTACTTCCTCTTCCTCCACATCATTTTGATGCCTTACCTGTAAGGTGCCATTTTTGATGAAGAGCTGAATTAAAAATCTCCCCACTGTTTCTGGGCTCTGCTCAATATACAGAAGGAGTCCATGAGGATTATAGGTCTTAAACTCCAAATGGATGAAATTTTGGGTGTTCAAACTCAGGCCTTGAAATTCCATGTAAGAATCACCATAGTAGCGAGCAAAACTGTAATCTGTAAATACAATATTACGAGAAATGAGTTGAGATTTTTTTCTTCTTTCTCCAGAGGGCTTTCTTAATCTGCAAATTCTTTTACATCTGTCAAGGGCACAGCTTTGAATCTGAACATTTATGTTACTTTCCTTCTTTAAATGACTAACTCTGAGAATTTCTAGAGCTGGACATAAAGGTTTAAGCCAAAATTTATTAAGCAGGCAGCTAGGATCAACACGTGAAGGGAAAAGCTATGAGGATGCGAGGATGTGTTTTTGTTTGTTTGTTTGTTTGTTTGTTTTACAATGCTGTGGTGTTGCTACTTAGAAAATATCTAGCATTTAAGAAGTATCATTTTGAGGAAACCTTTGGCTCCAGTTAAGTCAACAGTAGCGTGGTCCATATTAGACATTCAAATATTTTTTGCAGCAAGAATACATACATTCATTAAAGAATGAGTTTGAGTATCTTTGCAGAAATCACCACAAAGTATAGACAGGGAGGAAGACATTCATCAACTTAATTACGAAAGCGGCATCTTAATCAAATATGTCAACTCTTTCTATCCAAACTGAATGAAAGGATGCTACTACTTGCCAGGGTGGATGCTGTGGCAAGAACATTTCCACTCTGACCACATTTAGCTTATCTGCTTTAATAATCCAGATCCCTAATATCTCCTACAGTCTGATCCATACCTGGTAAAGGCCGATATAGTTCCTTACTTAAATGGAAAATACATGCAAATATACAGCTGCAATCATATCTAATGGCAGCGGAGTACACTCAAACAGGGTTTCTTTCCTTCATTCCCTCCCTTCCTTCTTTCCTTCTTTTCCTCTTTCCCTCTCTTCCTCCCTCCCTCCCTCTCTCATGCTGTGTCTTTACAAGAAGATAATATTTGACGTGTACACAGGTACTTGTTCATGCACAGAAGCCAAGAAGTTAGTAGCCCGGACCTCATCTCAAGTACATACTCATGCACCTCTTACCTGGTGCTACTTGCTAATGTTTAAATTGAGTAAACATATCTGCTCACAAAGAATTACAAATTAGTGTGCTCTTCCACACATGCAACATGGGAGGAGTACTTTATTTGCACATTTTATTTTAGCACCACTGCGATATTTCAATTTTTCCACACGCAGAAACATGCTTTAGTTTCACTTGAAAGATCACACAGCATACATTTCAGTGATTGACTTTATGCAACTGAAATAAATTTAAAGAAATATTAACAACTCATCCATCTTGTCAAAAAAATCAGTGCAAAAATACGAACCTAGATACAATGCATAACACAGTAAATGAATGATTCTATTTGCTTGGCTCAAATTTCATTGAATCATTTATACAGCAAGGCTTTTGAGTATCTTGGAAGGTCACAGATCACATTTCTATTTTCCATAACATTTTCATCTCCACTAACACAAACCACAACAGCAAATACATAACTATAAATGTTTAAATTCTGAACATCAATCATAATGGGATAAATTATATACTATTAATATTGCCCTATTAATAAGCCATTTACAAAGGTAGGTTTGGAGGTAGTCAAATCCCAAACAGAGCACTTGCTAACAAATTGCCATGAAGAGGTGAAAAGAAAAACAGCAACAAACCAGTTATATACAGACATACACATATATATGTATATATACAAACACACACACACACACACACACAACATGTAATAAAAGAAACCTGAAATTCCAAACAATATTAATCCATGTGATAAAGATGACTTCATAATTTTAAATACTTTTAATCTTTAAAAATTTGGCTCTGAAAAAAGCCAACAGCATGTGTAAATTTCAGAAACAAAAATACACAAAACTTGTAGATAAAAATTCTCTTTTTACTGGCAGAACAATTCCTCTCAGAAAGGGCAGATACTGCTCTAGAGGATTTCCTCCAATCCTTCCTTACTCCTTATTAGTTTGCTCTCCTGAATTCCCTACTGATCCTTTCCCTCATTCCATTCTCCCCAAGTTGCCCCCACACGTGGTTTTGCTCTTCCCATGGACTCCGTTACTTTCTCCACACCTATGAGGTGCTGACATCCACCCAACTCTTTTGCTCCATTTAGGAGCTCAGCAAGGCTGATAGACAGCAAAAGTGCACGGGCATCTCTTTCCTGCCCTTCTCAGTTTTTTGGGTTGTTCAGCACACACACTTAAGCGGATATGTCAAAGTGGATAGGTCAAAGCTATGTCACTTCTTTGGTGCTTTGCTGATGTAAAGCATCTGGAAATCTGACCACAGCAGAAGAAAAATAAAAGGTGAACAAGCAATTTAAATTCCTGAAATTATAGTCTAACTCTGGTACCTGAAGCCAGAACTGGGTCTTTTTTTAAGTTTCAAAAAAACCACCAAACAAGCAAAAGCTGTTGGTGTCTGCCTTCAGCTTCCTATGTGTAGTTATACTGAGCACGCAGAGCACTGCATGCTGCATCCTCTCTTCTCCCCAGTATCCTTTTAACTTGCTATGGCCACATGTGATGCTACCTTGCAAGGCAATATACTCCATTATTCCAAGGGTTTGTGGCCCATTTGGCTTCTTATGTTCATGCCACTAACAAGAAAGCTTTTCAAAGTAAGCAGCTCTGTAGTAAGATTTTTGCCATAGTCCTCTATGCCCATGTAGAGTTTAGGAGAGAAAGCACTCAAGAACATTTAGTCAGCTTCAGGGTTTTGTGAAACCAATGAAAATGTGGTGCCTGGATCACACAAACGGTGAAGTTTCTTCACACAGTAGCTATTAACAAGGAACACCTGCATGTTTTTTCCTATAAGGCTTCTCACACGATTTGTAACAATACGCAAACCATTTTTACTGAACGCAAGCTTTGCTTATACTCTGTCTACTGCACTTACACACAGCTTTTTCATTTGACCTCTGTGGCTGGCTTCCTAGATTCTTATTTGTCCTAAAGCAGAGTGCTCATAAACCAGGTCTTTCAGAGAAAAGAAAAACCAAAAATCCTCCCTGCATTTATCTTTCACTCTGCATGTCTAACACTCGCTTTCCTCAGAAGCAGGAAAGCCCTCTGACCTGTAAGATCTTTTCAGCTGCAGCTGTTTCCCCAGTGTATGCTCAGCTCTCCACTTTCTTCTGTTTACAAGAACTCACATTAATGTCGGAATGTTAAAAGCTCGGAGCTTGCCATCGTGGCAAGCGTGTAGGCGGGCAGCTCGGCCGCACGATCATTAACCCTTCCAACATCCAGTGCATTTCCTCAGTCCCAACCTGAGCTTCAGCACTGAAAGCTTCAAAGTCAAAACTTTCTGAAAGCTACAAGGTTTTAAGTCCTGTTTTTTAAAGGCCAGTGGAGCTAATGGATATCCTAAATACGCTCCTCAGCCCTCTGGATGATGTAGCTTCTGTCTCTGGCTATTTGTGTGATATCATTATTATGTTGTACCATGGATAAAACTGTAGACCTGATAAACCTTTTTTTTTTTTTTCATTTTTCTTTTTTCATTTGTGGACACATCTTTTACATCATTCATTGTTGTTCTAATTAGAAGTATCTCACAGCATGCAAAGAAAAGGCACAATTGCTTATTGGAAGGACTCTCTTGAAAAATATGAACTATTTTATTTGGAAAGCTTATTCTCAGTAAAGACAGAAAAGATTTCTTACAACAGCAGATGACAGTGGTCATAAGAATGTTATGTTTGTTTAACCCTGGGGAATTTAAAGTAGAAAACAGTTTTAGGGAAGTGAAATGAAAGTGCTGTGAGAAGGACCGTTTCACCAGGTCAGCTAATGAACATCAAGTTCATCAGGCTGCTTCCAGCAGTGGCCAGCAGCAAGCGCTTACAGAAGCAGCATGTGAAGAGCAAATCCTCCTCCCAGAGTAGCCCTGTAGCTTCCAGCCAAAACAGCATGGTGCCTTCCTAAGGCAGGGTCTACAGCTCAGCATTGTGTGCACCTACTAGTACTGCAGCCCATGAGTTTATCTAATGGAGAGGCGAAAATCGTAAGCACAAACGCATGTCAAATGCAAACACTCTCTGCTAATGCACTGTCACCATTTAAAACACACCCTTCTTGTTCTAAAACCTTAATCCTTAATGCAATGAGACATCTCACATCCCTCACCTGCTAATGAACAACCACTGCCTCGTTCGTGGTACCTCCTCACAGAACCTCAGGCCCTGTCCTTGGCTGCGCTTTCCTGGGGGCACCAGTGGCAGAGGATGGTGGTCAAATGGTGGCTGGCACCTCATGATCTCTGGAAACAGCAGTAAGAACTGCTGGATGATGTAAAGGTCAAGGAGAGCTTTGGCTGTGGTTACAACGAGGCTGCAGAGTTAAAGATTCCAAGAGGAGTAACATAAATAGTACAATTACATCAGGAGAACAAAAATTAGCCTCTTCAGAGACTTGCTTTACAGGAGATTCCATGAGAAACAGACCTGCAGGGCAAAGGAGCCAGGAAGGCTGGCTCATCTTAAAGTCATTCTCCTCAGACCACAGTAATGCCATGCCAACGTGCATAAGGCCAGGCAGATGAGGCTAAAGGCTTGCATGGATCAATATGGGTCCATGTCCATGTTCTTTCTGATTTTGGTAGGGAGGGGACAAGAATATGGATCCTGTCTAAGCTCAGACACAAACAGGAAATAAAGAGAAAATGGAAGCAGGGAGAGGCTGCTTGGGAAGAACATGAGGATACTGCCAGACTTGCAGGAATGGATTCAGGAAATCCAAATTTCAGCTGGATTTGAAATCAGCAAAGAAGGTAAAAGAAAAAAAAATGGTTTCTATAAGTACACTGGTGGCAAAAGGAAGGCTTAGGACAATGTGGGCCACTGCTCACTGGGGAAAGGGCCCTAGTCACAAGTGACAGAGACGCAACTGAGATAATCACTGGCTTCTTTACCTCAGCCTTTACTGGTCAGGCTTGTCCTGTGGCCTCCCAGGGCTCTAGGCCTCCTAGCAGAGTCTGTGGAGCGAAGCACTCTCTACATTAGAAGAAAGGGTATGGCATGACTTTATCCACTGTGTGCATGAAATGGACCATGTGGGGTGAGTTCACCCACATAGGTGTTGAAAGAGCTGGACTGATGATACTGTGAGAACTCTGCTGTTTTTGAAAGGTTCTGGCAAAAAGGCAGATGCCACAGCCATCTTCAACAGGAGCGTGATGGAGGATCCAGGAAGCTACAGGCTGGTCAGTGTCACCTCAGTCCCTGGGAAGGTGATGGAGCAAGTCCTCTCAGAAGCCATTTCTAAACACATCAAAGACAAGAAGGTGACTGGGAGCAGCCAGAGTGCGTTTACCAAGGGCAAATCATGACTGACCAACCTGTACTGGTGGTCCAGTACAGATCTGTAAGAAAACTCTCTGAACTACTATTATATATGTGGTAAAAGTTATTAGCTTCAGGGAGAATCACAGTTCTGCGATCTGCAGCACAGGTTAGTCTTCCAGGTTACTATCATCTGATCTGCATATCACGAAACCACTGATAACAAAAAGATTATCAACACTGCAGAGTAAGACGAATTCCTTTCAACAAACACGTTGTGTAGAAGCGACAAGCTGTGCAACCACTGCATGTGAAGAAAAGAGCAGTACAAACTCTGGTAAGAATTTCTTACAGAAAGTAAGCCAGGAAAATGTAATTATATTTAATTAGCACTGCCCACCATGAACGCTAACTTTGGTCTTTTTTTCTTCATTTTTTGAGAAACTGCTTTGCAGGTGAGAAATGCATTAACAAAACCTAAACTAAACAAAAACCTTAAGTTTCAATAACATTACTTAATCATGAAGCTATTGAAAAAAGGGAGGAGGAGATTTTCAAGATCAGACTCTCATAGTGTGAAAGGTTCTTAGTGGGAGTCCCACTCCTAACTGGAATTTATGTCTTTAACAAAATATTAGTATTCAACACCCTGGAGAAGATTTTCAAACAAGAACTCTACTATCAATTATAGTTAAATATTTTATCAAAACTTCAGTGTATCCAACCTATGCACTTAATACCTTTAAATCATTTCAAACACTTAAATGCTGTTTGCATTTGTCTCATTTAATCTTTTTACTCTACAGCTGGGTTTGTACCTATATTATATTTGATATTGAGAATTCAGTTTTTCCAGATATGCCTTACCTTCTCCATACTAACAATATGTATGCACAGTTTTAATGATCTGACTTGCTCTTTGATCCTTGTCTTCTCAATAGAAAACTTCTACGAGCCAGTATGACTGTTTTCCTTCAAAAATGAAATAGTGCCTCCACCAACAGCCAGGGGACTAGAGCTCATGGAGAGGCTGAGGGAGGGGGGCTTGTTGAGCTTGGAAATAAGATGGTTTTGGGGCCACCTACAAGTCGCTTGCCAGTTATTAAATGGGAGGGTTATGAAGGAGACGGAGCCAGGCTGTTTAGACGTGCACGGCAGCACTACAAGAGACAGTGGTTATAAGTTGAAACGGGTAACACACTGGGGTGGAAGCCCCCTTCCTGTCCTGTTACGAGAGTGGATGCCTTCCCAGTTTTGTGAACTCTGCCAGAATCTAAAAGCAGGTTGAATGAATAATACTCCAAAACTTGCAGTTCTTTGAGGTTTTGTATTTAATGAGTCATGTTAATGACTCCCTTGCATTCCATAATGAGGCCAATCATCTCAGAGAGTCCCAGAGTCATAAAAATAGATTTTCAAGATTTATCTTTATTCCTTTAAATACACTAACTTATTCATTTTATATCTGTAATCAGTATGTTAAATTTTTGGTTTGTTTTCAAATGAGTATCATGTTTGTCTGTATGTTTGACGTAGTCTTTTCAACTGAAGGACCTTAAAGAGAGAAGAGACAGTGACTTTTATCCACTATTTTTATTTCTATTGCAGAAATTCCTATTGCAGTTCTCTTACTCTGTGATATGTCTCACCTTTGTTTCCACCTACAGTACCCACAGTTACCATGAACCTGTGTTTTATTCTGTCAGAATTCTGCGTTGCATGACTAGCAGAGAATTATAGTTATGTTTTTCTCTCAAAGTTGAAATGTTCTCTAATGCAGCGTGCTATGTAACTATAAAACATGGTTAACATCCCAAACTGTTTCCAGTGGAGCCCGTAAGTGGCTCTCAAGCAAAGAAAAGCAAGTTATGAATAAATCCTCATTACTATTCCTGTGTCACGCTTGCACAGAGATATAAATTTGAATACACTGCAAAATTCTTCAAAATGAAAAAGGGCTATTTTAGAGCTCCTGTAATACCTCACAATATCTGTGCTGCCAATCTAAATGTACACAATGTACGCATGCACAAATGTGCAACACAAAACAGCTCCCTTAAAGAGAGAATTTCAGACCCCAGAAACAATGAAATTCCTTCCCTTTCCCCCGCATTATTGCAGTTTTCCCTTGCCTACACCTGTGTCAGTCAGGCGCATTGATCCAAGTTTTGATTTTTAATTCCTTTAGATGATGAACAAGTCAGTCTGCAGTTCCCAGGAGAATGTGCTCTCATGTACCCCTTTGGGCTGGCTACAGTGAGACCTCCGCTCACCCTCTCTGCTCACCCCACAATGGGGACCATTGCCTGCATTTTCTCTTATTTTTCAGTTCTCCATTCATTTAGGAGTTATAAAATACAGCTGGAGACAAACAAGAAAAAAAATCAATAGGTATTAGATTTTTCTTACGCAATTCATTTTTCAAATGCTTTTCTCAAAAGGATTTATGTGCACAGCACAGCTCTTTAGAAACCACAGGTGAAAGGCATCCATGAATATCACACACAGACTGAAATGCAGAGATTCCTCATCATACGAATAGCAACATTCTGTAATAGAGACATAATTTA
>NW_010578488.1:33550-115279 GCF_000705375.1 Tinamus guttatus
CTTTCTATTATGAAACGTATTATGTTCTTTGGTGCTTCTAACAGTAACAGACTAGTTCAGGTTTTTTTAATATTCAAAAATATTATAAAATCAAATCACAAGTTTCTGTAAGCCATTAACTGCATTTCTGTCTTTAAATACTAAGTATTATAAAAGACAATCTACTACAAGAAAATAAACAATAAAATTAAAAGAAAATTAATATTATCAGCTCCAAGATTTGTCCCTTTTTTATGACTCATTGAGGCCAATGATTCTGGAGAGTTTTCCTTGGAGAATAAGGACTACCATGCTGAACTATGCCAAACAATCTGGACTATACCTCACACTGACATATGGTATGTAGTCATGAAATATTTCTATTCCAACTATCTTTCAAAGTATAAAGTTGGATGAGTCCATTTCAAACTAAATGACAATTCTCACAGGGATAGCAGCTTGGACAGCTGTAACACATGTGCCTTTAATTTTGAATTCATAGAACTCCTGAATTACCTTGAAATTAATTTAGGATGATATTCACAAAAGGTGCTCAATCTTAACCTCATTTTGGGGCTTTCTTAACTCCAGGCTCATAGGACACTACTTGTAATATGACTTCTCTCTCTTGTTTTGCTTGCCTGTGAGCAACACTTGGCCAGTTTTACCTACCTACTTCCACTTATCAAACATCTTCTATGTCTTTTACCCTCAAACGTGTATCAAGACGCATTTTAATGTCTTTTTCTTTAGCAAATCTTTACCGAAGCCTAGTGTAAAAGAATCTTCTGGTATCTTCCACCGATATTTAAATTAGACTGACAGAAACACCTTCTCTAAAACCAAGACCATTGAAGATAGTTATGTAAGACAGGTTAACTGATTTAATATATTTGAAAATATTTACAGCCTCCTTGCCTTTGCACTTACCACTGAAAGGGTCATATTAAATGCTTCTTTTACTAGCATCACTGCTAAAGGAATTCCACCAATATTTCGAGCAGAAAATGCAAGTGCGCTTCTTAATGGAAAAACTGCTGATACTGAAACAATTTCAATATTTCAGGAGAATTTTTAGACATAAGATACATGTAATACAGCTTAGCTGAGTTCAAGGCCTGTAGGAATGAGAATATAATCAAAACTGTGAAGCATTTACTCTGTTGGGTTATAACACAAAAAGTACTTTAAGCTACAGATGAAGTTGAGAAAGTTCTGGAAGTTCTAAGCATTATGCGACGGGAATATCAGATATTGCATTTTTTTTTTTATCCTCCTTCCCCCCCCACGAGGTACATATAAGCCAGTGATAAATTAACTGATTACTATACATTTAAAAATAACCTTTTATCTACAGATATTCACACATACATAGACTGTGAAGAACTGAGACAATTTTGAATCTTGCCCCCTCCCTACCAAAATCAGGAAGAACTTCTTACTTTGGAGTTTCTTACAATTAGACTTTAAACAGGGCTGAACTAATCTAAAACTTGGCTGTTTTAAAGATCACAGCCGATATCAGTGGTCGCAACATGTATATAGTGTATCTTTAAAAATATCCTTTATGGTACTGCCATAAGAAGCAATGGACAGAATACAGTCATTTAAACAAGATTATTCTCTGACTAGAAAATAAACTAACAGACAAACCAACTGTGAAATCCAGAACAAAGCACTATTTCCATATGGCCAAATCCACCAGTAGAATAGATTCATTTTAAAAATTTTCTTTATGATAGTTTTGCTCTGTTTTCTAATGCAGGCCCCTTGCGCCATCTCCCCCACAAAAAACAAAACAAAACAAACAAAAACAAAAAAAAACCCAACCAAAAGAAACAACCAACCAACCAACAAACACCTGTGAAGAGCTGCACAGACTACCCAGCTATTTGGCGGTGTCTGAAAGCGGGAGGTCACATCCTGTGTTCTGTGCATTTACTTGCAAAAAGAATGCATTATGCTACCTAGTTTAGTAGAAGGGTGAATCATTTGTTCTTGTGTTAGGCAAAGAGCCAACATCTTGATTTAACAATTCAGCTCAAATTTGCTCAGCATAGGCCCAATACTGGAGAAGTGATAATCCAGAGATTTGGTGATGAGGACTTTTTGATGAGGGTGATTCTTCCCGCTGGTAAAGAAATTCTGATGGGAGTTCCAGGATCAAAACATCCTGAAAACAACCTCTCCCCCAGTTACAAGTAAAAAACTATATCACGATGTTACTGCAAGGCTTGCACAGTAGCTAGATTTGTTCCTAATAATTTCTAGTAGTTACTTTTATCTAGAAAGGGCACACAAATCATTTAAAATGACAATTCAGCCTTATCGTCAGGGTATTTATAAGCAAATACAGCCTAAATTTGCCCAACAAGGTTGACCAGTGTCGCAATTTAACTGGTCAAATGGGCAGGTACCTGAATCACAGAGTCCCTCTTTGCATCTTGGACATATGGGATCTGAAAACAGTCCAGACTGCAGCTGTACTATTAAACATGAATAATATTCACACTAGTGCCTTGCCTAGTCCTGTCTTCCCAAATAAGGCTGATGCCTCTGCTCCTAAGAAGGGAAGCAAGCCCTGGTTGTGAAACAATGTAGGAGCCTCCTCTGGTGAGTTCAGAGTAACTCTCTATACTCCGTATTACACAGAGCACAGAGCAGAGACTTCCATATCTCCCCGCTTTCCCTGTTTTTGCAGTGAAATTGCAGGACTGTTTTATGAATCAAGTACTAAAGCACTCAGCTAAGAAGGCGGTGAGTGTGGTTTCTACTTCCTTCATCATGCTTTGTCCAGTAGCAGGTGCCCATGGGCCTGCTCGTGATCCAGGAGTCGCGTTATCCCTGCCTCACCTGGGAGCTCTTGCGAAGAGATGCACGGCAGCTAAACAGCAACAAAGTCGTAAGGGAATGTTAAAACACTCCTTTACCCTTCACAGCATTAGCTTCCTGATGATGCCCAGCAAAGGAGGTGTAAGAGAGGTGAAGACAGCATCACATTTTCTCTTTCCTTTCTGAGTCACGGTGGTCTAGGGTCTGCTAATGCAATAAGCACTATGAAAACAGATGCTGTCATGAATATTTAAAATATAAATAGGGAATGAATCATTAATAATGCCATAGACCAATGTCACGCCACATAAACCTCAGTGATGTTTTGAAGGTCACACAAATGAAGCTCCAGTTAAAAATAGGATCAGGAAACTGGATGGATACAATTTATGAAATGTAGCCAATGAGAGAATTCCACAACTCAAAATCTGAAGTAAACAATTCACAAATCATAGCTAAAAAGGTTCCCAGGATGCCCCCCTCCTGCTCTGAATGTAATGTAGTCACTTGCAAGATATAAAGGCAAAATGCTTATTTGATAACGTTTTAATGTGTGGACTGACAGCTCAAAGGATGGGAAAGATGCGAACTCACAGGTAGTTCCGAGTAACTCATTTCAAAATATACATTTATAGTAATTACCATGCTGGAAAATTAAGTTCCTGTTTGGAATTTCCTAGTGTAAGCATTGCAGAATATTTGCTGTATAGAATATGGAATATATACTTCCTGTATAGAAGAACCCATAGTGCAGAGGGAAGTCTTCATGCAAATATTCCCTAGCAAAGATTTTCCATGGATCATAAAGATAAGATTCAAGCATGCAAAGACAGAGCATCTTCCAAAATAACAACCTGTATGGAGTTTTTCTGCGGTGATTAAAAAGCAAATTCTTGCTTCTTCCAGGCAAATATATTTATTTACTACTTGACTAGTAATGTCCTTTGTTTAAAAGCAGTCTGCAATCTGAAGAAAATACAAAACACACACACGTGCCAGACAAGAAAAAAAGAAGTTCTTCTGACCAAAAGAAAGAAGAAATGATGAGTAAAAGACAGGAAAAGAGCCTAGACTCTCCTGTAAAAGAGTGGTAAGAGGTGAAACCGAGAGTAAGAAGTAACAGGAACAAAGACACTAATGGAAGCTAAGAGGAAGGTAAGTGTTAAGAGCTGGAATCTAAAGAGGAATATGGATGACATTCTGAAACCATGAAAAAGATGACATTATGAGAACTCAGGTGGAAGCTTTTGGAAAGTTGTTATAGCACCTGGCAATCTGCAACAGCAGGACAAACAGCATGTAGAAGTCCCTGCTGGCTTTAGGCTGATGTCTGCATTCAAGTAAGGTGAGACAAGTAAGGACAGACATCGTATTACAAACATAAAGCAGCTTTATCTCCAAGGCAAAAACTGAAAGAGCACTCCATCTCCATGGAATTTGATTACACTGGGGAGTGTGCAATTAAAAAAAAGAAAGAAATCTTTGTTACGCACTCCAGTTCTTACCATAACCAGAACATCTCCTTTGACACTGAAATATTGACTGTGTATATTCACACATTAGAAATCTGCAGTCTCACTCCGCTTCCATGATGTAAAACAGAAACTTCTCCTGAATATTCCACCAAGATGTTCCATTTACAATTCTGTACTTCCCTTTTCCTATGTCTTTCATTATAAAACAAAAACTAACTTAAAATTTGAAATGCCAGCAGTTTCTCTGCTCAGATTTTGCACCTGCTTTGGCCAAAAATCGCAGAAATCCGCTTTGCTAATATACTTATCACTCAGTCATTCTCTTGCTCTACTCTAGCCTGAGGGGCTGGAACACAGAAACTACTCCACAATGTAAGAGACTGGTACAGAGTTCATGCTGTTTTTACATAGTTCTTGTCTATCCAACAAGTCTGTGCTGCTTCCAAGCTGTGGGGACTTCGTGTGGAGCAGCGGCACGGTCTTGTGTTGCTATTTAGCAATTCACTTGAAATGCAAATCCTCTGAACTCCTCACTTTAAAAAATAACCTCTTCAATTACTAGTTTATCATCAAATTCCACATGGCTATGAAAGTTTATTTTGCCTAAAAATGTTGCTATAGCTCTAAGTGCCAAAGAGGGAAAAAAAAAAAGTTGGAAAACTAGCAGTTATTTGTGCTAGAGGCAACTTCTCAGGACAGTACAGATTCCAAATTTTAGTATCAATGACAGGAATATCTTGGTCAAAGGGGGTGTTTTTATCTCATTTATTCTTACAAAAATTGGAAAGTAACTCTGATCTCCTCCCTTTTTAGAGGAATACCCCACTGACAGTTCACCCCATTCCAAAACAAATCTCTAAAAGAATGGAATGAAAATACTCTGAAAATATTTATTATATATATATATAAATATATTTAATACTGACTACAGAAAGATCCTAGACGACCATCTTGGATTAGCCACTTGAAAGCCGGAAAGCTCATGATATCTAATATGTCTTGCCCAAGAAGTTTGCTGAAATATTTGATTAGGTTTTATAAATCTTTGCACATCCAGGTAGCATGGCCACTACAGCTGCGAGTCTGCCTTATGAAGAGGCCCTTACTGTTATGAATTTGAATGCACCAGATATCTATAATTTCAGCTCATGTATTTCCTAATGTGCGTACTGACTTTTAAAATAAAATTGGACATCAATATGCTGCTTAGAGAGGAACCATTGCTTCAGCTTGACTCCTATTACTTAATAGCTTTTACAATAATTGTGTTACTGAAATGATATTACCTAGATAGAAAATGGGGTATTTTCTATATTTTTACAAAGCACTATTATTTAAAACAAATAGTCTGTACAGTTATCTTCTAGTAATGGAATCTATGGAAACAGAATGAATATAAAATGCCATCTTAGCTGCTTCCGTCAATGCCACACTCCACAAAATGTAAACGTCACGACAGAAGCATCTGAAAAATTTAAGTAAGGACTTGGGCATTAAATTACAGTTTCTGTAGGAGCTGGAAATAGTCACATTTCACAGCCAAACACATCAAAAAATCTCTCTTCTTAGCTGCAGTTGTGCTGAAAGGTTACTTGTCTATCCACTTTTCTGCCTAGTTCAGTAAGATGCTGAGTACTTCCAGCTAAGTATACTTGTTAACTGTGAAACAAATCTAAAATTCACCTCAGGTGAGCCCCGTGTGTACCTGCCCCATATAAAACTTCACTTAAGAAAACCATCGTTGTCCCTGATGCCTCCAAGTAAAGATTACTCAGGAAAAGAAAACCACAAATCCTGACTTATTCTGAAATACCGCCGAGCAGCAGTCACTGAGGATTTCTTGATAAATATTGAAAGTCGTTTTCACCAAAGCAAGGAGGAAAGGAATTGGCAAAAGTAAATTACTATTTGGAGCTAGAATACATTACATTTTATTTCTTTAGAAAGTTAGACAGAAGTTTTTACCATATACATATATATCAGGATGAAAAAAATAAAAATAAGAAAATTATTATGAATACAGTGGTATTTCCTTTATCCAAATCTGCTGAAAATTATCTCCAAAATCCAAGGCTGAATCATTAGCTCCTAGGCATGAAATACAAGCAGTCTGAACTATGCATTTTCAGCCTCTTATAGATTTTTACTGAAATATGCTTTTCACTGGAACTGTGTGTCCATAAATCCAATAGGATTTAAGATTTATTGTTTTCAATCGCTGCTCTGTCCGAACTAACAAAATCCTTACAGTACATTTCCTAACAAGCGCAGCATGTGCTGCGCAAGCTTTTTAGGACACAGTCATTGACGCAAAGCAGAAAGAGCCTGGAATACAAAGGAGACAACTGGCATTAGCACAGCACATATGGATGTAGTACAATATACAGTATGGCAGTTTGCAATGCCTGTATTAATTAGGGTGGTCTTTCTAAGCATTAGTGGATTATGGAAAGCACCAATTATAATCATTGTTCATGCTATCCTCTCTATTGATTTTATATGTAGCTTCCTTTATGTGGCTTGTTAAAACACTGCACTTCTGTCTCTCCACAGGATCAGATATTTATAGTCAAAGTGGGTAAGCTAAGTAAAACTCCAAGTGAGCGAGTTTTGATTACACTAAACATTTCCCAGTGAATTTCCATTACCTGAAATAATACAGAAATGTTGGGAGAACTAAACAGAAAGAAAAAAGAAGACTCCACAATTCAAAACATGTAAAAGATAAATCCAGCATCTATTACAACCAATCTGCAGGGTATTTTTGTTGTTGAATTCCACACATTTCTGTGTTTTGAAGCTAACAGATCCACAATATCACAAATTCATCTTATGCCCTCAAATTTTCCTGCTTAAGGCAAGAAAAAGTAAAAGCCCATTAACCCGTTATCTTTAACATTAAAGTAAAATCTCATCAATAATGATAGTATTAATATCTACATTCTCAAGAATAAGAAAGCTCTATGGCTAATGTTTTTCACTAGCTTCATTATGAAGCTTTTCCTTCTCCATAGGTATAGCAGGACTTAAGTCACTCACTAACTTTTACCAACTTTGCTAAGACTCGAACCATAAACTGTCCTGATGTTTAAAATTTGCATATTATAAAGGTATAATGAGAATCAGCTTCTTACTTTACACAGGAAGAATTAGAAGAGCTTTCACACTGATCTGCACTCCCTGCTTTGTGTGCCGCTTTAGTTTTGAAGGACTTAAAAACCTTACCTAAGCACAAAGCAGGCTTTCCTAATCGTAAGACCAGAGAGCTGAGCTTCTCCTGTAAGCAGCAGCAGCTACATTTTCTATCTGCATATGGGCAGTGGGAGTATTTAATACACAACAGCAACTCACACATGCACATACATCATTATCAAGGTGACAAATACATTCTAAAACCCCTTTGCCTAAAGAGATTTACCATACAGCTCTAATCTTCCTTAAGAGTATCATGGATTATATGTACTTGTTAATAACTTCAGTCTGCATCAGTGAACACAAAATTGAGTGGGAGAGACCAGAAGCAAGGAGGACCAAGACTTCCAGCAGCAGTCTAGTGAAGAGGGCTATCAGCTGGAGAAACCTTTGAGAAATATGTTAGAACAGGATTTTGACTGTATGACTTGAACAGTTCTGCAAGTACAGGGAAAAAGAGAGATTAGACTGTTTTTTAATATTAAGAAATTATATGGTATTAAAAGAATGCATCTTTATGGGATGGAGGCTGAGACAAAAAATTAAGAATAAAGAAAAAGAGATGTACTTACAAATGAAGTCCAGGAAAGGTTATGCAAATATGGCACTGTGTATCAGTTGCACTATGCCTAGAATGGAGAACTAATGAAGAAAAGATAGCTCTAACGGGTTAAACCTCTTACACAGTCTGAAAAAAAAGCATAAACAGACATATTGGGCCTGAAATGATCTGACTGGAAACTACACAGGGATGGTTATTTTCTTTCAGAACCCTGCTGCAGAGGTGACGACAATGCCACTGCTCATCCTTCACGTTGTCAAGCAATCCTTGCACCCACCATTCAGCCAGGAAGCCGGAGCTGGCTCAATTTTTCTTCTCTGCCTAGGACTCTAAATGTGCATCCTCCACGTGAGAGCAAATGTCCCAGGCACCAGAGCAAGAGCGAGCCCGAAGGGCGGCCTGCGCCTCTCTGTGGAAAAGTAGCAAAATTCATGGAAAACATAAGCGAAGACGGCGGCAAGTCGAGATCTTGCAGCCTTGGATGAGGGCACTTATCCGCAAACGGGGAGACCTGGGATGACTCAGATGTGCTTTATGGTGCATGGGGAGACAGGAACATCTATAACACGATTTATCCCAGTAATTTTACATGCATCCCTCAAGATGAATCACACCCTAAAAAGCATCTATTTCTCCACATAAAGGCAGTCTAGCATCACACAAAAAATCCTGCCACGGGCAAAAGAGAAAACAGCATTTCTAAGGAGCCAGGAAATTATTGTTCTAAAAGTCTCACAGTCCGTATTACCTAGTTAATCTGGAAATATCTCATTAATACCGATAAAATTGTTATGCAAAAGAAGCCTTTCTAGTATCTGCCCCTTGGAGGGCTGTTCTCTCCCTTCCAAGCACGTGAGGCTGCCTCTGCCGTGGGGCTGCCCTCCAGAGCAATGGGGCATCTGGAGCTGCGGCCGGACCTGGGGCTGGGACAGGAGCTGGAGCTCTGGCAGCAACTGGGGTTATCAACTATCACTATAATCCTCCAAGGTTGGGCATGATGAAGCCTGTCTTTGCTGTCTGAAATCTTACTGAGGAGAAACCCCGTCTTATTAATGACAAACCGTAAGGCAAACGGGACCTATTGCAAACTAAGTAATACAAGCTGAGTTTTCTAACCTCATTCAAAGTTACCTTATACACAGGAAAAAGCAGACATAACAATGTTATGTCTATGGCATAACACTGTTATGTTCACGGGCATAACAATGGCACTAAAACTGCAGTTTGGCCAGTATGCTTATTCTTGACAATATCCTAGTTAGAATCTTTTTCACCATTTTCAAGGCATGCCTCTTGTATGATAGTAATTCTTTTCAAAAATTTTTAAAAAAGAAAAAACTGTACTAAATACCATGCTAAGAAAACACATTCACAGTTATCAAGGGAACCCTAGAAGTAGAAAATACCATAACGAAGTGCATTAAAACAATCAACACCTGCAGGATGCTGAGATGCTTTGCCTTTCTCTTGTGCAGAGTTAACAGAATTTCAATTAATCTACCAAAATCTACACTTTCATACTCCTTCACAGTTCCTCCGAATTTCCTAATCTCTCAGAGAAGGAGGCTTTAAAAACAAAGAAAGTGAAATGTTTCCTAAATAAAACAAAGAAGTAGCTTTTTTAATTTTGGCGCTCTGACAGTAAATTAAATTATGTGATTCCTCAGTTTGTCACAAATATTCACTCTGGATTTTCCTACTAATGTCATTGTACCAATTCCCTCAAGTTTTTCTGCTGTTTATTGTTATCTGTATCAATAATGTAAATAACTGTATTTTGGTTAGGAAAAGACATCTGGATTTTTTTTACTGTACTAAAAAAATCAGAGTGAGATGGGCATCACAAGAAGTCTCATCTCAGAATTTTACTTATCACTGAATTGTTTCTATTTCATCCTAAAAGGAACAAAATCTGGTAAAATTTATCTTTAGTTATCTTCAGTTAGATTGATATTTCATGTGGATCTAACCTTTCTGTTTCACATTTCCTGAATAATCTTAAGGCACTTTATGACAAGAAAAACAATATATTTGTATTTTTAACTATTAAATCTGCTATAATACCATGGAACCCGAAGCCTGATGCCTTAGAATTTCTCCCACACGGCTATAAATCAAAAGTTCCATCCATTTTTAAATAGTCCAGTCCTTATTGGAAGGAATGTATTTTCTGTTACTTATTCAGATGCTCCTACAAAAAGATAAAATAAAAACCAATTTTTTTTTAAAAAAATCTAAGACAGTAGAAAGTTCAATATTACTTCCAGAGTGCCAAGATTAGTCTTGCAAAATGTCTTTCAGGTGGGCCAAAATTCACACAAGAATGGCTCAGAGATTACAGCCTAATGAAATGTCAGCTCTTGCTATGATTTAATCTCAGACACAGTTCCTAATATAAACCCAACCTAAATCAAAACACAGCCTGTTTAATCAATAATTAGCTCATGTAAGTTAACAGATTTACACTGTAAAAAATAACAGCCTTCTATAACCACGTGATGATGATTCTGTATGTTTTACGTACTATAAAGAGGAATGGCACACTTCAAACTCATTTTTTGCTCTTTTTCCCCATCTATTGCTTAGTCCTTGGCAGAAGAAGGTATCTTACAGTCTTACATATGTTCAACTTTTAACAAAATCAAACTTTGGCCCCCAAACCCTTTGCATTTTATAGACAGTTTCTTCAACTGCTTTTTTTTTAGTAGCAAAAGCAGACTCTGGAATATTTTGGTGAAAACTCTCATGGCTTCTTTACTACAGACAAAACTCAACTGCTGTTGAGAAGAATGGCAATAAAGAATGGCTACATTTAAGTCAGCAAATTTTCTCATTATTAATTTTTAAGGCAAGAAAAAAAATGCAGTAGTGGTTAATAGCTAGTTCACATATACACCAATGACGCTGTAGCTGCTTAGCACATCCAGTACCCATTGGCAGTTCGATTTGCTTGGTATTTTAGTTCTGTCTCTGCACTCGCTTGTGATTAAGAGTTTGACTGCCTCTGTTTTGATTGCTGAGAGCCTTTCTAGTCACCTTACTCCTCCGGCTCAGCTTGTGTCAGTCCCTTGGCAGCCAGCAGACTAGATCTGCTCAGTGAAGCCTCTCCCCAGCTTCCCGTACGACTTTGAAGGGTTCTTGGAGCACCTAACACTGCATCATTGGAGAAGTGACTAGCTTTGAGCCACTGATGCTGGAGAGAGAGACATTGTTAGTGACATTTTAAGGACTTGTTTTTGCTTCCAGGAACAGTGTGTACACATTTAAGGCACCAGTATATAGAATACTTCAAATATGACTGTGAAGCAGGTGCCTGCATAAAGCAGTAAGGCTGGCATATACATTTCCACTGCATCTCAAGAAAATGCCCAACTCTGCGCTTTTCTGGTTCCCATGCTGTGGGTTCAGACTGAGAGACCTGCCGAGCACGATGGCCAAGATGACCCACATCTGCTGTTGACTGTTCAGCTCAGGGGAAGACAAGCCCCTGCCTGCTGTCTGCAGGTTGGAAACACCTCCTCCGTGACCTACACACCGCACACTTTTCGCGGCAGCTCTCCGTGGTGTCAGGAGGCTGCAGGAAGCGCTCCGCAGCTGCACGGAGGGCTGCCTGCCACAGCGGCAGCGAGAGCGGCCCTCAGCGCAAGGGCGGCCTGCGCTCCCCGCCTGAGGCAGGCAGGCCGCACCTGGGCCTGCTCCCTCGCCCTGCAGCCACCACCAGCGCACACACAGCCCTCCCTATAACACATCTCCTCCTGAAGGAGCTGTAGAGAAAGAAAAACAACTGCTGCCAGCAAATCTGCTCTCTGCAATACATAAACCTGGGATAACTGCCTGTCACCCAGATGCTCCATTGCCTTCCCTGTTCTGGACTAAATGGTTAATCTTAATGCTGTGGTTGACTACGCACTGCCCTGAAGTACCCGTGGGGCATTTCATTATATATTAAACTCTTTTCTGACATGATATTACTGCTGCTTCACTGTGACGGAATGGTGCTTAAGTTATAGTTACGAGCTTCACTGAACATACAGAGGGGTCCTTCTCAAGGGAGTTTAACCCTCTCTAGACTGAGATCTGATCGTCAGAGAAATGGCATTTCATCATACAAGGGGAAAAAAACAACAAAAAACAAACCAACCAACCAAACAAAAAGTGGTGAAAATTTCACACTTTCCTGGTAGAGGTTGATTTCCAAAGTCAAATGCAATCTACATTTGAGAACAGTGAGAACAGAGAACAGTGTCTGTTGAAAGCAAATTATCCTATTTTACCACAGAAAAGAGTGAATTATTTAGAAGCAACAAGAATGATAAAGGTACAGCCTCTCTCTCTCTTTTTTCTTTCTTTCATTGTCAGCAAGTTTTGTTTACATAAATATATCGATTCTTTCACAGTCTGGCCTTTCAAATCTCACCCTTAAACTATTCTAGCCTAAGGTTTCAGATTACTGCTGATGTCAAGTAAGATCTTCAAAAAAGGTGTAAGAATATGGGACTATAATCATGAAAAAAAGGAGAATTCATTTACAACCTACATATGTGTAGGCTCTCTTTAAAAGAATTTCCTTAGCAAGTTAATCTTCCTATTCTATAGATACTCTGTCTAATGATAAAGGACAAGATTTTTTTTTTTTTTTCTCTGAGGCACTAAGACAAAGTGAAATAACTCATGAGACTAAATATGCTGCAAAGGGATTAAGACCAGACCCAAAGCATAAAATCCTGCAGACTAAACAAGGGAATGTTTAACTTTTTCCTCCATCCGACTATAACGGATGAGTGAATCTAATGCTCCTCCACTGAACTGAACTGTTTGTGGAGTACAGTATGATACTAAAGCAAGCCATAAAAACATAATCACAGCTTCTAAGTGCTTCTAGTTATTCTGATACTTACCCAGCTGCACAACATTTCATTAGTCTATGAACATGACACAGGAGGATTTGCTGTGAACTAAGACCTTTCCTTTCTATTTTATACTCTTACTTCAAGAAGTCACAACCGAGTATTTTCCAATAATGGCCCCATATATATTGTGACCTTATTGAAATTCCTTATGGCTGTATACGAGAACACAACTATTGATGGGACTGCAGAGGAAAATTCAGAATTAGCTTCTATTTACTGACTCTAAATAATACACTTACTTTTTATTATCTCCTTGGAGTTCACTCTGCCTTTGGTTCCTCATTTAACATAATACCACTGAGCTGTAATACTGCTGAAGGTTCACATATGAGAGCTTCAGCAATTTCACCATTTTCAGTGGTCTTAAAGTGATCATACCTGTAATGCAGAACTAGGAAAAGCCTTCTGATGCTTAATACCTATAAAACCTGTCACTGTAGATCACAGAAAATCTATTACGCCACTGAACACTTTCTGCTTTGAAAGGAGATGAGCAGCCAAACCTTTTATGGCAGTTCAAGAGGAATTTAATGGTGTGAATCACTATTCAGAACTCTTTTTTTTTTTACACATGTATTAAGTTCAAGAAAATGCTTAAGCTTAGAAGGTGACAAGCATTAGCTAATAATTCTTTCATTTCTGCACTGCACCAAGAGTCAATGAAAATGACACTGGAGTATGTAGGAGAAAAGAAATCATACAACAGCCGCTGTATACCATCATTTAAAATTATGTTGTAGTTAAAATACAAGATTATAATGCATAGGTCAAAAATATCTGAATTTGAAATGTTATTTATTATTCATTCTTGACAATTATAAATTATTATAAATCAAAATACATTATAAATCAAAACACCCCATAATTAATCAAAACAAGCTAAGCTAAAGTGTTTCCAGTACTTATACAGTCAATTTGTTAATTCAGTCAACACCTATGCTATTAATATGGAACAATCTTCCATACTGAGCCTTTGATATACTTCATTAAGTTGCTAACAGATTTAATAAAGTGATATAGTGCTCTGCCTATCTTTAAAGCTTTTCACAAGATTTTTCTTTTGAAATGTTTTGAGTTAAAGAATCAAAAAGGCACAGAGCCATCAGTAAGGCTAAATATATCTAGCTTAGATTTTGTAACAGCCACTATCTAGTGTTTTAAACTCATACAGAGAGGTACATTTTTGATGTCCAGAATTTATAGATTAAGTATTTGTACTTTAGGTAAAGAGTACTGTAAATGAACTGAGAAAAAAAAAAAAAAGAATAAAACATATTTAGACACACTTGAATACATAAAATCAAATGCCCAGGAAACATCCAAGCAAAGTAGGTACACAAAGGGTTAGGAACTCCTCAGAAGGAAACCCTCTAACTTTCAAGGAGGCTGTACCTGGCTGAGAAAACAAGAGTGGTCATTACCAGTACCTCAAGTGGGACAAGCTTTAGCTCATGTGAAAAATGAGGAACTGAGGAGTGTGCCTCCAAATCCATAGCAAGCTGTAATACTAGCACAGATGCAAATGCATAGCTTGCTAGCTAAAAGCTCAGATATTTATACAGAATCACAGATTCACATAATGGTTGAGGCTGGAAGGGACCTCTAGAGATCATCTAGTCCAACCCCCCTGCTCCAGCAGGGACACCTAGAGCACGTGGCACAGGGTGGCAGCCAGGTGGGTTTGGAAGATCTCCAGAGAAGGAGACTCCACAACCTCTCTGGGCAGCCTGTTCCAGGGCTCTGTCACCCTCACAGGAAAGAAGCTCTTTCTCTATTTGAGTCCTATCTTGCAGCCTTCCGGTGTGTAGGATGATATAAGTCTTCTCAAATACACACCCACGTTTAGGCAACTGACTTGAACTCTTTGTCAGCTCAATAGGATTCACTAATAGCACTAACTGCACCTCTGTTGGCTGAAACAGATATCAGCACCTATATTTACTTGTCAAAATTGAACTGAATCTCAGCTTACAAATCTCAGTATTCAAGTCCCATTCCTAGACTTCCTAAGCAAAAATGCAGAGTTCATTTGATTTAAGTCTTAGAAAGTAATTGTATACAAATTGAAAAGTCTTTAGACAGAAACCTGTTTTCCATTTGGAATGTCTGTTAATTAAATGTTAACTGTGCAAAATTTGATCTCTGAGGATGTTCATAAAACCTTTCATAAATAGATTCTTTAGAAGAGAAAAATGAAAGCAAAAAGCATCTCTCTCAGCAGAGAGAAATATAGGAAAACTGTATTCAAGAGATATTATCCTTCATAAACCTTCTTTGACCAAATCGAAATTAAAATACTTTTTCATACTGAAATAGGAAACAGACTGAATCTCAACAGAGTCCTACAATGGGATTAACTCTGCACAGTGCATGAAGATGACTGTAGCAGCTAGTTCACTCTCACTGTGAGGGATGTCACTGCTGCTTGGCAGGTGCACAGATCATCTGTTTCCTTAGGACTTGTCTGCTAAAACTGTAAATCCTGCAGTAATTCAGTATGAATGATCAGGGTTGTGTAGCACAGAAAATAAAGGATATTTAGTTTCTAGGACATTTTAAATTCAACCTGACATGTACAGCAGCAAAATTCTCATTTCTCACCCTAGTGGCAGAAAAATCCTTGTACTACAAACACAATCCAGCAAAGCTAAATTTGATTTGAAAACTTTGTTTAGTTTCACTAGATAACTCATGTCAGAGATGATATAACATTAAAATTAAGCATTTGTAATATTTGCAATGTGAAGCTAGTAATGTTCCTGCGTCAGTGTTTGCCACTGATGGCATTCACTCCAAGTTCCTTCATATTTCCACACAGTTTAACCTAGAATGTGTACAGAATTTTTCATTACATCCAAAAACTCAGAACATCGCAAGATTCTCAATATTTGGTCTTTCTACCTGTCTGGCAGCATTCAGTAATGAACTTAAACCATTTACTTGAACTGTTAGGCTACCACAGACATTATATGTTCAATGACTACCATTTGCATAAACAGTTAAATAATTAAAGACAAACAAACAAAAAACCTATGCCCCATTAAGCTTAGGAAAAACTGTTGCCTTTTCAGGTAAAAGAACATGAAACACTGTGAGCCTAACTAAGCTGCTTGGAATTACACATGGATGGTGTGTAAAGCTAAGATTTAAGACAACTCTCCCACATTTCTGCTTTATTCACTTAGAACAATAGGAATTGACAGAATTTTCTCCTTTTTTCATTTGCTGGCATAAACTTACTCTGTTTCATGGAACAACTGTTGGCTTCAATAATGATAAGATCCATACTCTAGGCTAAATCGATGTAATTTCAGGTCTCACACCTTGGAAGACTGTGCAAAGAAACATCATGGAGGTAAAACTGCAACCCCAGCCAAATGTAGGCACAGAAGACAAATTAAGCCTCCCACGGAGAGCCACAGTTAAGGAGTGTAAGGCTTGGGTCTCTAGATGTCAAACAAAAAAGAGATCAAATCATCCACCTTGGGTCTGGCATGACGCTTGTGGCTCTTCTCACAGTACAGACAGACCTGGCCAGGCTCACAGGACAACCCTCAGCACTTGCACAGGCACAAGCCACACTCACGCCCTCACTCTGTTCCCCTCTCTGGCTAATCTAAATAACAGGCCATAGTGGAAAACATATTTATATAGATCTGTCCGGCCTCACATCTGCCACTGATGTCCCCTGAGATGCGCCCCCTCCGGCACCCTGGCTGCGAGGGTCTCTCCTCCACCCTCCCACCGTTGTTCCCACCCAAACATCTCATAAGAAAGTCTTGTGCAATCCCCAAATCCTCCCAAAATGAGCTCCAACTAACAGGTTATTAAGTCCTGACCAAGAGGATACAGTGTGAGGAACTTACGGAAACCACACGTCTCTGCTTGCTCTCTCCCTTTCCTTCACCTCTCCCATTTTTTGCTGGTATCTTTTGTGTGTTCTTACTACCAGCTCTTTGAGGAAGGCCTCACGTTTCCATATGTCTGTAAAATGCTGAACTCACTTTAAAAACCGCACAGTGACCTTTTTTTTTTTAAAAAAATGTCATTTTAGTTGAGTTGTATCTTAGAACTTCAGACAGGTGCAGCTGGAATCAAATAAATCAGCAGACCTCTGTCTGCTTTCCTACTACCAGACACCAGCTATAGATTTTTACCATCAGAGCTAACCATGTCAAAACACATGGGAGAGTGGTTGGAGAAGGGCTAAGTGCAGCTTTTCTACAGTATATCCTCTTTCAAAGCTCTAACAGGTCACTTAAAAAAAAAATAGGGATATGGATATATTTGTAAATTTATATGTAAAGAGTGTACTTTTTAATATGTTTGGTAGGTATTATATCTAGATTAGTATAAATAAGTCTTCTGACATGAGGTACATAACTTGAATGCTAAATATATAAAGAAATACTGGTAGTTGAAACAACATATATGTTAAATTTCACTGGTCTGAAAATACATACACTTATTGATTTTATATTTATTTGTAAATAGACAAAGTGTTCTGAAAAAATTTTGTTTTCTACTTCTGTCCCTACATCAGATCACAAGAATTATCCAGAGCTTACATGCACTTAAGTAGATTTAGTATAACAAGTAAAATGCAGCTGATCTGACCTATAGAGATGGAATTTTGGAATGTACTATATGAGTTGTTTTGAATACAAAGGCATGACTTCTGCTTCTGGAATGAAAAATCACATTAGATTCATAATTAATGTTTTCTTTACAGCAGTGCTGCTATGCAGAATCAAGGATTAACTGGCAGACTGCATACGGTTCGCAAAGAAAAGCCAGTGAGAAGAATCATGAGGTAAAGCACCTAGTCTCGAGAGCATGACAATCTTCTAATGCTTCTATAGCAGGCCAGGACTAATATAATTCAGAATGAATTGCAAGGCTTTTTAAATGTTCTGAATAGTTACTAAAATGTTATCCGGAAAAATAAACAGAAAAACATTCTACTCACACTGGTACTCATGGGAGCAGAAGACATCTTTTCTCCTCCGCAATTTTTATTCATTCTCTAACTCTTGTCAAATGTATTTATTATGAAGTATGTGCTTGAAATCTCCTCCTTGCAGGCTATGTATAAAAGGTGAGAGCAGTACCACAGCCTTGCCTTGGCCAAGAGCTGGGTACAACACAAACTGCCTGTGTGTTGACAGCACGGCCACCAAGACAGTAAAAACAGGACCTGAGGACTACCAGCCTTGGTGCAGGCTATGGATTGAAATCCAACAAGGGAAAAATATCTGAAATGATACTCTGTGATAGTGTCATTTGCTGACACAGCATATCCTTTCCTTGGTCCACTTAATAAACTAAATCTACCAATGTCACATTGTATGGTGTTTCTCTCTCTTTGCCATAACAAAGGCATTCCATGTGTTTTATATATATATATTTTTTTTACCAAGGACGAGAGTAAGTGTAAAGGCATTCCATGTGTTTTATATTTTTTTTTTTACCAAGGACGAGAGTAAGTGATAAGAAGAGTATTGAAAGAACTTAAAGGAGATAGTAACACAACATGGTTGACCCCAGTCCTCTTATCTTGTACTACAACCAAGTTCCCACACAGCCTTTTAGGTATATTTGTTAAAATAGATGAGGGGAGAAAGAGTCATTAAAATAATATCAAGTTCCAAAGACTTCCAGTCATCCTGCAAGCTGGAGATAAAAAATATAAAAGGCATAACTGTTTCTGTTGTCATGTATTAACTCACACATTCCTTATTATCATTTCATAGTTTTTAAATTATTCATGAGGCTCAGTCAGAAGAAGTGATCATTTGAAAAACATGGTTGCACTTTTACCATAACTAGGGTCATGCTTCATGAACCTTTCAAAATGTAGGCCTGGTCAACATATTTTTATTATTATAAATATGACTCTCTGAGTGACTTATGTCAACTGGATTATAAAGGAAGAATAAAGACAAAACTACCAACAATATCTTTCTACTGCAATATAGAAAGCCTTGCAGATGCAGAAGTTCCATGATTCAGTTTCACATAACATTCCTGTAAGAATCCTTGTTAATATAATCTAGATTAAACTACTGTAAAAGGCAGCTATAAACGTGGTTGAAAAAAAAGATAATTGAGAGTCATTATCAGGAAGCAACAAAATGGAATAATGCTCCTGCCAGCCAATGCAAGAATCAACTCCGAACCCAGCACCATGACTCTGAGAACTGGATATGAGTCACAGCAACACGAACGAGAAATATTGGTCCCTTATGTATTTCCTTTGTAACTGCACTTCTAAGAAGATTCATAGATTGATCAATTGCAATGAAAAAATCAAAAAGATTTTTTTTACAGATACTGCTTATCCCCTCAGCCACTTTCCTCTGACAAAGAGATATTCAGTAGTAAATATTTGTATAGCGCAATCTTATTACAGAACTTGAAGCCCTTCACAAATAAGATCTAATATATTAATCACACCTTTTAGAGACAGAGAAATGCAGACACACTGAAATGACTTCTGTGAAGTCAGCATATCAGAAGCTGGAACTCAGAAGAGAAACACAACAGAAACAATTGATGCTTTCACTGAAAACTGATTGATATTGTTTTTTCTGATAACCTCAGAAGCGCAGTTGAATTATTGCTGTGCACATTTTATGATTTTACTTGACAGTCCTCAGATATCATCATTTGTATGTGGACCTATTCATCTGCTCTTCCCCAGGAAACATGACAAATCTAAGAGTCCATTCAATCCCCCACACAGGCATCTCTACAACCCTTGAGACTCGTAACAGATTTTTTTCAAATGAAGCAAATAAAAAAATCAAGTGCAGTCAGCCAAATGAATTTATTATTACCACTTTGTAGTTTTTATGAAGGATACACACACATAAAAAATTTAGTAGCATTAGTCTTATTCTCCCCAACTGATATAACGAATATGCATTTTGATCAGCACATATGGAAATAGAAATGTTGGTATGAACTTATTTTGGCTTTTTATTCAGAAACAAGAAAATGGGTCCAACCATGAAAAATGTATAATCCATAAATAGTACTTAAAGGAAAGGCTATCAGTAAATACATGTCAATCGTGAGTTAGTGAATATAATTAAGAAGAGTGGGATTGCCCTAGTTCTTATTAATAAAAATCTTGATTCATTTCAGGGATCAAAAGAAATTTGCTGAATTAGTAATAATTCACTGTCTGTGCCCATCATTAAACACCTAAAAAGCAGAGTTGGCCAACATATAAACTTTACTGTACCATTCTTTCATGCTTATTCTTCATATAGACTGATGCCAAAGACAGAATGAAACTTACAGCATTAATCTGCAAAATAACCATGAAATAATTAACAGCTCCTCAAGTATGACTGCTGAAATGACAAAACAAAAAAAAAAAAGGAAATTCACTCACACTAGAAGAATTATTTTTCCCTTTTTTACGTTGGTACATGTATCCTGTGTAGGATTTACTCATGAGGCATAAAGATAGCAGATTTGTGTATCCTTGAAATATAAAAAGTTGTTTAAATATGTTAAATTATTTAGCAGATCAAAAAAGGAGCTACAAAGTAACTTCTATAACTTACAAGAAAATATTGCTGTCTAAAATGAGAGTGCGTTGGAGAGAAGCAGCTAAAAGAGCTAACTTTTTACTGAGAAGAGTAAAGCGTTTGAAACATTAACTTTTCAATTATTTTAATTTTCAGATTCTCATATCCTGTAGTTGCAGAAATATTTGTAATTATAGAACTCATATGTGCATGCCCCAGTTCTGGGGTGCCATCACTTCCAGTGATCAAGAGGATGTTCAATGATAACTTTACCATGAGCAGCTCTTTTACCGGGTATTTTTTCCAATATCTTTCAGTAATATATACTTATCTGGACTGGATTGTAGAGCAACAGAGATGATCATAGAGCAATAAAGATGATAAAGGGACTGCAGCATCTACTGTATGAGGAAAGACTAAGCGAGCTGGGCCTGTATAGCCTGGAGAAGAGAAGATTAAGAGGAGATCTGATCAATATGTACAAATACCTGAGGGGAAAATGTAAAGAGGGCCAAACTCTTCTTGGCGGAGGCCAAGACAGGACAAGGGTACAAATTAAAACACAGGAAGTTCCACCTCCATGTGAGGAAGAACTTCTTTCCTGTGAGGGTGACAGAGCCCTGGAACAGGCTGCCCAGAGAGTGTGGAGTCTCCTTCTTTGGATATCTTCAAAACCTGCCTGGATGCCACCCTGTGCCACGTGCTCTACATGTCCCTGCTTGAACAGGGAGGTGGGACTAGATGATCTCCATTCTGTGATTCTGTGACTGTAAATGTTATCAAAACCCTAGTGCATAGGAAAGCACTAGAATTATGCCAGTCACATAAAGCCACTACAGAAATAAAAGAGAACACAGATAAAGTCTCTAAATACCAATTGTTTTTTAGTTCCACCCACCCTATTATTCTTGAAAACTAAAATGTGTGTTAGCATGGGCTGATTTCCATATATAGCTTTACAACATTTCAGGTTGGTTAAAGGTAGGTACAAGATATGAAACTGTAAAAATATGTTGTCAACATATTTTGACTGCTGCTGTCTACAGGCACTCTAAAATACCAGAAATTTGTCATCTGTCATCAAATTTATCAGCTGGCTACTGCAATACCTTTGGAGGTGCTATGGAGTATCTTACTAGCATGTTACTACCATTTTTCTTAACTATTCTGGCACTTCATGGAAAAAGATTTATAGTAACTGCCCACATATATGAAAACATACTCAGCTGTATTAATTGCTCCTGACACTAGCAGTATTTTCTGCTGTACACAGCTGAGCAAAAAGCCTTACTCAGTGCAAATTATCTACCACGGAAAACTGACAGTCTGACTGAAAGTGTCAGAGGAAGGAGGAGGTGATATATAACAGCACAATTTTCATTGCACAAAGCAATATTTTTAGCACTTACAATTTGTACTGAAACTCATTACTCTTCTCCATTATAGGCAAAGGGGAGACTCTCTAAGTGCTCAAGTCTGGGACTTCTCTCATTTTAAATCCAGCTCAAACGACTGCTTTCCGCAGGGAGACGACTAAATGATACAGAGCCACTCACGAGGCATTTGTCTCTTGTTCGGATTCAGAGAGCGCTATCAAAAACTCAGCTGTGCAGCCACCGCGCTGCTCCGAGTATCAGCACCAGGCACAGGGTAATGCAGGATGCTGCCCTGCAGTTGGCTCGAACCGATGTCACAGGACAGATGTGCAACAGCCCCAAAGAGCCAGAGCACTCTAATTCTGCAACTGCTATAGACGGAGCAACTCTGACACATTATAATCACTTGCCGTTCACGCAGGCTCCTCAGGAGAGTCCAGGCACATTGATGTTTCTAATCGCAGCAGGGGCTGCATGGCCACACCTGTGTACAAAATGGGCTACCAGTGTGTTTGTGCACATCAATAAGAAACTGATACCAAGAGGTGACGTGAATGTGTAAAATCCTTTCATGTGGCTGCCTGTATGCTAGAGTATTTTTTCAAGCTAACTTAAAATAACCAAGTGGTAAATTCAAGCTGTTAAAAACAGAGCATCTACTTCTGGTTCTACTTACTTTGTTTTCTTGCATTCTTTGCATTCTAAAGGATGGAATCTGACATAATACGAGAAGAAATCAAGAATCCCAAACTGCAGGATTCAAGATTTTTCCAGGATCAACAGCACATTTTTATTTTTGAGACAGCACATTTGTTCAATTGCTAAATATTAATGTAAATGTACGTAAATACATATCATATACTTCAAAAATGGCCTTTTGAAAATTCTGTAGCAAGCAAGTATCCAAGAATAAAATCACAAGAAATAAAGTTTCTGCAGGTCAAGTATTTCCTTGGGCTACCTGTATGGAAACTGACTATTCCCAAAATAGAGTCTAAATTACATCTTTACAATTGTATAATCTTTACTATGGCAGCATCTGAGTATATATTTTGAAGAGAAATCATTTGATAAAAGAGTTTGCAAATAAATCCAATTCTGATGACAATATACAAAGTAAAATAAAACCTAATTCACTTTTGGAATCGTGTTGATTACACAGGAGAAAATATGGTAAAAATACAGCCAGTAAAGATACAGGAGTATATAACCAAGTAAACATAAAAAATATACTTAATGAGTCTGCTTTTTTCTTTATATATATATTGGCATTTCAGAATTTTGCTGCATATTGAAGGAAAACAAGGTGGGTTTTTTTTCTTTCATAGACTGACCTTTGCCCTTAGTACTTGGTCAAGGATTATTCAAAGATATTGTTACTCATTAGTGACAGGCTGTGAATTAAGATCAAAAGACAGTCTTCCAAGTAAAAGCTGTAAAGTATTCACACAGGAAACAACAATAAAATGAAGCTGTTTTTAATCACCAACATATTCTGATTAAATCAGAAATATAATGAAAAGAGAAGTCTAGTCTAGAAAAAGAGAAATGAAAAGTCAAAAAACAGATCATTCTGAATGTCATATTATGAACTTAAATGCATACAGAAAGAGGAAATAACTAGAAAACCAAAACAAACACCAAAAAACCCAAAACTACAACAAACCACTGTTAGAAGATGAGAGTGGAAAAAAATGTGCAAAAGCTCAAGATTTCTGTACAGAACTATAGACAAGAACTATAAAACCAAAAATTTGTTAATATAAAACCAAAATGAGACTAGAGACAGGAAACAAGAGTATGAAAGCAAATAAGAATGAGAACAGAAAAAAGAAAAATAATACTAAATGTCTGGAAAAAAATGTTAACAGATTTATTGGGTAAATTGTGTCAAAGACTAACTGTGGGGGGCAATTTGGTAGAATTTCTTCTCTATTTTGGAAATCTCCGACAGAAGCTGCTACAAAAAGCATTATGTTCTGTTTAGGTTCAATAAAAAAGCAATCAGTATATTGGTATTGCTATGTCTGTCTCAGCAGGGTTTTCTGTTATGATGTTTTCAGTGATCTTTCAATGAGAAGGAAAACCACAACTTTTCACAGATAATTTACTGTTAACACATGGATTAAACTTTTTTCCATTTTTTTCTTGTCTACCTTGGTGTCCTTAGAGACTCGTTATGGAGTATTATTTTAAAACTCTTCCCAGCTATGTAAGTCCAAAGACTATTTTAACTGTCACTAATAACTTATTTTGATTATAAAATTGAAAGAATTACACAATCAAATGACATCAGTGCTTGTCAGTACAAACTTGCATAAAATAAATATATAAAATACATAAATATATAAAATAAGCTTTGAAAATGTTCTATATAGGTATGCATATATAGTATGTGCATAGATATGCATTCAAGTAAATACTGTTTATGGATAAAATTACTTGGTATGCTTGAACTGCCAGGCTAAGCCAAAGAGCTTAGACCTCAATCATAAATACTCTGCATAAAATGAAAAATCTCAAATAATTACTCCATCTCAGTTAATCTTATTCCAGATGGATGCATATTTTTTTTTCTGATTTACTCGGAAGTTATTCCGTTCAAACTTCCGTTTTATGCTAATTCACCAGTGATATACCACAACTATTGAACAATGAGGAGCAGAGCAGTGAAGGTGAAAACCACTCAAGCATTTTCCTGCCCCTGAGAGCTACCCCCACGTAAATGCCACCTCTAACTAGAAGAACAATACAGTGCCTTTATAAAAAGCTTTTCAACATATTAAGTCATAGGAATGATTCTTCAAAGTTAATAAAACTTTCTGTATTCTGAAGCATCTTGAAGTTCAGACCAGATCCCCCATAGCTCTGCTACAGACTGCAAGCTCTACAGGCTCTTTGGGCCTCAGAATGACCATTCTCGGGTCTCAGTTTTGACAAGCAACATGAAATTATTCTCTCTCGGCAACTAGTGTAGTTATTCACTCTTGGCAACTGGCTCAACCTCAGTTTTGATTCACATTTTCTCTCCAAAGAGAAAAGGAAGGAGATAAAATCATAGCAAGAAAATAGCAAAAAAAAACAGACAGAGAAAAAGCAAAATAAATCTCCTTAATTACCTATTGGTCAACTAAGATTTCAATGAGAGTTGGAGGAGATGATACTTTCAGCAAACTAGAGGAATTTTAAAAGTACAGAGAACCTGGACAGGCTTGAATAGCAGGAGTAATTTAACAGCAACAATAGACTGGATTTCAAAAGGAAATATAAATGCAGTGAGAGTATAGATAATTAACAGGCACACTGTAAAATGACTATCTGATAAATTACTAATGATAAAGAACTTCAGAGTTATAATTTTTATAGACCTTTTTGATATTTTCTTATATAGTATGCACATAATTTATTCTCAGATTTCATTGGTAATTATTTGATGTCTTTCCTATGAAGCAATACTATAAAGGATTCACAAATCTTGACAGCACTAGGTAGTTTTCACCCTTCAAATTTTCAGAAGAAATTAGAGCTTGGCATTTCAATTCCCACTCAGCCTTACAAAGAGAATCATCCTTTAAGATATCAACAACAGTGGAGATATTTTAAAATAACAATTTTAAAAGGACACAAAAAGTAAGGATTTCTGCTCCTATTTTGAAAAGGTCCTTTGCTGCTACATAGACTTTTTAATAAGCAATATTTTGATGGTGAACTGGGAGGTAAGCTTACATAGAAACAACATGCAGAATACATACTAGCTACTGCAGGAAGAGTACGTGGCCTATGGATGGATATGCAGACACCTGAGGGGAGCTCAAGCACCGCGCTACCTGAGCTGTGGGCCGGTTTGGGTCTGTCCCCATTTAGCTGCCCTTGCAGGGTGTAGGTAGGACCTCCCAACCTCCCCTGGCTAGAGCAAACTGCGACTGAGAACTGAACACTTCTTCACTTTAATTTGTATTGCTCAATATTTGACAAGACCCCCATAACCATATTCATAACTCAATGGCTGAAGTGACTTCAGTAAATGGGCAGCAAGCTCCTTTCAAGTCAAAAAAGAACAACGATGAAACTCTATTTTTCATACAATCTTTTCAAGTTTGGAAGGTTGGGCATTATCTCTGCAGTCTTCTCCTGGTTATCTTCATTCACTGGAAAACTGACCCCTCCAAAGACGACTCTCCAACTAGCGAACAGGCTCTGCAGAGCATGTGGTGCATGGTGGGCAATCGCGGAGGACAGTTACCTCACAGACAAGATGCAGACAACAAGTGATTAAGAATTCCTGATAGACAGTACAATTACAAAAGTTAATATATATATATTCAAACTATGTATAAAGATTCTCCCTGGGTGCTTTCAATTGTTTATGTCTAATTAAACTGAAATTCTCTTAAGATTTAGGTGAGAAGGGAAAAGCTGAAACAGATTCAGAGAACCTTCTTCCATCTTGTCCAACGGAGTCTTCAGTGTGAATTACTCCTTGTTCTTGAAAGCTTCCTTCACTGCTATCTGTATTTAAACATTGACATTACTATGAACTTCAGTAAAGGATAAAAGTAAGTCTTTTACTTCTTTTTTGTTTTTCTGAAATAGTTTTGATAAAGATTTTGACTGCAGACTTTATAGCTGTCTCATTTCAGCTCCCCCTTTTTTTTTCTCTTCTGAAAGCATGCAGCGTATTTAAAATTCTTTATAATGTGTTTTTTAAAAAAATTACCTTATTAGGAAGAATTTGTGCATGTTTCTCAATCTCAGAAAAATAACCCATGAAAGTAAAGATTTTAATATTCAGAAGTGGGTCCTTAGAATGACCTACCTATTTTCCATGTAGGTTTAGTTTTAAGAGATCCTGTCAGATTTGGGACACCTTATTTTCATATCACTTGTACAGAAACGCCAAATTACTTAAAGAAAGTTAGAGCAACACAGACATCACAGTACCGTGCCCACAGCTACAGAGTATTAAGCCCCTCCAGATTCAAAGCCAGTGACCACGCACTACGAGGCAAGATGAAGAGAAAGTAATATAAAGTAACATAATCTCAGTACCATGAAATATCCAACCTAGAAATGCTGTGAATTTTGATGTCATTTTGATGAGGTCAGGACTTCTCTCTTTTTCAGTGGTAGAAGAGAGGCAGCCATGAGATTTTACTGAACTGAATCTTTATGTCACTCGCCAGAGTACTACGAAAGGATCCAACCATACACAATTTTTTATTGTGCAGATACATATTGATAACGACCTCTATGAGCAAATGAGGTTTGTCTTAGTCAAGACAAGTTTACCTCCAGGCCTTCTCCAAATACTGCTGTTGACTCAAGAGAATAGTGTCAATCATTTGATGAAGATTTTGTATCTATGATTGGTTGTTGTTATGTTTTATAAAGACCAACAAGCTTCTCCTAGTTATACAGAAAGTATTCTTTAAAATATAGTATATCACTTGGATTCCCTTTATTAACATTGTGAATTTTCTCAGAGGACCAGGTTCACAAAAGGACATAATCAGAACTGCTTAATGTTTATCTTTCTGGTTCATGATACAGGTCTCTGGGGTAAATGGTTTATGACTGTACTAAATCAACTAGCTGAGGAATCAGGATTGCTGTAGAGGAACGGCCTAACAAAGTTCATTTCATTTCTTAAATTGGCTTCAAACCACAAAGAAGTGGTCAGAGACTGATCACTGGAAAGACATTTTGTTTTATTCTCTGCAGTATTCCTTATAGAAAAATAGTTCTTAGTAACACACACACACAACAACAAATCAATGTGTAGTACCTGATAGAAAAGGTGTTTGCTTTAAAATTGAGTTAGTCCCTCCACTACAATTCATTGAGGTCAGTAACTGTAGAACTATTTGTTTTCTTCATACTTACTACTGTTCCAAATTATATGTCAAAGCAGTAGTGCAATTACAGAACCCTGTCCAAACACAGAGCAGGTAGATGCACATGGCTCTGCTGATGGAGCTTTTAGCAGAACTATCCACTGGAAGAAATTCAGTTTGCTAGCCATATCCATCACTGGCTGAAAAACAACTACTTATAGCTGCTTTGTTCATGTAATCAGCCTCTCTTTGGCTTTACTGAAGAGACCAAATTAAAGATTCAAACACTGGAACCACCAACTTCTGCTGTAGCTTGCATGAATCTCATTTTATTCCCTTATCTCCATCCTTCCTCTCTTCCCACTCCCAGTTTCTCCCATAATAAGAGCAGGGCCCATATACCAGTTAGTTAGGCAAATTCTGATTATGAAAAGGCTTAAGAATTTTCCTATGAATAAATGTAGAAGCTACAATTAGCCCCTTTGCTCTTTGAGGCTTCCTGAAATAATTTTATGTCTGTGGAAGCCCAAGATACTCAGAAAGCATCAGTTTGTAGGAACCAACAATGATAAATTCTGTCTTCTGAACCTGGTGTTAGTTATCATGTAAGTATGATATCTATCAGAATGATATTAAAATGAAAAGTCTTTGGCACACATTGCCCATAATTATATTTGAAATTTTTCCAAATAATAAAAACCGTTACAGTGAGTTTTAGAAGAAGATTTTTGCTTTCAGCTACAGAAGGCACTAGAAAGTATCAAAGGTAATGGGTAACATATGTATTAATAATCACCACATTGTGAGACTGCCTTCCTCTCTGAAAGAAGAAAACACTTTTCATTGTCACAAGAGTGCATAAAACTGTCTATAAGCCAAACATCATAAAAAACATAAAAGTTATGTACCTTGCTTATTGTTCTCTCTATCTTGGCTTTTTACTGTGATTGACTGCTCATCTCTTGTACTCATACATCTTCTTAAACTATTCCTCTCGATCAAATTTTGCCTTCGCTTTCCCTCTTTAATCATAAGTCAAGCATTTGCTCTTTTCTCTGTATTTCTGTCTAGCTATCAGGTGTCTCTTGTCTTTCTCTCATTACACTAATGACATTCTCACCCACATTTCCTGCATACTAAAATAGACAGATACTCAGAGATAATGCTGTGAATGTTGCAAGCTTTATTAGCATTAAATGCTTTCCTGTATATAATCCTTGAATGCTCACAGGGCTAACTTTTGCTCCTAGGCGCATTATACAAAACTCTTGGAAAATTAACCACCAAAAAATGTCCAGAAAACATTACAAACAGGTAGTGGGTAGGACAATGTAAATACATGGTTACTTCTGATTTACTACACCTGAAGATGGAATCCATCTGTGAACTTCCTTCCTGACCTTAAGGTCATTCTTAAGGTACTTGGCAGGACTTCTAATTTTCTTTTTAAGAAGGGCACTGTAGCTGCTGCCTATTTTTATTGAGCATTTGCTCAGAGTTTACACAAGTAATTTGTGTCTTTACGAACGGGCAATCATTTAACAAGCTCAAAGTTCACACTCCGTCCTAGAGGGACGGCAGACACTGTTTGGTTGAGGATCTAATCTTACCGGTGTGTGATTAGCATCCCTGGAGAACAAAGACCTGGATGCACTCGCTCAAGATCAGCAGAAGAACTTTTTGTTCTCCGCAGCGAGATGAGGACTGGCCAGGCACTGCACAGCAGTGATCAGTACTGCTAAATCTAGCACAAGAGGAAACCAACCATAAGCTTTTGGTCAATCTGAAAAAGAGCATTATTTAGAAGTGAACCAGCCTGAAGGTGCCTTCTCTGACAAAGTTTTAAGGATGATCAGTCATCACTGTAAGACACATTAAAAATAGCTACGATTTTATATATCACAGCCTTCATATTGTTCCACACCAGTTATATATTTTTCTCTGTGTTTTTTTTTTTTTAAAGAAACCAGGAATGCTACAATTACCCTCCCCAGCTTCAGAATCTCTTGCTCACATTCTATTTTGAACCTGTTATTTTGAATCTTCTCTCAGAAGAGTGAAGGACAAACTTTTTTCCCAGTTTAGCAGAATTATTTATTGCTGAAAGACTGCTTCTATTTCAGTCCTGAAGGCATCCCCTTTAGAAATAACGTCAGTTATTCTTTCAGAGCAAGACTGATGTTCCTCACATCTAAGGAGGTCAGTAGCCCCAACTGCATTGTGTTATCCTATGTAAAAGTAGCTGTTTAATTACAACTGTATGTATGAATACATGCATCTATAATGACTATGCTCTTCTTTATATTTTGACAGCTAGGCTTTAAATTGCACTCTTCCTGGGGCATCTTTTCTCTGAAAGCAAAAATTCTCATGTTTCTCACGTCTCTTTGAAGACCTGGGAATAAAATGTGAGTGGCTGAAAATAACAATCTGATCACAAAACCAAGATCCAGAAGTCCAGAGCTGGAGGAGTCTGGCCTCCCAAATCAGTATCTGGTAACTGCATATCGCAGATCTGTATGGATCATATACTGATGTAGATAAGCATAAGTTAGACACGAAGAAAATAAAAGGAAATGGAAAATATTATCTGTTTTATAAGGCGCATGCACTGGTGATTTCCCTATATGATGAATGCTGAATGAAATCTGGTCCCCCATGTCAGTAAAACTGGAAAAAATACAAGTAAGGATGATGACTCTATCATTAAATAGAGTAGGGGAGGTAGAGGAATAGTATAAGAAAGATCTAGAAGGCTTTAGGTGACATGTTTCATGAGGCTTTTTTGTTTTTTAAACAGAAAAGATAGAGGTTATCTTAAATTTATCTTAAACCTACCTGGCTGACAGAAGCAAAGTAACAACAAATGCACTCATTTGTTGATCATTTCTACAAACTTTAGTTTTATAAATCAACCTGAATTGCTTTGTTCTCCTAGGGTATGTTAATGTAAGTATTAAAAGTATACTTTTAATTAAAAGTATTAATGTAAGTGAAAAGTATTAAGCTCACTGTTGAATCAAAGTGATTCAGCAATGTTTTATGCTTAAATAATTGCCTTGACCCATAACAACAAAAAGATATTTTCACTTTTTGTACAAAAATGCTTTTACAAATGCTACTTTCAAGCATAAACAGCTTATGAAATGCCTCTCAACAGCGGTATAAAAAACCTGAAGAAATTAACCATTTTTCCTAATTTGTGTAATTAAGGAGTTGCTGTCATTGCTCTTACTTTGAAAACAATATTACATTAATCTTCTAGACTAGTAGCAGTGTACTCTGCAACCTGGAACAATCCTGCCACATAACCGCTGTGGTGCTGTGAAAGCTGCACTTCCAAAGGGTGAGGGACACAGGCCCTGCAGGAGGATCTGGAATGTGCACTGTGATGACCAGGACATTAGCTATGCATGCAGACACAGATCAGGCAGGAGCCAAGACAAGCCCCCTTCCCTGCCCTCTCCTGAAGTAACTACACAGCTTTCACCAGGGCCTGCTCAAACTTCCCACTGGTTGTTCCTACTTGCAATGCTGCTAATCCTGATGGCCATGGGCTGTGCACTGACTGCTTAGTAAGCTCATGAAAACCAAATGGTACAACAAAAGGGCAGGAAAGAGGGGAAAGAAGGGACAATGTGGATGCCAGCGGCAATCGCCTCTAGTGAGAGCACTTTTCCAAAATTTCACATCATGTTCCTGCAGAAAGTTGCTTATTAATTCTCATGTGGTTTTCACCCCTACCATGTCCTAGGAACTAGACATTTCAGACCATCCTCTGTTCACAGGATCACAGGCGTGAAGGGACACCAGCGGGTCTCCAGCTCAAGCTGCTGCTCCGCACGAGGACAGCTATCAGGCAGAGCAGCTTGTTCAGGGCTTTATCCAGGTGGATCCTGAAAACCTCCAAGGATGGTTGCCCACAATCTGACTATTCTAGCTGCCTCTCCATGAACTACTGCCAACTTCATTTACACAGACCTCGCTCCCTCTGTAATTTCACACAATCTTTACCTTTTGGTAAAGCCCTTCAACATTCCAAGTCTTAACTTCAAACTATATGTCTCTGTCCACTTACCCCTTGCCATTTTATCCCATTTTCACTACGGAAAGAAGAACAGTTTCCAGAAGCTCCCGTGCTCTGAAATATTCCCAGGTGTGTAAGAAATTGATCCCAAAATTCCGATAATGTGCAAATTCACTGGTTCCACAGGTTATCTTCATAACTATAGCATCTTTTGAGCTGTACCTGCAAGTGTTAAAACTGTATTTTGCACTCTGGCTACAAGCAGTACTGTCACTTGCAGACTTGGCAGAAGTTTGCAGCTTGCTTAACCACAGTGTATGCCAGTCTTGTCCATCATATCCCACACATGCTTAGCCAGCATATTCTCTGAGATGGGTGTCTCATTAGCCAACTGGTTAAACTCTGAATAACTATTTTGTACTTACAGTCAAAATAACTGTCTTCTCTCCACCATGAGAAAGAAACACAAAAAAGTTTTAATGATTTGTATACATCTCAGTTTCTACTGTATATTCCTGCCACCAGAAACCTGTTGATTGAGCTACAGCAATTACAGTATTTCAGATGCTGCTCAACATTGTTATGACACACCTTTCTGTATGAATATTTCATATTGTAGGAAGGGTAAGTCAGCTAAGTACAAAAGGGAAAAACAGAAAATTCAAGGTAGAATGCAACATTATGATGTCCATTAGCAGTGAGGACCCCTATCTAACCTACCAGAAAAAATCACAGGCTCAAATCTCTCAAAAATCTGTTTCTTTTTTGTGCCTAAGCAATAGGTATGGCTGTTCTAGCAAATAACAAGTTTCAGAGAATGTGATATAGCAACTATAAGAAGAGATTTTTTTTTACTGTAAAAAATAAAGGTTAAAATGAAGTCAGCATATATCACATGCTTTGCATGTTCTTTCATTTCTATTACAAGAGTGGTTGCTGCCTGCAAATTAGGTGAAAGTCCAAAGTCAGACAACAACAAAAACCCTTACAGCTTGATGTTCCTTTTTTTATAGAATTTTACCATCTATGGTTTGTCCAATAATATCATCTGCTCGAATCTTTTTAACTTTCTTCTTCATTCATATAGTACCTTTCAGATACTGATTTTGAAAATAAAATCAACTAAAATTCCTTGGAAATTCATAAACGGCTACCAAAGTAGGCAAGTATAAGGTAAGTCAGTGTAAAATAGACAGTGGCAACAGTCTGGCTATCACTTTCAAGCAATCTTGCAGTTGTATTCAAATTGAAAAAGACAGAAACAGCACTCTCATTAACCAAATCGGTTGAAGTGTGAACAGCTGTAGTCTGGTGCTCTTACTATGCTTTTTCATGGACATTCATATGAGCAGATTTTTTTTGATTGCCTGGATATCTGAACAAATTATAGTTCATCCATTATATGATATTCATCCTTTATGCCTATATCCCCATAAACAGAGTATCTCTGATCAGGTACTATCATTATATCTACTGACTTTAGGTTAAGTCAATGGATATTAACAAAACAATACAAATGCACTTTCTGTTAGGCCTCAAGGTTACGTAATAGATTTCATAGCTCTGAAATGAACTGCTGTGCCTCTTAAAACAGTTGCCATATGTGGCAGGATTCTGTTAAAGTGGTTGACAAGAACATTCAATCTCGGAGGGAGAACAGGTTCCACTGGCATTTTATGAACAGTTACACTTCACAGGACTACCTCGCAGACAGCAGGCATGGAACTCACTTGCATCCCTCACATCACGCTAAAAATGTAGCCTGAACCAAGAGACAGTTCAGCTGACTTCTGATGAGGACCCTGTGCTCACTTCAGCAATGCCAGAAATGGTAACAGTGCAAAACACACCATGGTAGGAACAAATTGACTAACTCTTGATCAAACAATTGTAACAGAAGACACAGTGATCCAGAGAAAAGAAATGAGAAAAGAAACACTGATCTGTATCAATGACAAAGAAGAGTCAGAGGCCTAGAATATTTTCTCTTTCATCTCCCCCAGTCCCAACACACACACTTATTAGATCTATTTAACACGCCTGTAAGCTGATAAAATAGTTGCTACTTTCTCTTTGACTACAGGAATAAATACCACTGAAGACATCCTCTTGAGAAAATATTCTGGTTAAACTCATATCTAGTCAAAACACTATCCAATTTCTCATTCTATCAGGTTTTTCATTTTGGAAGATCCCCAGAGTTCTCTGAGATCCAGGGTCTGTATTATTTGAGTATTTTCCTCAGTGATTACTTACCTGAATAGATCTTTTCATTTAAGTCAGAGAACATTTATCCAATTCCCCTTTCACCTTTTCCTTTACCCTCTCTCTCTCCAAAAAGAGAGTCTATTCAATGTTTAGTGTACTCAGGACAGACTCTTTGAAGAGTCTGCGAGAGGCTTTATCCTTTTTGCTTGTTCACTGTTTGTCTTCAGAGTACTGTCTTGGCAGCCAACAGATCTACCCATTTACTTCTGCCTGTCTCTTGCAGGAACCCTGCAGGCTCAGGCAGGAGGTTGGCTTCTCATTCCTGGAAAGCAAATGAACACACTGCCATGGGCAGAGGGACCGCAAGGAAGGATTTGTCACATGAGCAGAGAATGAGAAGTATCCCCATGCTTTAGAGGTGACAGTGAGACTTTTTCCAAGAGACACAGGACAGACTACATGGAGGTTGCTGTAACTGAGGAAGCCTCCAAATTTTTCCGGACAAGATTGAAAGAAAAAGACATCTTTTTGTCAGAGGATGTGATACGGTGGAGGAAGAAGACTAACACAAGATGTTTGAAAACCTGCCTCACCAGGCAGATCTCCGTTCTGTGTTAAGAGCTCCCCCTAGCTTGCCCTGGCTGATTCCTATCAGTGTTCTCACTGTGAGGACTGGATGAGCATAGTTTTGCTTCAAAACTCTTGTCAACTTTGGACCTTGTGGCACTGGAGTTCATGCAACGAGACTGAGCTACCCTGATGGGGGAAGCCTTTGGATGGTGCCATGGTGCCATGTCATAGTCCTCAGGAGATGGCAGAGTAAGTTGGAGTAGGGTCACCAGACGTATTACCAAAGCACTATACAAGTCTGCTTTCAAGCACCACTTTCACCTTTTCTGTCCTTCATTTCTCCAAAAATAATTCTTCTGCACACAGAAAGAGAATCAAGCTCTTAATCAGAGTTAGTTTAAGGCAATGGGGTCTCTTGATTTACCATGTCATGAACCTAAACTGTGACTCTATGATAAAAAAAAAAAGCATTGCCCATCTTCTCCTCTGGGGACTCTGCCCTAGTCTTCAGGATTCTTCTCACCCTACAATTAGCAGCAGCAGAACAGAACTGCTTTTCCTTCCTGGCAAAGGACTAAGGGTTTTGACAGGTTCTCCGCAAAAGTGTATGCCACAGAATAAATGATCTGCTTATGTTTTAACAACTGAGCATACACTACTTATTACTCCAAGCTATCAGTAAATTCCAACAGACAACATGACATTTGTGAAGAAAATTTTGGGAAAGGGAATACAAATTACTACAAACAGACAGTACACTTTCAGGATTGAGGTTATTCCATAGATTTGAAGTTCATAAATTTAAGTTCATAAATTTAAGCTAATCTAGACCAAAAAAAAAAAAAAGTCAATGCATCATTGTATGAACAGAATTGGCAAAATATATCAAAAGAGCCAGGCTGCCCAAAAGGAAAAATAATAATAATAATAATAAACAAAATAAGGGCAAGTTGTTGGGGGACATGTAGGTAAGTATTCTCTACCTTTCAGTGCTTGTGTTTTCTTTCATCACAAAGTCCACTTTTGCTTCTTCACGTATTCCACAACCTAACTTCCTTTCTTTCCCCAATAATCACTGGTTATAATGATAATCAATATTCCCACAATCAATCAAGCTGCCATTTGTTTCCAGATTCTCATATTCCTTTTCGAACTCCCCTCTCCCCTTGTCCACCTTCCCCCTGCGGCTCCATGCTGAAGCCCACACGGCCGCACGCGCGTGCCGCAGGGAGGACACACAACTTGGCGTAGGGTTTAGAAATGATATAATGGTCTTATGAAAACAATGTCTTTTGTATCAGGACAAGACCCACCATTGAAGGCATTCTAAGGAGGCATGTTTTGTGTTAGAATACTGTTAGATTTGCTGCATAGTTCCAGTTTACCTGTAAATAATTCTTCCATGAATAAAGACAAGCAAACGACACTCTAAAAATCCAAGCAGACATGAAATATTAAAGATATGACAAATAAATACAGAACTATGCTGCATACCAATACAAAGATGCTTAAATAACCCTCAATGAGATCTGACAAAAAAAAAAAATCTCAATCACAAGTCTATGTAGCAATTATTCAGTGCTTACAAAACATGCCATGTTCTGGAAGCCTAAAACAGTGTTTCTGTGTTGAGTAAAATGAGCCATTTTGCTTAAAAGCTAATGCAAGGTTATGGTTTATTTGAATTTAATCCAAATTCATGTTAATCTGCATCTTCCTGTTAAACACTAAACTGCAATGATGCCTAAAGAAATATGACATAGTGATGCATAAAATGATTAGGGCTTGCCACACTTTTCCCCAGCATACGCTAAGTCAATACAACAAGCTGCAAATACCTCTCCCCAGCTTCAGAGATTTAATAATCATGTTTTGCTACTGCCTGGGCCTACGGTTATGGGCGTTCTGAGCACACTTGCATTTATGTGTGTTTGGGGGAAGCAAACCAGTCATTGCTCTTCTGGTATACTGGGATAAAATATCCTGTGTTCAGCCAGTTAGAATTCCTGAGTTTTAGGCCACTTACCGCCTTAAAGTACTGAAATCTATGTTTTCTGTCTGCCAATGATTAGATTACAAAAGGATCCTTCCTTTCCATTCTAAGAAAGATGTGCAATTCTGCAATCCAGAATATGCTACTGATGGGCTCTGCCTTTAACAAGGAAACACACACACACACACGTTAAAAAAAAGAAAAAAAAAAGAGCTAAGTTTCTAAGCTTAAAAAGAATAAGTCAGGAAACAGGAATGGGGCATTTTAGTCTGGCGATCTGGCAACAAATAAAAACACTCAGATGAAAACCACTCACAAGGAGCAAATTGGAACCCAGCAGCTTTTAAATACAAAATGCATACAAAGTTCTAGAAGGGTGGGAGCAGAGGATTCTGTCAGCTTACGTGCAGACACAGATGAGTTACATACCTCACTACTAATGTAGGCATACACTTCAGCTCTCAGTCTGAATATTCTGGTGTAAGGAACTGCATATAATTTAAAGTGAAGTTAAAAGTACCACAAATGACAGAAGAACCCTTCCCTCTTCCCAAATACTAGAAGAAACTCACAAAAAACACTTTTAAAAAGATAAGTTAGCTCCTTATTTTCCAAAGAGTTCTGGGAGAAAACTGCAAACCTTAAAGAGCAGACTTTATCAAACTAAGGAAGTTTGAAAACCTCATAACCATCTACGTGGCAGAGTTTACTTGCCTTGACTGTCAGCTATTTCAGAACAAATCATTAAATCAGCTTAGCTGCTGCATCTCTCCGGTGCAATACTGGCAAAAGCTCAACACTATGTCCAATCGGCATATTTGGTTTAGGGACTTTCACCAAAAAAGGAGCACTGAAATGGACCTTGAGGTACAACAGCTTCATTATTCCTGCCTTAGTCAATCCTGCCTATTCCTCTTGCAGGAGAGGAGCTCGTCTGAGACAAAGACAATATGAGCATTTTGACATGAATTATATTTTCACAACTGTCAAGATTTCAAAGAATCATTCCATTATGGCTCTCACAAGAAGCAAAAAGATTCCAGTTCTGTTTCTCTAGCAAGTACAGTTCATAGAAGAGTAAGTTAAAATAATATACATTTTTATGACATACTTTCCAGTTTCTTTGCTCTCTTGCTGGTAAAAGCCAAGCCTCTTGGAACACATGTAATGAGTTATTGCAACAAATTATTGACAGCAAAAGTCAACACAAGACAAAGGAGATGTTCTCTCCCCCACGCAAGCCCAGATGCCACAAGCAGCCCCTAGGAACATCATAATTCAAGTGATTTAATGACTTCTTGGCACCACACACAAACACACAGAAATAAAAGGGGAAAGGCACTGGGAAGGATAATCTACTCCATTGATTAGATATGCATTACTGTAAGGGTCTTGAAGAAGTGACCAAGTATTAGAAAAGATTAATAATTTCAAAATATTCTTAAAAGTATGAAAAAAGAAAGTAAAAAAAAGAAAGAAACCAAAAAACCACTTTACAGTAAAAGCGTAAGACTATTTGGCATTACAAGATAAGTTAAATATACTACTAAATTCAGAGGCTTGCACAAAGACAAATGAGCCAAAAAAAAAAAAAAAAACAGAAAAAGAGATATATGAGAAAAAAGGACAAAAGTGACTTGCCTTTTTTTTTATTTGAAAACACTGGTTTATGACAACCTGTTTTCTCTGAGTGAAAATGGATTATATGGTTATAACATCTGTCATAGAAAATGTAAAAAGAGCCATATTGGTTTGGATCAGAAACGTCTGTAACAGGGGACTACAAACGAGTAGGAACAAGGCAAACATATATAAACCAGTCTACTAGCCTCCTGTGACAGCTCAGATACAGTTTTGACGGCTCTCAGTTTCTCTCCCACGAACTTGCCCAGACTCCTTCTGAACCCACGTACAGTGCATGCAAACAAGATATCGCCTGAAAAGGAGTAACAGCTGGTGAGCCTAGGGAGCATGAGCAAAACGTTTGTTTTGAACTACTAGATTCATTCCATTCCTCTTAATTCTCATTTCTGAAGTGACTTAGAGAGGGACTGGCTGTTATAGTCTCTATCCCAGCCTCTGCTTTTAGGGACTCAGCTATTGCCAGAAGAGCATTCACATCATAATATGAAGATACTTATTACTTTCCTTCATCCTTCCTAATTGTCTTATATACTTTTTAAGACAGGAAGACCAGAATTGCACGCTGTATTCAAGATGTGAGTATCTATACTGTTTCTATAATACTATATAATTCCCCCTTTATTTTTAATTTGTAATGCTTGATTTCAGATTTTTCACCATTTAGCACTAAGCGGACTAAGTTCAAGCATAAAAAAATTGCTTCTTAGCACAAAGTCCATCACTTTATACTGAGTATGGAGTCAGAACTGTTTTCCTCTAAGTATGTGCACTACTTTACACATATGCTGAATTTCAATATGACATTTAATAGCCAGTTCTGCAGTGTCATAAGGTTTTTCTACCAAGTATAGAGATGTAAAGAGTTATTTCACTTTTGCTGTAGCAGTCCTAACTTCTTCATCACTCCTTTTCTACGCTTATCCATCGACCCTACAGATTTACTGACTTTCCACCCTTGAAACGCAGAAGAAAACTGTGTCATTATATTAAACACATTTTGCTAGTGGTTCTAAAAGCCTTTTGATCTGCTTTAAAAAGATAAAGCTAAACAAACAACAATAACAAAAGTGCCAGATTTTTTTTTAACCATTTGAACCATACTAAGCCTTTCCTTGAGCACTTTTGCAGCCTGTTTCTAAGCTCCCTTTGTGGAGGCAATCTCCATTCTCCTCCCTTCCCTACTTTGTTCCAACATGTGGAACTACAATAGAAAATGGCAAGTGCTTGTATGCTTTTTAGGTGCACATTTAGATCTTGGCAGTCTGTGATACTTGATATCTGCTATATCTAAAATGACAGAAGATTAAATTAACACCAAAGATGCCACTGTTGGCATGGTTTATACTTTAAAGAAAACACCAAGGCAGAAGTAAGCTCATTTAAAAACTTGGCTTTGATCATGAGAAAAAAAGTTTTATGTAAGTTGACAAATAAGTTGGCAGTAAAAAGCAGGTTGCAATTAACAACCTTATTTTGAAAATACTTGGGGGTTGGCTGTTTTTCACTCACATTGAACTGCTTTGCTAAAATGTTCTAGAAATATAATATATATAATATGTATAATGCTTACTGCTTCTTAAATTGCAATATTTTTCCTTTGTTAGAAAGCAGAGATTATACACACAACCTGATAAATTTAACACCCCCAAAGAATTATTATTACCTTCACAGGTTTTGTACAGGTTCTGACTGGTTTTGTACTTTCAAATTCAGATATTGTGCACATCAACTTCCATGCATTCTAGATTCATTAGAAATTCAGTCTTTACCTCTACTTTTACCTAGTGGGTATTTTCAACATATGTCTAAGAAAGTATTTTTAAACTATCATTTTTTGCTTAGGTTATTGCCAGGGGCTTCATCAGTTAAAAATGTTAAGTGTCTTTTAACATCTGTTAAGCGTTAATAACATTTAAAACATTTTAAATGTCTGCTGAACGTGTTAACTAAAAAAATGGGAAAGACCTAACTTCACTAGTGAGGGTTAGTACCTTGCTTATGCACCAAAAAGTTACTCGTACTTCTCACTAAGATATCCTTTCCTTGAACAAACTAGAAGCAATTGCAATTCCAAATAGGTTCATGTGTTACTTATGCAGCCTGTCTTTAATCAGCTTTACAATCACATTTTCAGAAATTGCTCCTTCCTTTGTCCTTATGTCCTTCCACTCCCATCTTCCATGAGGCAGTGACAGGAAAGAGCCCAACTTCCTGGCACTGCAGTCAATGTACACTCAGAAGAATGGATTTAATGTTTGGAAATGGAAGAATATCAAAAAACCATCTGCAGAAGACCTACAGAGTCCTAACTAAGAGAAGTAAGTTTAAAAGAACATTAAGTCTTTGTCACCAATACATGTGGATACAAGCATCTTGTATCGATCTAAGTGGATGAATCTCTTAGATTTATAGTAAAAAAGACGGTGACATTGTCGATAGATGTTGCCAGCTGACAGATAAATCACTACTTTCCCTGTTCAGGGGAAAGCAAAGATGAGTCCTGGAACTATTTGGCAGAAGATGTGTGCGTGTTTGCTGACAACCCATTTACAGAAACTTGCTTTAAAGAATCACAGCAAGAAGTTATCCATATTTGACATGTCAGTCATTTCCACCCCTCATTTCCAATATTCAACCTTTGTAACATCTGAAATGTAACTTATAGTTCAGCAATACACAGAGTTTAAGATGCTAGTAATTAATATGTGTTTGATAGGCTTATATCTATGTGCACATATTTAGTCCTGAATATGAAAAAATGTCTTGGGAGACCAAATCTGAACGTGCAAAACAACCAATTATTACCCAGATAAACTAGAGTCCTGGCAAATTAGTTGCAGCAATTTTTGTAACACATAGCCATGCAGCGGCAGGTTTTTCAGAGAGATCCATAAGCATGGGCTTTCTCCAGGCATCAGCTCAAGTTTGAGGGTTTGAGTGAATTTATAAGGATGTCTCCACTGAAGGCATTTATTTAATTCTTAAATGAAATACAAGCTCGTATATACTTGCCTACGATTATATGAAATGATCAGAAAACTCCCTGTCCTCTCTCAGAAAAGTAAAATGGTACTCAATCTTTTGTATTTTTTTCTTTGTTTAGAAGCCTTAGTTACTGTTCCAGTCTGTTGAAACTAACGGAAAAGCAATGAAGAAAGTGGGGAGGGCAAGAGGGCAGTGTGAGGGGATTCCCCTCCACAATACTCGAAGAAAGTTAATGCCACAGAGTTACTGGATACAGCTTCTTAGCCTTCCCAGTCCCAGTTTAACATTTTATTTCCTAATTCTAGGAAACTTCTAGCATCTAGAGTGTTTTCCGGAAATAATGTGTTATTGTCTCCTTGAGCCTGCTGAGCTTCACTTTCAGTGAAGAAATCATGTCTCACTCAATCATCCGTCATCTCTTGGGAAAGGAAAACATGGTGAACTACAAACTAAATCAAATGCTTGGAAGGATGAATTTCCTTCTGAACTGAAGGTTCATTTTCATGGATGCAACACACCTGTGTAAGCAACTGCTTACACCTCACAGGTACTACGGTACACCCAGTACACTCCATTTTAAAAAATTATGCTATTCATTAGCATTACTTCAGCACTTGAAGAATTCTTGTCATTGCTCTTCTTGTCACTTTCACCCACTTTCTTCAAAAGGAATTTAAGTGAAATGGTTATCATGAACAACTTAATTAAAATTCATATCCAGCTTGCACAGCAAGGGTATTTTAACTGTTTTATAACAGGAAGCTGTGAATAGCAGCAACCTACTGCTACAGAAAGGATACAGTTTTTAACTCAGAATATTTTCTAAAAGGTGAGAATTAGAAGACAAACATTAAGAAATTCTATAATAATCCTTTTGTTTACAACTAGATACTTCATAATCTCACAATTAATCCTTTATTAGTAAATCTAAAGGTATTTTGCTAAGAATGTGTATCTTAATGCTGATATGAAAATGTTTTCATTTGAAATCTGTAGAGGTAGGGCAAAGATAAACCATCCATTACAAATGTAGCGCATTAAGATTTAATAGCTCCAAAATATACAGAACAATGTTTATAACGCAGAAGTTCAGTGAAATGTGAATTTAAACAGCTTTTTAAAATTAAACTCAAGAACATCTGTATCATTTATATGACTCATACACAGTTACCCTGTGAACAGTCCACGATATTTTCAGCAGTCACTATAGCAACAATTTAGTAAATACTTTTAAATAGCAAAAAGGTGCCTGAGCAAGAGTTCTTTGAAATACTCTCAGCCAGCTATATTCCACTGAAGCATCAATGGTTTTTTTTATTTATCCTATGGATACAAACAAACAAAAAACACACATTTGAAAAAAGTAACTTTGCAATTATGCGATTTGAATTTTCAGGGAAAAAAGGTTATGTATATTTGACTGAAATATGATGCACATAAAATATGCTGATCTGCATTTTCAGCAGAAGAACTGACATAGCCTATAGAAGATTTCTAAATGAGTATTACAAAATACGAACAGTTGCATATAGTTATTTGAAGCTTAGGTTCTGCAAACTATCTTTACAGAGAAATCAAGTGTGTAAGAGAAAGGATCATATCTATCAGTAAATCAGTAAATGCCTGAATAATTATATAAGAATTTGTTTTCCTATGAAATACATAGACACATATTTATATTATTTTTCTAAATTGGTCTTACCTTAACAGTGAGGATTACAGAGATCCTCTGCCCTTCAAGAGAGACTACATTTGTGCTAGTGAATTGGAAGTCATTTCTTAGTGAGCTTTATGAGCTCATTTGAATGTTGCTTATAACTGGTGCTATGAATATATTTAGGAGCAAAACAAGCTCAGAAAAACAAAACAAGAAATCTGTTAGTAAATGACCCCCCCATACACACACAAACACTTACAAAATGAATTAGTACAACAGCAAACTTAAGTGGAGGCACCAGTAAATGCTTTAAGTGAATTACACAGAAGACTTCCAAGAAAGAACAAGACACCATCAGTATATTATTTAATTACCAAATAGGAATTGGCAAGCTTAAAAGTATATTGTATGTAGGTGCAACAACTAAAATAAGGAGTGATTTTTGCAATTACATTTCATTGAAATACTTAAATTGCCTACTGCAGAGAAGTCAGTACATACATGTACTGACATACAAATTACCTTTGACTCCAGGTCAGTAAGGATTTTAGCAAGGCCAACTTGTTCACACACATACACAAAAAAAGCTTAATTTTAAAAGAAGCTAAAAACTTGATTGCTAGGTTATCCACATTTGGAAACACTACACAGATGACTAGATATGCATATTCAACTTCTGTCTTAGTGCTTATCATCCTTACTAACTTAGTATTTAGCATCCTTGCTATTATTGGTGCTGATACAATAGTTAAAACTAGTAGATACTGAAGGTAATTTAGAAATGTATATTACAATCTTGATCATTTTTCAGATAATTGCAAGGATTTGATTTACTATTTCTAATAGAAAATTTGTCTTGTTGTAGAAGTAGCTATCTTTGCTATGGATTTGGCAGAGAAAGGAGGTTCTACCTAGTTCAAATGATCAGGACATTCAAGGAGCAGCTACTGCAATAAAGCCTGCAACCTACACTTAGGCGCTCTAAGTTTCCAGCATCCACTTTACACAGTGGTAAGTAAAGCACTGATTTAAGAACTGGAAAAAAAAAGAACTATTTCTAAAACTCGTGAGAAACACTGATGATAATCTACCTTCAATTATCAAAACTGTAAGGACGAAAAGATTTCTTATTCTTGGAGCTGAAGGAAGAACAGCATTTTCCAAGGCTTTGGGGCAAGATTCACAAAGCGCATCAGACTGTCACAAAGCAGCAGCATTCTGCAATGGGGGAAAAAAATACCCCTCAGATCTGCCCCAAGATGCCCAAGCAATTTCTCTGTCCAGCCCCTTCACTCTGCTCCTGTGCCAGGCAGGGCAGCCTGCCCTTGGCAGGAAGGGCGGGGAGCTGCAATGGGCGCACTGCTCGACTAGAAGGGAGGCCACGGTCGGGGGCCACTGCCGCGACCCCAGCAGCAAATGAAGACGCATGTAGGCTGGAGCATAACCCCGAAGAAAATGAAAGACACTGAAGACACAGAGGAGAGCGAGTTTCACTTCCAAAGAAAAGTGAACACATATTTCTCTTTCAGCAATGCCAGTCACTGATCAACCATGCGAATTTATAGGGCAACTACAACTGGGACTACAACAAAATGGTCTAATTGAGTATCTATCACATCCAGTGCCTATAGTGGCAGCTGAAGGAAAGTGCACTGGATCATGTAATCCACTGAAATTCTTTAAGGTTAAGTTTACAAGTGAATCTAGGCAAGAGATGATTTTCATTATCTCCTATTTATCCTCCTGATTTAAGAGGAGAAGTTTATGTATAAAAGACTCTTAACTTATTTACCAGAGCACCCCACACCACCATTTTCAATTCCACTTTCTATTGAGCTGGAAATGCAGCATTTATGTGCACATGGATGGTAGTGCAAACTTGTTTTTCCATTTAAGTTTCTCTCCTTTCTTGATTTCAAGACAGCAATTCAAAGACATGTGTATCTCAAATCCAAAATCAATTTTGTTAGTAGAATTACAGTTTGTGACAACTCTGGTCATCTATGCTTTGCTACTGAGATAAGGAAACAGGGAGAAGAGGCACGTGAAAAAGTCCAAAATAGCACACTTTGCATTCTACAAAAATAAGGAAGGAAAAGACATGACTCCATTTTTCCAGAGGACCATTAGTGAGATTAATCACCTGGATGTACTGAAAACTGATACTAGGTACAGACACCACCAAAACATGAAGTAGAAGAAAAATACAAGTCATATTGAATGCATTAATTCATACTAATGTGGACCTTGAAAATGTTAGAAACTGTAAACTGAAAAACTGCATTAAGGAGAAGGAGAAGAAAAGGTTGAGGAAAATAGCACTTGAATGTATTACTTTGAAAAATTTCCACTTTACCTTGAAAAGAAGTTAAATAGTTGCACATACTGATTTATTTTAAGCAGCTCCAGAACACTAGCTAGTAACCAAAGCAACACAGGTGAGTACAAGAAACAGACACAGAAGCACATTCATCAAAAGAGAGCGCTCCAAACAGCTCCCAAAAAAATAGACAGTGTCGTATGAACCTACTGCATCTGCATTTTTCCTTTGCCTGAGGAAGGCCAGCAGCCAAGACAAATTCTCATTTTTCTCTTCTATTTCCTGAAGGTGTATTTTTGAAAGAAAATTCAGTATCAGCAAGAAGTGACAGAATGACAACCTTTTATACTGAAGTGCTACAGAACAGGCACATCACTGCACAACTCTCTACATCCAAAGGTTGCAAGAGTCAGGTTGCTTTGTTCCTGAACAAGAAACTGGAATTTTTGATAAATACAGCATGCCATTAATGTGAATAACTATTTGAAATGAATCATGATGGAATTTTACTACATTACTTACATTAAAAAAACAACAGCAAACAAAATCTTGAAAGATACGTTTGTAATCAAGCCATTCTAATATTTCAGGTTTTTTATTTCAATGTGAGGCTGATCATGTAGGAGTGTAGTTTTTTTCCAAATCTTTATCATGACATATTTATACAATTCCTGAAGCTACTGCCTTTAAGTGAAAGGATGATAAACAGCAGAGTTTTATAGTTCTCTGATTGATCAAGGACTCCACATCCCAGTAGTTTCCTTAAAACCATTTCATGAGAGTGTTTGTGTCTCCCCAGTCCAACCTGGGAGTTCATGAGGCCTCTGCTTCCCTGGCTGGTGTTTCCATTGAAGCCGTACAAGGGGGAACTTGCCCTTCCCCCCGCAGCACACTAATTCTCAGAATTCTCATGGAGAAATGCTGTTTGCTAGGTTGATCTTTACTAACATTCCTAGTGGAACTGGAGACAGATTTTATCTCCAGGTTTTGCTGTCCCTGAGACTTTGTTTTCGCTGACACAGAAGGAACACTCTGAAAGAAGCAAAGATGAAAGCACTGTGGCAGAACATGGGGTGGGATGGGATGTTATGGGAGTAGAAGGCAAGGGAAAGGAACAGAAGTGAGCGCTATTTCTACTCTAACACTATGCTTTCCAAAATGATTATTATCTGGTTGTCTCTATCTGTATCTACGACTTACCATGCACCTAGAACAAATTCTGGATTTCCTTCCTGCCACCCACAGTCCAGGTTGTCCTTTGTGTTTTCAACTCCACTTCCCTTAGAGCGCAATTAAAGTACATGGCCTCCTCTCACAGAAAACAACAACAACAAAAAATTATGATGTACTAATATTTACTAATATGAATATATTCATGTCATTCACTAAAAATCTTTATTAAGTAGAATTCTCTCTTAAGAACCCCTTAACCTCTTAAGAAATAGCTGTGATATGAGAGAATATTGGAGACAGAGATATCGCAGACTTTACAATCCTAACTTGAAGTACAATGATCTTTAGAGCTTTTTCCAGTATCCCTATCCTTATATAAATACTAAGTGGCATCATGCCTAGGGTATTAAGGTTACCAAGGAAACAATATCTAAAGAGATGACAGTAAATCACGGATGTAAGTGAAAGTCATGTATTCAAAAAGCCAAAGCAACTCTGCAGTGTAAACTATTTAAAAACCAAGAAGGTTGGCTTAGATGGGCAGGTTAGTTATGGAGCGTAAAAGAAAAAGTTACTATACTGTGTCATAACCTGTAATTGTTTTAAAATGTGATCTTAAAAAACAGATTCACAAAAGACAATGCAACTAATTACTGTTTTAAGTTGTCCCTTACAATGTTAATCTATCTCGATTCATTGAAATAAATATTACTTTTATAACTTAAATGTGCTATAGCTGCTGCACTGCTCACATAAACCATTCGGTTTTGCTAAATAGTGCTAAGAGATCATTAAAAAAACTGCTGAATGACTATTAGTGTGTTTTTAGGAAAACCTAGCAGTCTCCAATTAAAGAGAAAGGTTATGCAGAACAATACTAGCGTATTTGCCAATACACAGAGAATTCTCCAAATAAGAACATGAACATCTGAATTTTCAGACTGAAAGGAAATTAGGAAAAACTGGGAGTATCTGGCCCCAAAAGCATATGGATGTGATCAATCATTTAGAAACACACTATCCCTGAAAGAAAGGCAAAGGAAGAAAACTGTTTCTTTTCTTCCAGTAGATATTCTTCCATTTCTACCTCTGCCATAAAGAGAAATTAGGCTATTTACTCATTATGTTTCTAAAGCAAGTATCTTCAGTATGCTTTCTTTTCCTCCAGACTTGCCTGATTTACTTCTCATGGTACAAATAATTTATGAAGAGTGAAAAATTTTAACCTGATTATTCTTGGAAGAACTTTTGATTTTAATAGATTTTTATTTTAAACGAAAGCTGCTTGCGATACGTGCCATTTCAATTTCAACTTTTTTTTTTTTTTTTAATAGTAAACACTGTAGAGTTGCTTTGGCTTTTTGAACACATGATAGTGCGCTACAGTGTAGATCATTGTGCGGCTATGGATTATCAGCCTTTTTCCTATTATCTTGGGAGACAAAAAAGTCACTGCAATATAACTTTGTCAGGAGAGGCTGAGACTTCTCTTTCTTCTGCCCTGCCCTGCCAGTACTTGAAAGCTGCAAGTAAAAACCTTTAGTTGGGGAGCAGCTGATTTGAGTCAAGAAGGGTGAAATATCTTTTCTCTGGTACACTCTTGATCTGCTCAGGTACACTGAAGCAGCACAGCTCCAACACCTCTCAGGTTATGCTATTTGCCTCCTCATATTACCGTATTTCATGATCAACTGTTTGGTTTTATACATCCTGGCAGTGCTAGGAAGGAGGCATATAAAGGTGCTTAAGGCCACCTTAACTTCTGAGGCAGACCTGAAAAAAAACACATCGTGGATAACTTGCTCCAGTACCACACCGTGTACTTACTAATAAGGAAAAATGCACCAAATCCTTCACTCAAGGAAGAAAGAAAGAATGGTTATGCGCAAAAAATGGCAGGCCAAGCCACAGAACAACTTATTGTTAATTAAGCATAAACATCTCAAGAGTATTGAGTAATCAGTTCAGACTTCATGACAAAGTGACTCATGTGACCTTAGAGGAAAAGATAGGGTCAGTTTATGAAGTCATTTTATGTTTCTCATAACTACACACAAAGATTTACAGTCTACTTGAAACAAGCCAACTGCCCTGGTCAAAGGTCTGAGGTGCATAATCCATCCTTGGTCACAACTCTGAAAGCCTGTTAAGAGTAGAGGTATTAAAAAGGTAAAACAAAAGTCAGTATTTATCTCAGTGAGTCTATATGTCACATTTACCCTAAGGGAAATGCTGCTTTACTCATGAGGAGGTAAAGAATAACATGAAAGAGCCTGACACAAGTCTCATAAAAAACATCCTCTGGGCATTTCTGTGAGCTGTGCAGAAGTCAGCAGGAGCCCTGTGCAGCAGTTGCACCCCTTTTCAAGTGGAAATCCACAGAAGTCTGCATGTAATTTATTGCAGCAGAAAAAAGACTGTTTATTTGGCTGTGCAAACTGGAGATTTATTTAGCTGTGATGTTTAGTCAATCACTGGACCTTTTTCCGGTACTGATAAGTTCAGAAAGAAAACAAACAAACAGCCTCAACAATTTTAGGAAAATTCTTCTCCAGTTTTGAAGAAACACTCTAGATCACACCACCCACCTCAGTCTTTTGTAAGAAGACTTTAGAATACTAATGCAAAGTCTTTCAGTAAAACAAACAAAAAAATCCCCCTCATCTAAGAACAAAAGAACTTCCCGCTGATCCCCAGCCGGCAAACAAAACTTCAAAACAAAATAAAACAAACACATGACAACACCTTAATGTCTCCATATTTCATCCGTAGACCAAGTGGAGCCATCCAGGAGCAAAACAGGATTATGGTCAAACAATCTGTCTTGAGCACATAGGAGGGCTCTGAAAGCAGAAAGCAGCCCCAGCCTACTACTGTTTCTACTCTTTAACAGCAACTCTAATAGGAAAACATCTTTATAGCACAATGAGTCAATATAAGAACATGTCATAAGGTCAAAGCCAATACTGTGAACTTCATTTTGACTGAATAGAGAATTTTAAGTTTAATACCTTTGCTAAAAGTCACTTAGTCATTTCACTCAGAACGGCGTGATCCTTCACAAACCTCTCCCCTTCTCCTCGTCTTGGATGCTCTTTGTTTCCAACATTTTTCTACATTTATAGAAATAAATATAAATAAATAAATATAAATTCCTAACCTAATCTGGATATTTACTCTATTTTCAATTCCTGTTGAATAAAAGTCTTCTCACTTCATCTCTTCAAAGAGAATCATCAGATATTTACTTTAATGCTGACCACACATTTAAAGCAGCTTCCTACCATTTAACCAATTTTTATTCATCTTCCACCAGGTCTATTTAAATACTTATTTTCTCTTGTTTCCAACAAGGTAAATTAGAGATTTTCAGGCTTAATTCTTTGGCAGAAGCTTAAGGGAAGAAATTGGGAAGGATACAAGAACTTTAGTTTCCTAAGGACCGGTGACATTATTTCCAGTCTTGTTCCTGAACCTACCATCAAACCTTTCATACACCTTATATACATACTCTTCTTTTTCACCTTTTCCATCCTATATCTTCATTTTCCAATCTATACCACTGGAACTCAGAGGAGGTTTCATTATTATTTTCCTTTGTTTTCCTTTTGAAAGCATGCTACATGCTTTACACCTGCACAGATATGATTGATGTGAGAACAAAAATGAGGCTTATGAGTTAGGCCAACATTTCTCTGTCTCACTGTAACGTCCCTGTTAACAGAGATCACAAATAGGAAAACACTTTCTGAGATGTGCCTAATTGAGAAGATCTTTCTGATAAGAAAAGATAACCAATAATTTAGGGACAAAAATTAAGGCTATGAATTCTCATTGTTTAAGTACAGATGAAGTTTTCTTAGTGTTACCCAGAAGTACTATGATTCTTACTCCCCATCACTGCTTTTTCCCTCCAGCCTCAGGGGAGGCATTATCCGTCATATTTGCTTTCATTGTGCAGTAGAATTAAAATGTAAATATCTTTACTCGAAAATTGTTTACCAACTAATAGATTACTCTTGTACTGGGGTCCAGCAGTGCCTACCTCCTACCAAACACCCCTCTTTGGTCCATATCCCCACAGCATTTATCAGAAGTCCTTATCGCTGCTGGCCAACTGTCACTTGCTGCAGGGAATCATGAAAGAACCTCTTATTTATTTCCTCCATCATGATGAAGGAATAGCTGAAGTGACAGTGTTTACAACTCCCTAATACTGCTTTATGAAGCCAAAGGATTACTTATCTCCGGGCCATGTAACAGTATTTTTGAAGAGCAATCTGTGCATTTGGCATGTACTACCTATTATATCTAGTGGTAGGTATTTCAAACAAGGAATAAGAGAAAATTTAGAAGGGATTTTCTTGACTCTGGATCTTTTGTTAACATTTTACTACAGAAGATGATAATTTTGATTTGTTTTGGATATATTCAACATATGGGCTTAAGAGTAAAGAATAAGTAAATTCAGTAAATTCACTAATCACTCCAGAATTTAAACACAAAATGCAAATTAAATGGAATTCCTTATAACTTAAGAGTGACTGTTCTGCAAAAAATAATTAAACCCATTTTTTTAGTCTACTCAGAACCCAAAATTATCAAAAACGCTAAGCAGTTCTGCCAATCCAAAAATCTACACTTTAAAGCAACAGAGGCACAAAAGGGCTCTTTACACAGAATTTGGACATTATTTAACAGAAGGAGAAAATATTTTTCAGTTAACAGATTAGCAGCTTTCCTAACCCAAAATAGATCTTCTAGCCCCACACTCTATTTTCTGCCAAATGTGAGGCTGTCCATGCTTGTAGGAACTCCCTTAAGAGCACTGTCTTTCAAAGACAAGAGAAGCTCTTGCTGACTGTTTGGTCCCACCAGCAGACCAGCAGCCCCTGTGCCCAGCGGCTGTGAAACCGCTGGGTTTTGTGCACACCTTCATGGCCGACCTTCACGCCTGCTCTTCTCAGTCCTCACGTTCAAAACCTGCCACCTTCGACACATGCGCTGAGACCCCCAGTATCGCATGCTCCCTGCTATAAGCTAATACAGTCCTGGGACTATCAGGACAAAATGAATCTCTGCATAGGGGGACAATACAAAGCCTAGACAATGTTAGAGTGTTACTGAAAACATTTTTTAACGGTTAAAAGGCAGAAAATCATTTCCTGGTTTGCTCTACTCAATGGGGGAGGTTCACCCCACAGGTGAGAATGTGACTCCTCTATCTATCCTCTTTTTCACTAGCACAAGATTATTCTGTATAAACTAGCAACATTATTCTTAAAAGCCAAACCTAATTACATATTTAGGAGACATACACTGTTCTCATTTGTACAAATATTTCTTATTGTTGTGAACCATTTTCATCAGTAAGATGGCTCTCTTAATACCCTCAGTGTAATTGGATGCTTGTATGCTATCTCCTTGAAAAGCCTGCTTGTTAATTCTTAAGGGGAAAGATAGTCAGGATAGTCTACTATCTGATACTACAAGGCCACATGAACCAGTTGCTTCTGCAAGTTTTTTAAATGGCTATGAAAATGTTACCTAAAGTCTTTAAGGTTATAAATACGTTTTATATTTTTATACTTGCTGGTGACATCAAAAATACTAAGTGAAATAATCAAGGAAAAATATTTCTCAAGTAAAGATCAAATGATCTAATTTAACAGAGCAGCTCAATTTATCTTAGTCTCATCTAACTAAGAGTACATAATAAACATTAATGAAAGTGTTAAGGATTTCTACTAAATCAGAGACATTAAATTTTTTAAGTAGTTGACTTTCTGCAACCTCAGTTTGTATGAAGGTTGAGGTGTTCCATAACCTTATTAACAGAGTTCTATGCTCTTCAGATCCAGAGACGCTAATTTCAATATTACTTACCTTAAAATACTGAAGCTTACTGGTTATTTCATATATACATTAGTATAGACTTGAACTCTATAGTTTGTGATTTATTTTTCATTTATGTCTTTAATCTCTTTGCATACTACTACATGTACACCACTCATTGCACACTTTGAAATCTTGTTTTCCTCTAAATCATCACTTGTTCTAGTACACTGCAGATTTTTCATGTATCAGATTATGGTATCTTTGCAGATGACAGTATGTGGCTATTTATACAATTTACATATGTAGATTTATACTTGTCGATATATTCAGGTATATTTTCATATAATAATTTACAAATTAAAAAAATATATAACTTTTTTAAAAGGTTAATGTGTTCCATTTACTTCCTTTTTTTTCTTGATTTAACATTCACATATGAGAATGCCCAACTTTTCCTGTACTTGTTCCTTGCCTAGAAGTTTGAGTATGAAGTCGTCAGAGTAAAGAAAGCACTTCAAAGTTACAGGCTATCGAAAATCTTTTCCAAGTCAGCAGTTTGCACCTAAATAAAAGCGGAGGCCAGCCAAGTTCGCATTAACACTTTTATGTTTCTTGTACCAGATCACTAGGGAGAATGACTGCTTGTGAGAAAGGTCCATAAACTTACCAAGTTCAAACTTGTAGCAGCTCCAGAATAGAAATTCAAATACCAGATCAGAGTTCAACACATTCACTTTGCATGAAATACCATGCAAACCTATACTGAAGACACTAGCTGTATATTAAAAAGTATTTCCTTTCTTAATACAGCACATATAACATGACACATTTTAAATCAGCACAAGATTATAGCTCTTGGAAATGGAGAAACTAGACATACTATGCTGAATAATAATTACATACCTGGAAGTATCGATAAAAAATGAAGTTTAAAATAATTGTGAGAGTGCTAGCAGTTATAGTCAATGTAACTAACATAAATCAATGCAATGAAACAGTATTAAAAGGCGAAAGTGCCATGGAACCTCAGTATTTTTCAGAAAATGCTCTCCAAACTGCTTCATGTAAATGAACTGGACTTGATCAAGGAGAAAGATGGAAAAGCAGTTCATGATCATGGAAAATTGTGTGTAAAAAATAATTACAGCTCTGAATTTTCCTTTCTCCTAGGCTTGTCTAATTAATAATGACTTAATATGAGCAAGAGGGAAATGAAGATTCAAACTCTGGCAGATTTTAAACAAAATTATGACACATATAAGGAGCTTTATAGTCGTATGTGCCAATTTCATTATTACTCATCAGAAAAGTGGGCCCAACATTCACTTCCTTTGCCAGAGACAAAGCCACAGAGAAAAAAATATATATAGTGAAGGAGTTTCCAACCTATCTCAGAACAGATGTTTAAAGCTGTGCCATTTCTCTTCATTTACTGCAGATGAATACAGTTTACATCATTTAAGTGACTTTTAGATAGCTACAATTAAGACAAAACCCATCCTTGGTGACTTAGTGATTAACTGGATACATGGAAGTAAACGGTAACAGTCATCTTAAACAACGTCTCATACAGTTCTCCTATAACAGCTGTTGGGGCATAACACTGAATCACTGAGGTTTGGACCTCTGGACATCAAAGTAGTCTCAACTGCTGCAGGTTTCCCAGCACCACACACAGTCACAATATGAATTTCTCTGAGGATGGAGACTCCACCACCTCTCTAGGCAACATGTTTCAGCGCTCGTTCACCCTCACATTTAAAACCCTTTTCTGATGCTTAAGTAGAATTTTGGTATTTCAATTATTGCCTATTCCCTCTTGCCTTTTGGTTGGGCAGCCTGGTGAAGAGTCAGGCTCCACTCTATTGACTCCTCCTATCAGGCATTTGGAAGATTCTCCCGATAAGACAAGACTTCCTCCTGATACTTCTCAAGGCTAAATACTCAAGCTCTCTTGACCTCTCTTTGTATAACAGATGTTCCCAGTCCTTTGCCACCTTCATGGCCTTTTGCTGGATTCACTCCAATATGTCCATGTATTTCTTATACTGAGGGGCCCAAAACCAGACAGCGCTCCAGAACTGGACACAGTGATCTCAGTGTGACCTGACCAGAGCTGAGCAGAGGGGAGGGATCACATCCCTCAACCTGCTGGCAACACTCCTCCCAGTGCGGTTCAAGACGTTGCTGGCCGCCTTTGCCACAAGGGCCTACTGCTGGTTTGTGGCCAACTTCTTGTCCACCAAGCTCCTTTCTGAACATTTTTTTCCAGCTGATCAGGCCCAACCCCATATTACCGCATGAAGTTTTTCCTTCCAGGTGCAGGACTTCACATTTTCCTTTGTTGAATACTCTAAGAGCCCTTTAGAAGTTTTGTTTTTTATCAATCATTTCAGCCTCACTAGGCCACAAACAATGGTCTGGTTTGATATTAGTGGCTCCTCTATGCCTTGATATTGCATAAGCTAACAAGCAAGGCTGATAAGGGCCCTAAAGAGTTCATCTGGTGTCAAATAAACCAAAGACACTGAAAAGAAAACATGGGAAGTGTATGGCACAAAAAATACAAATTTAATTCACACTGAGGAAATAAAAAAAAAAAATCACTGAGGGAATCAAAGAATTCAGGGAGAGGGGAAAAGAGAGATTAACAGGTTTCGTTAAACCCTGGGACACTTCTCTCTGACACTTTCGAGGGAGCCATTTTAAGCCACTGGTTATGCATTAGATGTGGAGCTTGGGACATATTTCCACGTTGATTCATGTCTTGCTCAATGCAGATTCACAGTGGTATGGGCCTGCTAAGCAGCTTGGCCTCACTGCACGCACAGTGAAATGATACACTTGTAGCAGGAACAATCTGACCTGGCTACTTATGTGCGCACATAAGTTAAATCCATGTGGGCAATCACTCACAGAAAAACAGCTGCTCTTTTTCCATACCAAATCAGTAACACTGTATTTTGGCACTACTTTACGCTCATCTTTTATAGTTAAGAACCCTTTCTGATGTTTCTATGTGATGAAAAATCAACCAAATAAAAACGATTTTCTCGTACATAAAACCTCAAGAACAAAAAACAAAAAACAACAACAACAAAAAAAAACACTGTGAGCGACAAAAAACTCTTACCAGTTTGATATCTGCTCATTTTGTACAGGGTATGGTTAGAAAAATACAGTCTAAAAATGTAGTTCAGTACAATTTATATTTGAATAGGCATATTCCCTAATATTAAATTCTAGAATTTCATAGGTTATGTGATCATTTAATTCCAAGGTCTCATTTCTGACAGAGTTATAATGTTCTTATAAGAAGTAATATTTTAGAAAATGTCTTTCATTTATCTCTGATTTTGGAGCCAGAAGTGGTGTTAATTATATATTAAAGTGATTCAAAGAGTATAAGGTAATTTCACTACACTTATTTTAAATTAAAAAGTATTAATAATTATACTCACCCACAGGAAACCCCACTGAATTTAAATGCAAGTATAATAGAAGCTGTATCTTAAATTCTGAAAGGTTTACAGTAGTGAAGTGGAAGTGTTAGTTCCTTTGAACTAGTGGCTGCCTGATCACAATAAATCTCTTTGAGGCACCTGCCAACCTTGACAGACACTTTTATCTCTGTGTAAAAGACACTTGGCCATCTCAAAAAATTACCTGAATAGAAATGAGCAACTCGCCAGATAACATCAGCTGAAAAAAGTCAGAAGCTGAATCCAGCTCAGACCCACTGTGATGTTTGGGTAAGAGAGTGTTTCGACTCAAGAGAACTTCCTTATCATGCACAGCAGTTCGGTCTGTCCACTTCATAGGTTCCAATACAGCATTGCCAACATCTTGCAAGGCAGAACTTAAAAGCAGGATAACTGGTATGAGGAGACAAATGCCTTCAACTAACATTTCAAGAATCTGTGCTTTCACAGATGGGGTTTCTCCAGATAAATAAGGTGAGATAACTCATCACTAGAAGGTTCCAAAAATGAGAATTTTTCTGGGGTTTCAACCAACAGGTCTAGACCTGAAGTTTTTGTGGAGAGAAAATGCAAATGAAGAACACTTCACTGGATTATTTTTGATAATAGTTTTAGTCTCGTGTGAATTTATCAATAAATGTCAATAAATTCTGAACTCAGAATTACTACTTACTATGTGGTTTGAAAGAAGTTCCTGAAATACACTAGTTAGCTGAAAATCTAAGGAAGTACCCTCACGTATTAAACAATGGATCTCCATAAATGGATCATACAGTTTTGATTCTAGTGATTGTTAAATTTCCCCTGCTGTCAACTGCTCAATAGTAGTTATTTCTTCATCAAAAATTATGGTTCTAAAGAGATGGCTTCTGAAGGAAAAATAGCCACACAGCCCAAATTAAAACATGGAAAATGAGTATCTGATTGTTGTGAAAACAAGGGTAGAACAATTCTCCTATCAGAGATGCATGCGTATTTCCTGTAGTAGGATGCAAGGATGACAGCTCTGTGATCTCCACTGATGATATTATTTTGCTAGAGGAAGAAAATAAATACCCAGAAGTGATAGCTGTAGCTCCCATTAGTATATACCAGCTGGTTAATATCTCCGAGTTCTTCCAACATGGCTCGGTAAATGCGGAATTTGCTACGCAGAACTTGATCTAAGAATTCACCAGAGGGTTTCAATCCAGTCACAGAACATGTTGCACACATTTGGCTTAATTCACTTAAAGAATCAGCAGACTGTGATGTGATGTTTGTGAGTCTCTGGTTGATGGATGGAGCAGTAATTGCCAGATATTCACTAGGAAGAGATGTTTGCATCTGAATTGTGTGCACAGCTAATGAACTAAGAAAAGATATCTGCCTCAAAGTAAATGTCTTAGTATGGGAATGAGGAGATATTGAAGAGCTTGGTAGTCTCCGGTCCTCTTCTGATACTGAAAATACATCTGACAATTTTCCAAGACACTTTTGAAGCAACTTAGAACTGAAGCTGTGCTTATAGAAGTAGTTGTAAACTGTAATCCGGTGGAGAGTAATGAGAGACTATTTAATTTTTTTTTCAGATCCTGGTACGCTACTAATTACTGAACTCATGTCTGTGGCAGATAAAGCAACAGTCTGGTGCAGCTGTAATGCTGAAACTTGTGTAGGGGAAGGAGAAAGCGCCATTAAGGAACTAGTGATAAATGAGGCTGTATCATAATTATCCTAGCAAAAAACTACTGACATTAGCTCTATGGAAGTAGCAGTAGTCACATATGGTACGGGTGTGATATTAGGCTTCATTGTTACTGAGACCTGAACAGCAGAACTGTGAAAACAGAACATCTGTTGAGGTTGCTACCCGGAATACGTCTGAAGACTCTCCAATTGCAATCAGTCCTCCTAGTCCATAGCTCAAGTTAGCCAAGTTTTAGTTAGAAGTATCTCACAGCTGAAAACACCTGCTTTTTTCAGTCCTTTAAGGATAAATAATAATAGAATTACGAGAAAAGAAAAAGTGAAAAACTGCAACTGTGGGCTAAATTTGTAGCGATCAATAGGGCCACTAATACCTCATTCAGTCTTACCAAGATATTACAGAGCAGGCAAATACAATTCTGTAAATCATATTCTTAATATGAAGAGGAGTTTTAAAGTAGAGGATTTTTAGCAACTTCAAGAGCTGGGTAAAGGCAAGCCCTCCTATTATTCACAGTCCATATAGGGGCCAGCATCAGAACAAACAGCACAACTCAAAACAGAAGTTTTCTTTTCTTTTTACATCAAATTGCTTCTGTGAATCTATATAAAATGAACAAATTAGAAATCTTTTCCATTGAGAACACCAGTGAGCTAGCCGCATGCTATGCTGCGAGAGATAACTGCATTTCTTTAAATGTCATTACCCACATCAAGAAGCAATATTACCTATTAAGAAAACAGTAAAAGCTGAGGCATATCCATAAAGATTAGGCTGTACAGAAATCAAATGTTCGGTAGAGTAGACTTCTTTATATAAACTCAGGAGCTCTGGCTTATTTCTTATACAAATAATTGCCTTAAAAGAACACATAGACAAAATTGAAATAAAGTATTAGAAGGTGCTTTATATTATGACTGTAAAAATTTGCATTAGTAAAATGGAAAGGGCATAATAAAGATGCAGCCTTCCAAACAAACTGCTGTACTTCTATTCATGTTGGCATTCTTTAAAGATGTTAAAAATAACAGAATAGACTTTTTGTTTTCTTTTGCTTTCCCCAATCTTGACTATAAACAGTTAAAATGACAAAGATCTTGGGAGAGTTGTTGCAGATATTTTTAGTGAGAAACATTCAGATGCACAGAAAAGGAAGCACTCAAAAGATGTGAGCTAGGAAAGAAAAATGAAAGTCCCCATGGAGTAAGGCAAATTATCTGCCTGCTGCTGACTAGCCAAGGAAGAAGGAAAGATTGACATTAGGGTCAGAGAGAGCTGAACACAATATGAGGCATATAAAATTCACACTGTGCAAAGCAAACTGAAAATGAAGCTAAGAGAAAGTGTAGCTTTCCTTACTGCAAAGGTAAGATGCTGAAGAAAGCTATTATTGAGACAAAAGAATAATTTACCTGTTACATTTAAACACAGAATTAAGAAAGGTTGGGAGATAAAATTCACATGAACAGAAAGAAGTAAAAAAGACAGAACACACTTTAAATATTCTTACCATTGAAAAAGTACTAACAAGGAAAGCAGTTTGATGCATGCATTACTCAAAAGCTTGTTTTTCTTACCTTGAGACACGTGTCCTGTATGAAATTCAGAAGTAGCCTGTTCAGACCAAAGTTCCTCAGACACAGATAGGGCTGATGAAAGGCCATCATCTAAAATCCCAGTAGGAAGCACTTCAGCCATTTCAGTGACAGTTTGCTTGCTTTGGGGGATAGCAGGTAAACAGGTGATATTGTTTATTCCATCAATGCAAAGGAACCCAGTGGAGCAGGACTGTATAAGGCAATCATTGTAATTAAGCTCACAGCTTTGTCCCTGAAAGAGAATTTTTAAAAAGCCAAATTTGAAGACAATTTGCATTTCATAGTCACATTAATTCAAAGTATTACCTTCTTTTGATTCTAAAACACGGTTTGTTAAAGCTATCCAAAATTTCAAAACCAAGTATAACCATCTGGAAAATGCCCCTTAAGTAATTTAATTGTATAGTTAAGTATTTTTTAATTTTAACTCAATGTTATTTTGCCTCTTACTCAGTATTAAGCGATTACAAATAAAAATATTTTCCCTCTCAGATTTGTAGTAGCAAGTATATTAACTGTGACATTGGCAGTACTAATAAAAAATGGTTAAAATAAATACAACCTCCAGATTAGATGGTAACACATAGTAATATAGATTTTTTTGCAAAGGGTTTAGCTAACAACTTATATTGTCCTTTGATTCTAAAATTGAAGTTTTCCTTTTTTTTTTTTTTTTGCCTGTTTCTGTCAAATCTTCACAGGGCACCTTGTTAACACATTAGATTAGATATGTAGATATCTTTTAGGAAAAAAGAATTTAAAAAAAAATAGTGTAAGTCTCAAATTTGACCTGGCACTGCCTTTTCAGCATGGTAACAATTCATGGGAAATCTGAAATACATTCCCACAATAAATGGAAACCGTTTTTTTTTTTTTCTCCAGCAAAACTTGTGTGAATTAAATGTACTCTCAGAGTGTGAATACACACTGAACCCAGACTGTGGCTCATTTTCTTTTCACTTGAGTTGTAATTAACTAAAGGGCCATGTGAAGAACTATCTTGGCCAAGCTAGAAGAATATTACAAATAGCAATTTCAAACACACACATCTTCATCCCAAAAAAGTCAAGGACACCTGATAGCTCCATGTACTAAGTTTGCTAATAAACTATGGAGGTTTTGAATAGGCTTGTTCATGATTTTATCATATTTTTTTCTAGGCCACATAATTTAACCACAGTTTGGCTCTTTTGCTGCCTCTTATCATCTGCTGCTATAGACAACTTTCAACAGAGATGACTTCTTTGAGGCCGATGAAATTATCAAGGACAACCCAAATCAGTAACCTTAATATCTCCCTGCCCTGCCTCCATTTATTTTAATGTGGGAGGAAGGGGACACAAAGATAAAAGATTCTTGAACGCTGGAGAAATCAAAACTTTGCTGCTTATGCCTAGCAAATCATGTATTTTGAAGCTGCCCATAAAAGGAATGGAAAGCTAACAGTGGTTGTTACTTGAAACTAAGCCATAGAATCGCAGAATCACTAGAGTTGGAAAAGACCTTCAAGATCATCAAGACCAACTGTAGGCCCTTCAACACCATGCCTGCTAAACCATGCCCCTCATCTACACGTTTCTGGAACACTGCCAGGGATGGTGACTCCACCACTTCCCTGGGCAGCCTGTTCCAATGCTTCACCACTCTTTCTGTGTAGAAATTCTTCTTAAGGTCTAACCTGAACCTCCCCCTGGCACAACTTTAGGCCATTTCCTCTTGTCCTATCGGTAGTTATTCTGGAGAAGAGATAAACCCCCGCCTCACTACAACCTTCTTTCAGGCAGTTGCAGAGAGCAATAAGGTTACTCCTGAGTCTCCTCCAAACTAAGCCAGCCCAGCTCCCCCAGCCGCTCCTCGTAAGGTCTGTGTTCCAGCCCCTTCATCAGCTTTGCTGCCCTCCTTTGGACCTGCTGCAGCAGCTCTACGTCCTTCTTGTAGTGAGTCCTTGAAACCTAGGTATCTTCTAGGTTATTTGATGAAAACAACAAGGTATAAATATCCCAGAGATAAACTGTTCATTTATCACTCATCTTTGTGTCCTTCCAGCTGTTTGATTTAATTTCTCTGAAACAAGCAACGGCAACAGGAAGACTAAGAGTGTAAATACCTGATACGTGATTGAAGAAAAGTAACACTGCAGTTTAGCCCTGCCTCTGATGCTTGATAATATCACAAAGACCTCAGGGTTTCTGATTATATGCTTGAACTAAGTAAGTGATGAGATTTAAACTATTGTACGTTTTTTAGTGAGCATGAAAATGCAATTTGTAAATTAAAGAATTAACAGTTTCAGAAAAAGCACTGCTTTAAACAAAAGCTATTGAATGTCATATTCCAGATAACTGAATCAAAACAGTGTACTGACAGACAGATTTTGTAGGTAGAAAATAGTTAATTTATACTTCAGATTTAGTTATGCTATCCAGTCAAAGAAAAAAAAAAACAGCATTAACCATTCAATAAAATCCACTGTCATTAAAAAAAAAAATTAGTTCTCTGCAACACTCTATCTGTATCTATGTTAGGAAACTGAATTTGCCTGGTATCATTTTGACACTGAGTACATGTTCATGCCTCTAACCTCTCATTCTCTTTAAACCAGGGCGACAATGCCCAATTACACACTGGAAAAGTGCCTGACCTCTGCTAATTTTTGAGCTGTGTCAGAAATTGTTTGTGCATATCAAAACCACACCAGGTCCATTAATAACACAGCTGAACACATTAACAACACAGCTATCCCTGTCTATACACCCACACCCAGCTATCTTCATTCATCACGCAGTGAGGCTCGGTGCCTGGAAATGTTCCTTCTCATTATGTCTGAGGCAGCTAGATGGTGCAGATGTTATCCAAAATTTATGGTAAACCTATGGCAGGAAGCCAGGGAAATTTCTAAATGACACCAGAGACTTTAGGCTTTAAGTTTCTGAACAGTAAAACAAAAGAGTCTCCATTGAGAATAATATGAGCATAGCTAATGATACACACATATCACAAAATCTTTCAACACATGTATTTTGTTTTTTTAAAACTTCTATGGTTTTGTTTGCACTTCAAATACTGAGGAAAGTGGTGTAAAATTAACATAATGTTTATAATCTGCTATCATAAATGTTTTAATATCACAAATGTTTTAATTATGTTCAAGTATTACTATGGTAGTGAGAAAAAATGAGATTTTCAGTGCAAATCACACTGATGCCTCAAATAAGCCTCTGATATCCTGTAAAGTATATGTCTCATATTTCATATCCAAGAGAGAAGAGTTCAAAATAAAGCTTCTACTGGAGCTGGGGCACATGTAAGAAATCTCTGTCTGATTAGCAGTTTTCAGGGGACTTGAAGCAACTTTCATATTTCTGAAATCTCTGACAACTCTATTAAATTTGTTTATGATGTCAGGGAGCAGCAGGCTATGCAAGAGAAAAAGAGAAGCAAAAGTGGGAACACAGAAACTGAAATTCAACAAGAATGATCACACAAGAGTTTGCTCAGGAAAAATGGGCTATGTATATATAATTTAAGACAGTTATAGCATATTAAAAATAATACATTACATTTACATTAAATGTGGCAATTAAAAACTTCAGGTAAACTGAGATGTGATTCTATATGTCTTACAGATCTCACAACAGTAAAACTAACAATGTTAACTTGTCAAAAATGTTCTTAGTGGTGTCACTGCAGATGACAAAAATGCAATTTTGCTCATCATTATGACATTATGATAGGAAACAGGAAAAAGGAAAAGGAGGAGGTTTTACCTATCTGTACCTTCATTAAATAAAGATTTTCAAAGTTTTGTGATATTTTGAAAAGAAAAAGATCAACAACAACCCTCCAAGACTACTAATTTGGTATTTCCAAAGGTGTTACACATACAAATTCTTTCCTAATATAGGACAGATATTAAATGGAATTGCTATAACTGCTGTAACATTACAGAGAATCTGAGTATCCTCCATATTATTTTAATTTGGAATATTTTATCTGTTACAGATATGTTTCTTCTTTGTTTTATTTTCTCTTATCATCGGAAGCCATTTGTATGGCAGGTAACCTTATCTAACTGTCCCGAGCATTACGGAGTATAAAGAAAGCAATCTAACCTTACGTCTTTTTTAGGGTTTCTTCAATTTCCTTTTCTTAAAACTAACAAACAAGCAAGAAAGTATTTGTATTAAAAGGCTAAGCACGACTTTTTAATATTATTTCCTTCCTTCTGGGGCAGAAGTCTAAAGTTGTATTAGTCTGCTGAAGCAAACAGTATACCTCTCATATGTTTATGAGATCATCCATGAGAAAGTTCTTATAAAACCAACCAAACAAGCAAGCAAACAAAAAACTCGCACACAGCACCCTAGAATGTGAAATCCTCCTAAGAGCTATAATAAATAAATTTTGGCAAGGCCTAATATTATTTTCCATCTAATGAAATACAAACTTTTAAACAAGTAGTTTAAATCAATGTTTTAAATGAAAGAGACCACTATGTTGGTTTTCTAAAGCATGAGAGAACAGCAGTCCAATCTGTATCTCAGGCTTCCAATGATAAAAGCATGTTTCCTTCTTTTCTTGTCTAATTCTACGTATAGCATAAATGATCAGCTAATTAAATGAATAAGATTTCTTTCTAATAATCTTTCCTAATGCCATAAAATTGTTTCATGCCAACCTCTCTTGGGACTAGTAAATTAGTGGGTTTTATTACAACTACATGTAATAAAGGCATAGGACTATGATTTTATAACTTATAGAAACAAAGCAGATGTGGATGATCTCCACTGTGCATGAAGGATACATTAAATAGGCAGGGACAAATTTTATAGTTTTCAAAGTGACAGTAAATGCTTTAGATAAGTGTTTTAACACTTTACATGCAGGAAGACCCTGCAGATTCGTATTTGAAAGTAGGTATTTTTCTACGGTTGTTTGCATTTTAAAAGTAAACATATATGACATATACCACTATCTATGCTCTCATTTTCAATGACAGAGAAACTCATGATCTGTACTTTATGATCCATACCTCAAACAGCACTACACAGACTACAGAAGATTTACTTATATATATTGCAGCTTATATATAACTACCTACTCTTGTGGGAATTTACCAGGCAGTTAGGCATTAAAACCAGCAGGGCCCCACCAAATCCATGTCTTAAGCTATTCAGGCCCTATCTGTCCGTAGTTTTCATACTGAAGAGACAGGTTTTACCTATTTTTCTGTTATTCCAGTTTTGTTTCTCTAATGTCTAAGCTTGAAATGAGTGATAGATCAATACATATGTTACATATGTACATATGTTAAAACACAAATGGAATTTGAAGTCTGAAAGAGACATTATATATACTCATACATATGTATATATGTATATATTTTGAGTAATAGGTAAATAGTTCTTTGCAATATTTTTTTTTTCAAAAGCAAAGAAAAAAAATCCACTAAAACACTTATGTGTCAGAAAGGCCAAGTTTTATCTGAATGAGGACAAAAAGAAGTTTCATACAGTATTTTCTGTGCAATGACGATTAATCAGGTTATGTGAAGGAGAAAAGGATTTGTCTTACCACAAATCCTGGCTTGCAAAAACAAGTATAACCAAAACTGGGTTCCCTCTGAACACAGATGCCATGTATGCAGGGACTGGATATGCACTCGTCCACATCTAGCTCACAGTGGAGGCCTTCCCATCCTGCCAGGAAGAAAGGAAAAAAAAATAAAAACAAACAGAATCTGGAATAAATAATTTATTAAGACCTTTAAGGAAATAGGAATGAAAGCTGAATGTACTCCTGCATTACCAAATTATCTGACCTTACAGCTTGCACTTGCCTACAGAACTATCTGTATTGTTTTCTCTCTCATGCACCAAAGAATTTGAACAGGTAAAACATTCCCAAATGTGAAATGAAAGACTACATAACGTAGTTATCTTTCTTTTGCCCTTTCTATGATCTTAGTCAAATTTATGTATTATTGACACACTGCAGAAGAAAACCTGGAGATTTCAATAGACGAAAATAATTAGCATAACAAAAAATCAGCTAGAGTCAAGAAGTTGAAAAGAGAAACTTTGAGACAGATTAGTGTACCAGATTACTCAGCAGGACAATTTCACAGCACGTGAAATTCCCTTAGACCTGAATAAATCTGAAAGTTAGAGGCCAGAACTCTATTTTTCATGGCCGGTCTTGAGTACTCACTCCTCAGAGACTGATCCAAACTGGTAGCAGCCTATTTGACTGTTAAAGTAAAGCCAAAACCAGAACATTGAAGAAAGCCCCACCCTCTGCCATGGTACTCCCATCATCAGCTGCAGCTGTGTCATTTCTCCAATTCAATTTTCAAAAAGGGACGACGGGATGGGATGGGAAGGTCCTCAGCTGATCCAAACCCAATCTCTGCCTCAAAGCATCCGTCAAAAACGGACGCATTGTTGGAAGTCTGGCCTGCCCCAGCAGGGCAAAGTCTTGAGCTGCGAAGCCACTACCAGTTCAGGCTGCTGCTGCTTCTCTCAAGCTCTCTGCAATGCCCCTTCCTGCTGCTTCTGCCCCTGAGCAGCCAGCAGCTGGGCCTACACATCCTGAACGTGCATCCCTTATCCTAAGTGTGCTGATCTGCTGCTGGGGCAGTAGCCAGCTAAATTTGTGATCCATTACAGAATGGATTTGCGCCAGAGCTAGACCAATTCCCCTTTCTGGTATCACATGCTCACATCACATGTTTCATATTGTTCTCTGGTGAGTTTTGCAGTGCTGAAATCATCTGGCCTCTCTTCTTACTTCTGTCTGGCCACTATCTCTCCTCCATTTCATTAAATTTTTACCTGGGATCTGTAGCAGAGTTTCTGCCTTGTGGTTTCCTTCCCATAACTGTCTTTACAGATTTAAAAAACACTCAATTCTATTTCCACACAGGGAGGTACAGGTTAGTAGAGGAATACAAGGCACCCTATGTATGAGTCATAGCCAGCAATAACAGTAGATTTATTCTAAGCATTTCTTCTTTGTGTCTCTGGAATAAATCTTTTAATCTTCTTCAGTAACGCAAGTTTTCAGAAAGCTATTCATTGCAAAGGATTCTCTGCCTCTCAAATTTCCCTTCTTTTCCAAGATGTAACCTTCTAATTTCCTCAGTTGTTTCAGATACCATATAATTCAACTAATTCCTGAAAACATTACACTAATTAAAGAAGGTATACAAGTGTCTTTACCTAGGGGAGCACTCATGTAGAGATCTCTAACCTCTCCATTATTAAATGCTGCTGCTAAATCAAAAAAAAAGTGCAGCTTACACTTGGGTTGGGAGGTGTCTAAATCATATTAGGTGCAGGTGTGAATTCTGAGGCCCCAGAGAAAGCTCATCCTGCTTACACTAAGCATTGCTGTACACAGCTGCACAGGAACAGAATTACAGTCCTTGGCTGGTAAGCAATTTTAAATTATCTATATTCAAATATACTCAAAGTATTAGTAGCTTTGAAAATAAGGAGAATTTTTTTTTAGACTTGACAGTCTATTCAGAGAGAGGCATTGTACTGATCAGAAAATACATCACACATCTGTATTTTGTATTAGCTAGAGTTTCCTGAGGAGAAGTACACTTTTGTCCAGGTAGGGTCTGCACTGTGTAACTGCGCTGAGAGGTCACAAAGACATAACTACTGACGACATAACTCAGTCATAACTCAGATTTTTAGACCAGAAGGGACCATTATAATTACGTATTTTAGCCCTTTGCATAGCAAAGTCCACAGATTTATCACACATCAAGAACAGTGACTTTCTGGATTATTAAGTATCTCTTAGACATTCAGTTTCATTACAAAAATTTAATATCTGAGCAAGTAAATTTGTAAAATTATTAAATCTTATTAAACCAGAGACAGATTGGATAATAGGTGCTTCCATTTCACTCATATATTTATTAACATTAAATAAAAAACTGAATAAACCATCCATATTGAGTCAGTTTATATCTAAATATAAGCATCTTGCATGCTTTTGAAAAAAATTGCCAGATTTCATAGTTCCGTAAGCTGCATTAGGGACACTTCAGAATAAAAAGATGATATGTAAAATAAAATCTGATTTTATTAATATTCACTCCATTTTGTGGTTTTTTTTTGTTTGTTTTTGTTGTTTTTGGTTTTTTTAAGGAAGAACAAACATGGAAGCAATTTGTGCAAAAAGGAGTGAGCAACATTATTTGGTGATCTGCTATTCACGAGAAAAGTTTTGCCTAATAAATTCATAAACGCCTGAGTCCAAAAGAGTGTAGCAAGACCAGCTGACTTGCTAATGGAAGTCCACAAGGTAAACCTGCCACAGAGGAGAAGCAGATCAGATGAAGATAGCATGAGTGAATAGAATCTTGCAGACTATCTCTAGATAACTTCTAAAATAATCGCTAAGAAATCCTGGAATATCCAAGAAAGTATTCAGTAAGTAAGTACAATATGAAGCAATAGTCTTTTAAACTTAAAAAAGTGTCAAATTCATGAGACACATATTAGGGTCACTCTTAAATTGAGTGAGTTATGGAGCAGTATGCTACAATGCACTTATGCATACCTTTTGATGCCAGCAAAACGTACTTTGTTAACAGTCATGAAAGGAGACAGTGAACAGTCCTGAGGAGATTAAATTTGTGGCTACGTGCCAGTAAAGACTGACTGTGACCTTTGCTTTTGCATTAATGCTAAAAAACACATACTTTACTAAGTCACAAAAGCTTTGAAACTTAGCTATGTGAGCACAAAAAAATGTCTCCCAGCTTTTTAGAAACTACTATTTGTAAGTTTTCAGAAAACTTCTCTTCATTCCATCTTGAGAACACAAATATCTAGTTTAAATGTTCAACGAATTGCATTTAGCCTATCTTATTCTGAAGGCAGTTATTCAGTGCCTGCTTGGTTGGTATCATAAAGATTAGTGAAGTACTCCACATTATTAAAGATAAATAACTCTAGATAATTTTCAGTGTCTTTTAATGAGCCCTTTTAAGTCTTCCTGAGATGTTTGTTAGATAGTTAATTTTTGTTAGGTTTCATTCAAATTATTGCCTCATCTGGAAACGTACAGAAAAGCAACTGTTTCCTGTCTTGTCTTCTTACAGACCTGGTCAATGGGACAGTTAACCTTTATTTTATGGTTTATACACAAATAAAGAGCATGCTATAACTTACCAATTTTCTCACTAGTAACACCAGTAAGTCAAAACAATCATTGTTTAAGATTATTCTGCCAGACATTGCTTACCTTGCTGACATTTACAAGTGTATCCATTGATATGATCTTCACAGGTTGAACCATGCAGACAAGGTGATGAATTACACTCATTAACTTCTATTTCACAAAACTGTCCAGAAAATCCGTCAAGGCACCTGAAGCAAACAACATCCCAAAGTGTTATATTATGTATAGCCCATCATGCAAACTACACCCCATGTAAAAACCATTCATATGATGTATGCACATCAACAAGACACAAACTCATATATCCCTTCTTCTTTTAAGAAGCATTTCACTGAAACATTTCCACAGGGACCTTCTGGAGGATTTATGATGACAAAACATGTCCACAAATTTCACATCTGAACTATAAAATCTGGCTCACACTTAACAGCCTTAAAGGCAGTTCGCTGGTTCTAGTAAAGTGAATAAATATGAACATTTCTTAATGCACTCTTACGAGAGAGTCTACTAAAAGAGAGTTTATTCGGCTAAGTAACTGCAGTCTATATTTGGAAAGCTACTTGCTGAAGATTCTGCACAAATAAATATAACTACAGCATAAAAAGACAACCTTCAGGAACTGTGCTTCAGCTACCATTCTAATTACCAAATATTAAGCATATTGAAAAACACTGTATATACTTTTTTGCTGATAAATCTTTTGTGATCATTAATACCAAATAGTTCCTTATGATTTCAACATGAACAACTGACCCAAACAGATTTGCAAGACCTCTAATGAAACCTAGAAACAGCATTAACCTCATTGCTGAGTATGAGAACGATGCCACATACTTGTACACATATGCACAGCTTTACATACAAACTCAGACAGCACAGCAGGGCTCCAAAATGGTATAATGACTACTAAAGTTTTGAGATGTGCTGTAGATGGATATATTTCACTTTAGCTGGTGTATTCAGAAGCTCCAGTCAGCAACTGGGTGGCACACATCTTACACCTCTTCTTGTCTCTAACAAAGTTTTATGCCCCTTAGAGGAAAGGGACTGCCCAAAGACAAACACATGACAAACTGACCTGTGAGTAAACAGGATAGTCATGTTGCCTACTGCCCAAGTATGAATACTGTACATTGTATGAGTACATAACCTGTCATTACAATGAAATATGAGCAAGGTTTACTTTAGTTTTCTAGAAAGATCCTAAGCTAAGAAAATAACAAGGAGGAACAATGTACTCTGTATATGTAATGTATTTGTATCTGTACCTATATATGTCTTGAAGAATAATCGCAGTATGTATAGGTAACTGTTTTATTTATGCTTTGATTGTATTTGTTTCACTTAAGATATAATACACTTGAGGAATATACCTAGAATCTACCTTTTGAATCTACCTAGATAACTACGGCAGAACAGATTTGCCAAAATCCATATCAACTGTGGAAGACATAGTGTTGGTATGTTGCTCGTAAAATGAAGCATACACTACTGTTTTGAAAATACCTAATTATAATGTGTGAGAGAGAAGCCATGGATGAGGATTCATAAGTGATGCATAAGACCACCTGTATTGCTCTCTGTCCACAAAACATTAAGCACAATCTATCAGAAAATATAGTTTGGACTTTCATCCTGTCAGCAAAGATGCAAAGCCTAGGATTTAGACCCAGGTTCTTCCCATCCAACTTCACATAGTAAACTCCATTAACCCTGGGATTCTCCTATGCTCAGTTGAATAGGGATGCAGAGGATGATCCTGCTCACTGAAAACATAAATCACTTTCTGTAGACACCTTTTATGTATAAATATATGTATAGACATATGTACGAACAAACAAAAAACAAAAAGCAACCTCTCCCAGATAGCAGAACAAGGACTAGAAGGATGAATAATAGAAATAAACAAACAAACAAACAAGACTACAGAAAGAGAATAATGGGACAGGTTAAAATATGTTTAACTTTCATTTTACATTTAGTGTGTCTGTAGGCCCCTTGCTTTGAAGAAAAAAAAATGACTACAACATAAATGGGAGGAAATACATACCTATTGTGTAAAAATTCTGGACAGAATAACTACAACTATGTGCATCTAAACTTAACTTTAGACATGCAAGTGAATATAAATACACATATGCATTTTTGGTAGTCATTTCTGTTGTTCTGAAAACATTCCAAGTATTTGCTGTATAGTACAACACAGAGTAATAATGGCATTAAAAAGGTGAAAAAGATATAAAAAAACCCTAGCATTACAGATTCAAATCTATGGGGAAAACATAAACCCACAAAAGCATTTAGATATCTAGCAAATCACATCCCACATGCATGAATATGCACAACGTAATGTTTTTCCTGTCATATAATTATTCAACAGAAAGAATACATAAGAATTTTGAAAAGATTTCTAGGCAATGAGGTGTTTTATTTTCTTGTTAATGGTGCAGTCACGCAGTGTTTCGTTTACTTGTGTCAAGATAGCATAATTAGACATAAATGATGCTTCATGAGTGTGGAGACAGGAACTCTATTACCTAAATGATTCTGACTGATTACGAAGAACTAGCAGTAAACATGTTGCTGGTGAGTGTTTGTAAGTCATAAAACAACACCATAATGTCAGCAGCTTTCTCAAATCACATTTTTAAGTCCAGTAAATTATATGTTTTCTAAAAGTGCTAATGAAGTTAACACTTGACCAGGAGTTGAATCATTTCTTAAAATTGTTGTTCTCCCACAGTTTTTCTTCATTCTTACTCCTCCTTTTTTATATCTTTGTATTTCTGTTCTGATTCCTCACCTTCCTTCTTCCCTTCTGTCATTTCTCTTTAAGCATTAGGCAGGGGGAAAAAAACAGAATTAAAAAAAGCCCAGACATTATCAAGTACGGGCAGATATACAAAACCATTCTTGAGATATAAACGTCATTTAACCTAAACCAAATTCTTTCAGGAAATGTTTGTATGTGGAGTCTGGGATATGACCACTTTGCAGATAAAAAATAGTGCTGTTAGGAAAGAAGGCCAAACTTGGTGGCCCGAGGGGACGAGGCTGCCACAGCTCTACGTGCCCAGGTCCAATGAGCAGCACGGCTGAGGTGTTCCTGACAGGCACCCACGCCAATACACATGTACCATACACGTATGTATTTGCAAACACGCACAAACACACATGGCCATCCACAGGGATCAGTTCAGAAAGACACACTCAGCACTCGCACAGACACCAACGGTGCCGACAGCCTCATCCTGTTCCCCTCTCAGGAGATCAGGAGAAAGGGGGAGACACACACATGTGAACGTGCAGCGTGGACCCCGCCAGCAGCTGGGCTTGGACACTCTGTGCACCCTGGAGCTGGGCCCTCCTTCCTGGTGTCCCAGCTGCTGCCACCTGCACACAGGATCCCTGAGGTCCACAGTCCTGCTGCAGCTGCAGGCACAGACCCCTCGCACACACACACAAAGCAGCTAATATTAATAAAAAGAAATTACATCTTTGTAAGTATCTGCATATTCATGTTTGGCAAGAAATATGTCAGATTTTATCTAATAAAGAAGGCTAGTTCAGTGTGAAAGCTGGGCTTTTAAACTCACAAAGATATCAACATAAGATCAATAGTTAAACACCGAAAGGTAGTGGGGAAAACGCTACTTGGTTTCTGTAAAAAATAAATCATTCAGAATCTAATTATGATCAGCTCATAGTAACAATCATGAAGATCTCTCTTTTTTCATCCTTCCTAGCTGTGCTAATATGGTGCAAATATAGTCTCTCTCATCAATTTTGCTTTTAACTGGAGTGTTCATCACAATTTGGGTATATGCCAATGCAACAGATGAACCTAAGACTCAAAAGATTTTATCAAATTGGATGGATTTGAAACAGAAGAATGTAACTTTAGTACTTTTAAACTGTGGTAAAGAACACAGACGGGAATAAGCATTTCCACAAAATGCTTAGCAGGGGATTAGTGTGCTGTAGAAGACAACAGCTCATTTTCAAAGACATGGCCAACTAGTTACTGCTGACTCTCCTATGTATTTCTAGAAACAGCTTTTTGGAGCTTTTAGCCTGAATCTGACATTAAGCACAAAGTGTGATGAAATGATACTTATGAAGTTTCAATCTTAAAAGTCTTTCCTTGTTCCCCATTAATCTCAGTTGGAGATGAAGCTTTATCAGGTACAATGAATGCAGGAGTTTATTAAGATAATGCTGAAGGTCATGTAGGAAACTAACAGGTGTTTGCTCTAGTTATAACAAGCACTGTTTTTAGCATGTACATGAAGCAGCACTGTAGAAAACAGAGGAAAGAGGAAATTTTCACAGGCATAAATGCCTGTAAGCTGCCCCTTAAACAAACATATACACAAATCAGAATCTGTGACTAGTTTCACCACCTATCCACTAAGACCTATTTTATATTTTAACTTCAGCTAAAGCCATCCAGGAAACTTGAAAGACAAACTGATCCTGAAGCACAGGGAGAACATCCAGGCAATTCCAAGCTGAGATTCCTAAATCAGAAGAAAATTCCATTGATCAGTATACAGATATTTCCTCTATATACTTGGCCTTTGGACTGGTTGATATAAGTAGAGAAAAGATAACTAATGAATGGGATGGTTTTGTCTGACAACAATTATTTTACTGAAAGCAAGTGCTGACTGGATGGGAAATTTGACAGAAAGCAAAAATATTAATACAGCAGGGCCTGGGTGGAACTAGTTATGGTCGGATGCTAGAGACTGGACAAGGAGCCAAGCTCAGCCAGGCCACTACAGCTTTCATGCTGATTCACTGCGGGTTGCTGGAAGCTGCTCTTCATTCTTGCCTCGCAGGCCATGTTTATTGGGCTCTGTGATACTGGGATTCAGCAAGAGTGGGGGAAATCCACTCACAGCCTTTTTGCTCCAAGCAACTCGGACATTTGAAGTGAGCAAGTGAAACGTTACTCAGGATCAGGGAAGAGACGCGAAGTGGGGTAGAGAACAGGCCCGTAAAGGACAAGGTATAAAAGCAATTTGCAAGCTTGAAGCTACAAGGCATTGCTACACGGTTCAGGTTAAAAGAAAGATGACTCATTCAGGATGAGGACTTAGCTGTCTAAGGTGCTGCCCATTAATATAAAAAGCATTGACCTTTTTGCCTAGGAAAGCTGTACTGAGACAGAGAGACAGCTGAGTTATGGGGGTGCTGACTACATGCATTTGGCTGACCTATTTAGGAAAGATGAATCAGGTGCTAAGAAACATCCACAGATGTTAGTAATACTAAAACACTATTTATACATTCACTACTAGAATACTGATAGATTTACAGTGCTACGTGAAATGTAATATTATTAATATTTTATCCAGCAAAGGTCAGGTTGAATGCCATCTACATGATTTAAGAAGCCCTGTCTCTCAGGGTTTCAGACATCCCACCCTAAGGATGGCTATGCAGTCAATCAGACCTGGGATCATTATTAGCAATAAATATTCTTGGTCTACATATACTTTTTGACAGGCTAATGCAGCAGCTACTACATCTATGAGACTGATCTCAGGTCTCTATGTCCTCTACTCATTCTATCAACCAACATAATTAATATAGTATGGAAAGTTACCAAATAAATCCCTATTATGGACACCTTAAATATGTCTTTAAAATGAACATAATGATCTACTGGGAGATAATGAACAACTTTAATAAATGGAAACTAAAGTTCACTGATGCTTCCAAACAAAACCAGACCCTGCTGATTCATACTAAAAAATGGCTAACTGCATCATAGGCACGCAGAAATGGCTTGTACAGGGCTTTCTTTTTCATAATTATGCCATGGAGGACAAGACTGGCAAAACAGACACGCTCCTTACTTTTACTTGTGACAATCCTACAATCAAATTCAGTAGCATGAGTCTCTCATTTGAAGTAACTACAGGCAGAAGCGAGGCCTCCCGATCAGTGCATTTATCAGTTCAGTACCATCTATCAAGGCTGGTAATCTGAAGGCAGTGCTTGAACTCAGTCAAACTGAATTGGAAGAGATATCCTGCTGTCATAACTCAGCTGGCTAAACTCTCATCAGGAAAAAAAAATCTTGAAATAACTGACAGAGAAAAATATATCATATATCTGTAGGATCCCTTCATCCACGTTTTAAAGCAAAGGAGAGATTTTCACCCACACAAACAGGGAAGAGTGATAACTATTAACCATGTCAGAAGTATTGCTTTTTAGAATCTATTTTGATCCTCCGTAAAAGCCAAAGTTATTGTAAAAATAAGAAATTATAATTTGTGATAAAATGATAATTTATATTTTTATAACTAATGAACATTTTTTGAACATCTCCATACACCAGCCATCTCGGTGTCGCTGGTGAACTTTCCCTCTTCCTAGAAGCAACGGCAACAGTTCGAAGTCGTCTTTGAACATCCACTTCCCAGGGGTCATTTTTTTGAGGCATTGTACACATCTGCAAGCACTGTAAGCGCTAATATGTGTGCTTAAAGCTTAATGGATACCTAAAAGGACCTGTGGTCCCCCAGATCCCAAAGAGCCTATTCAGGCTGATAAATAACCTGCTGATGCTTCACTGCCTCCTGATGCTATCATTCATCCTGGCTCTTTCTTACATTTTTATCTGCTATGTCAGGTCTCTCAGCTCCCTTTCATCCTTTCTCTTTCACCTATGTACTCCGTTAAACTACTTCCTAATCATCACCATGCCTGGGCTCATTCCTTCCCTCTTCTGATAAAAAACAAACCCTAAAGATCAGATTACTGTTCTATTTAAATATATCTAAAGATTCACTGCTGCCCATCTATGATTGTTTCTTTTGGGGCTGAGGACTGATCTGCTTGAATGTCTTTTTATTTCCTGAGTTGCCCACACTCCAGTACAAACTCTGCTGCCTGCAGTCTCTTGAATAAGCGATTTTATTTTCGATTAAAAAGCTAATTGTAAAGAAATCTGAAACATCCTCACAATTGTACTGCTCCTGAAAATTATACTAAACAAGGAAGGAAGTTGTCTAACTTGCTTGTTACATAAAAGCATGCAAAGAATAGAAAGCATTCTTGCAGTTATTTGAACAAATAAAAATACATAACCACTTCTACGTGAATAGTAAATTCGGTACTTTTATGAATATTGGAACAATTAAGCAGAGAAGGAGCATGGAAATTTCATAGAACTGTTGAATTACTTTATGCAGAATTCAAGATTAAGTAGCACTTCACAATAACAATTTTGAGGTTACTAAAATACTCTTATTTTTGCTGGCACATTTACATATACAGAATGAGTAAATCCATAAGATACTTCAACTCCTAGCTGAAGTTTTCAGTGAAACCTAATAAGAAAGCAGCACTGATAACTGTTATCATGCACAGATTTAATTCCTGCTTGTTCTATATTCTAAGGGGTATGAGCACACATCAGATTTCAACTGTACTTAATATGACATTTAAAACATTTTCGAAGTGATCGATTCATGATTTATGAAAGACTTAAGCGAAGGATTTCGATCTGTGATAATTACAGCTGCAGTCATAATACAATTTCTTCTATGTGAGTAAACTTTCAGCCTCAGAGAAAATCTGCAAGAACGTAAATGTCAACTGAAGTTCTTCCTGCAACCCCAACTCATATCCTGTTGTTACTCATCATTCTTTGAATCTATTTTTTATCTGTAGCCTTCTCCTCCTCTCTCCCCCTCTTCCTTCATCTATCTTGTGACATTTTACAGCTTGTGAATAATTTGTATATCTGTCAGGTATAAGGTTCAGAAAAAAAACATGGTTTCTACAACATAGAAGTTTATTAGATTTATCTGGGAGCAGTGATTAACCGCAACTGTGCTCATTAAAGAGCATTTATGCTGTAACCTTTACCTATCTATCTGAGCAATTCTGCCTAGTAAAATCACTGAACTTCACAGACGAGTACACACTATCTGTTGGTTTAGAAAATCTATTTTTCTTCATGTGCGTTAATCTTGATGAGTAGGGTAATGTTTAGCAAATATTTCTCTGTTAGGTAATTAGAACTCTGGACAGAATAATAAATCGATGTGAAAAGCACCTCTCTTCACCAACTGTCCTGGGTAAAATAGTGTTGTAAAAGTGCAATTTCTTTTGACATCAGTCATGACTTTTTCTTTTTCAAATCTGCATTTTCTGTCCAAAATAAATCTAGTTAACTGTTCTACTGTAGCAAGTCTGTACTGTCACTGCAAATTTATACTGGGATGGCTATACATTATTAACAAGCTATGAAAAGTCACTGGCTAAATGTCATGGAACCTGAGATATAGCAGCACCTTGGGATTCATATAGCAAACAATTTAGTTTTAATCATCTTGGGCCACAAGGTGCCTTGACATTTGAGAAGCAACTTTTTCCTTTTAAACTTCCACTGGAATCAGATCTCTATTATCTCAGCCATAATTCCCAGCTTCAACTGTGATAGAAAGTTTCACCTTCTAAATTAAAAATGTGGAAAAAAATGATCAGACATGGACCTTATCATTCATTTAATCAATGCTCACATGCCAACTTGGAAAGAAAAAAAAAAGAAGACCAAGGAAAATTAGATAATTCTAGCATGTTCAAGACTTTTAGAGATGCTTCTTGTGAAATTCATGACCCTTACGCTACTACTATTTCAGCATGACCTTCCAGAGCAGTATTAACACAACAAACTTCTGCAGAATCTTTTTTATTTTAGAGAAAACTGAGGAAGGCAACTGATTAATTTTAAATATATGCATTTATTTGAAACATCCATCTATGAGGCCAAATAGATTTGAAATTACAGTCATATTTCACTCTCCAGCAGCCAACATTTTAGATCATAATCTCCTATTTACTGGAAGCCAATGTATCATTTTTGCCTCTTCAAGTAACATTATTCACAGATAAAAGAGACAAGAGCTGTTTTATTCGATCAAAATGATTATTGCTCAAGTATACAGAAGTGCAAGAGCAAGCCAAAATCCTAACTCTACGAACATGACTTTGAGAATATGAAATCTATTTCATTTGCAAGTTACAGGGACATGTTATAAGTTTTGAATTTTGAGGTTATTTCTTTCAAACCTTACTGCCCTCATTTCCATTTCTTGTGATTTTCTTATTTTCTTATATAACTACATATTAACTATCCATACTGCTTTAATATATATGTCAAAAAATGTATACATCATGTCATCAGGTTACACAACAGCCTAGCACTGTAACTAAAATAGCTCCCCTAAGTCTGCTAAACAGATTCTTCATTTCCATTACTGTCTCTCCTTACAAGGTTTTAGAGATTTGAAAATATAATTTTATCCATTAACCAGATTTGATAGTTTTACAATGGGTGACAGCAAATGATGAGGACCCACAAATTACCTTGACATTGGAGTGATGCTTTCCTGCAGTATATTCTTAGCACAGTGCATTTATGTATATTATCTGCCCTAGAACACTCATAGAATCTTTGAGATTGGAAGGGACCTCTAGAGACCATCTAGCCCAACCCCCTGCTCCAGCAGGGACACCTAGAGCACGTGGCACAGGGAGGTGTCCAGGAGGGTTTGGAAGATCTCCAGAGAAGGAGACCCACAACCTTTCCAGTGCAACTTCTGCAGGGCAACCTGTCCAGCTCCGTCACCCTTATAGTCAATTTTTTTTCCTCAAATTCAGGTGGAATTTCCTGTTCTTCAGTTTGTGTCCATTGATTGCCTCTTTACCTATTGCTGGCCACCACTAAAAAGTGCCTGGTCCCACTCAAAATCACACACAATGTGCAACCTACAAGCTTTTACAGAGATTTCTATATAACCACCACAATTCCCAAATTCCTGCTCTACCTTAAGATTTATTTCTGTTTACAGAAATTGAGACAAAGGCCAAGCTCCCCTACAGCCTGCCAGAACCTGCCAAAGATCTAAGGAGACCATCCCAGAAAACAGTAATATAATCCGAATTTTGTCATAAACTAATTTGTGCTCAAAGCATACTCCATGGTAAAAAAAAGATACTTTCAGACACAGTGCAAAACAGCATCTTCTGGTGACAATATTTGTTTGTTTGCTTCTTTTTTTTTTCATAATGCCCTAGCTGGTATTAATAGAAACAGCCAAGAAAACCTGCCTGAATAATTAGAACTTTATATTCCTGCCATAAATATGGCTTATTTGAGTAAGGCAGTGCTTGTAAAGAAATTTAATAGCTGAGATCAATTGATGCTGTTTTGGTGTTCTTTTTCCATAATATTGCTCCTCTTACATCCTTTAATCATCCATGACTATAACAACACTTCTATTCAAATAAAAATCTATTGGTAGCAGATTCCTTTAGAGCATTCTGATTTCCCTGTTCAAGTTATTGAATCTATTTGGTATATATCTTTCTTGAAAGCGAGACTAATACAATTATGGGGATGTTACTGAGAAATTCAAGAGTGGAAGGTTTTATGTTTATCTGACAATGACCAAATCCCACTGTCACCTCATTTCTTTGGAAGTTATTTCTATAGCCTTTGGAAGTTATTTCTATATTTCTCTCCTGCTCAAAAAAGTTTACTCTAGATCTTTCATTATTCTGAGCATTCAAACAATTTTCATAGTGAAACCTACCAAGGCCTTCAAGTAACAACCGAAATCTGGGAGCTGGATAAGTTACCTAACGAGTTCATCTTGCAGGAAGCTGCTCCGGCATGTTTCACCAGTTGCAGCTTCTGAATTTTTATCAGTGTAAGTTCAGATGCAGTGATTACCTATTAAAAGTTAAAAAAAAAAAAAAGAGAGAGAGAGAGAGAGAGAAAGCATCACATCTACATGACCTACTTGCTGTCTGGTCATCTCTCTGAAGGTTACAGAGGCTGCTCCTCATGCACCAGACAACCCAACCCACGTCCGTGACATATAACAATCTTTTCCTTAACATTCTGTAACTTTGAGATGCTGAAGAAAAATTATAAGAAAAAAGCTCCCCTTCAAAAGAATTCCCAGATCTGTGTGTTTGTGCTTGTGCGTGTGTGTCTGCAAGCTCTTAGCTATTTCTGGGATCCTAAAGTGGATCATCATATACCTTTTCTCTTACTGTGGCTTCACTGGAGAATTAAATTGATTCTCAGCAAGCCCAGTGACTCTGAGTTCGAAGTGGTGTAAGAAGTCAGCTGCCTTCGTATCACTAACATTACTGAAAATGTTTCTGCTACTGTATTTAGCCATAGGTTTGTGAGGGGAGAATTTCAGAAAGCAGCCAACAGGGAACTTGTAAGTCTTGCTTCTAAGAGAGCTTTTTTAAGGTTACTTTCTCCAAAAGCTTTGCCTTCACAAGAGTGATACCATGACGGTTAATTTCACAACATGGAAACATGGAAAATGAAGCATTCCACAAGCTACAGACCTCTATTTCCCCTTCATCCAATGAATTCTCCATTGACACACTGTCAAGAATGGTGCAATTTTATTTACCTCTGAAATAAAATTTTGCTTGGAAGAAAGTAAAAATAAATTACAGCTCTCCATACTTGTCAGAAAGTGTTAGATCTATTTTAAAGAATAATGAGTGTGAATCCAAAACGAAAAATCTTGAATATATCTTTGATTTGGAGTACTTTCTTCCATCTACGTTTCCACTGCTTTATCATCAGATATTCTCTATATTTATAGCCAGATAGCAAGAATAATCTTCTGTCTTCCTGTTTTTCTTCCTAATTTATGGGAAAAGTGTTCAATGATTACTTTAGTCATATTAACAGAAAAAAATGAAGTTGAAAAGAGAAGTCAAGTATAGAGGCCAAGAGATCTAGGTTCAGTGTTCTGATTCTTACAGTCAGGAGCTTCTCCACACTGATCATCAGTTTCTATAGAATGTAGCTATAAAAAGCTAAAAATAATTTTAAAAGGGTAATTCTTATTGCCTTTTCCATTTAGACTTTTGTTCACAGGGATAAACATAAGAAAAAAAATGAAATGATACTTTAACACTTGTTAAGAAATGAAGGAAACAGAAGCTTACTCTTGGTCCCCTAAGAAGACAGGAAAGGAACCTGTCAGTAGACAATGTTAGATAATAATACAAGTCACCTTGTACATGTAAGCAGCTGATAAAGGATTCAGATGGCTTAAATCAGTTAGGAGCTGGAAGCTCCCCAACTCTTTTAGCTTTCTACTGTGCTTGAAAAAAAAGCGTTAGTAAAAAGGATAACTTATTACCCGTTTAGTAAAGAAAGGCAATACAATGGTAGGGCAGCAAACACCACATGTAGAACTTTATTCCTGCTTATGGCCCAACATGGCCTAAATAAAACTTTGTTTATTTATTTAATTATTTATTTATTACTATTCAGGACAAACAAACTACTCAGGACATTATCCACAATTGTATTTATGAATTATGTTACAAGAGTCTTTTTCTCTCACAAAATGCCTCAGGTCCACCAAAACATACATACTAGGCATAGTTTGTTAACACAGAAATTCATCCTACATAAGGTTGGTATTATTAGTAGTGTTCTTGCAGTAATTCCCATTATAAAGTGACCTAAAAATTCCAGAAGCCACATGTCTACATACCTTTAATTTTCCTAAGACAAAAAGCAGATCTTACTATCAGTAAAATCTTCAAATGTGTTCACTAAACTTTACAGTGTTTACTAAAATGATCCAGATTTGCACTCAGATTTCAGAAACAGAAAAACTATTATTTTATTGTCAATCCCTGCTCAAACAAAAGTCTTGCTGGACATTTTACTAGATGTTCTTGTACTCAAACGGACATATAAAGGCAGGTCCTTAATTTATGTAAACTGTTATAATGCCAATTTGGTCATTTTTTGTGTGCCAACAACCATTTTAAGGATTTGTACTACGATGCCTGGAGAGATTGTTAACATGCTCCAAGTAAGGCACTGACCAACAATCAAGGATACAACAAAACAGATTAATATCAAACACATATTTCTTGTTCTGTATTTTGACCCAGGCAACTACAGGCCAGTGAGCCTCGCGTCTGTCCCGGGAAAAGTGATGGAACAGCTCATACTGGCCGTTGTCTCCAGGCATGTGGAGGACAAGAAGGTGCTCAAGAGTAGTCAGCATGGATTCACCAAGGGGAAATCTTGCTTGACTGATCTGATAGCCTTCTATGATGGAATGACCAGCTGGATAGATGAGGGGAGAGTGGTGGATGTCGTCTATCTTGACTTCACCAAGGCTTTTGACACTGTCCCTCACAACATCCTCCTGGGCAAGCTCCAGAAGTGTGGGATAGATGAGTGCACAGTGAGGTGGATTAGGAACTGGCTGGATGGCAGACCTCAGAGGGTGGTGATCAGCGGTGTAGAGTCCAGTTGGAGGCCTGTAGCTAGTGGTGTCCCCCAGGGGTCAGTCCTTGGCCCAGTCCTGTTCAATTTATTCATCAATGACCTGGATGAAGGCACAGAGTGCTCCCTCAGCAAGTTTGCTGATGATACCAAACTGGGAGGAGTAGCTGATACCCCAGAGGGCTGTGCTGCCATCCAGAGGGACCTGGACAGACTGGACAACTGGGCAGTGAAAAACCTCATGCAATTCAACAAGGCCAAGTGCAAAGTCCTGCACCTGGGGAGGAATAACCCCAGACACCAGTACAGGCTGGGGACCGA
>NW_010578488.1:115488-158839 GCF_000705375.1 Tinamus guttatus
TGAGAGGGGATCTCATCAGTGTCTATAAGTACCTCAAGGGAGGGAGTGAAGAGGATGGTGCTGGTCTCTTTTCAGTGGTGGCCACCGACAGAACTAGAGGTAATGGCCACAAACTGAAATACCAAAAGTTCCACAGGAACTTAAGGAAAAATTTCTTAACAGTGAGGGTGACAGAGCCCTGGAACAGGCTGCCCAGAGAGGTTGTGGAGTCTCCTTCTCTGGAGATCTTCAAAACCCGTTTGGACGCAGTCCTGTGCCGCGTGCTCTAGGTGACCCTGTGTGTGCAGGGGGGTTGGACTAGATGACCTCTAGAGGTCCCTTCCAACCTTAAGCATTCTATGATTCTATGATTTATTTGTCCAATTTCTTTGTTTCAAACCAAGTGCTTATTTAAGCACACGCACAGAAATGGAAGCACCGAACTAGTATACTTTATGTAGACCAAGTTAAAGGCTTGGCCTCCCATCATCTTAGTGATCTCTTGGGGCTGGAACATTCACTAACCCATTAAGCTGAATGTAGCCAAACAGGTATTCAGCCTATTCCAGGCAGGAAAGAAAATCAAGCAATCTTTGCGCTGCCCTCACTCACTTGAAGGTATTACAACAACATCAGAAGATTTACCTGCATCATTCCTGAGCACAAGTTTGATGCTTGCTGACATACCTATACATCATATCACACAAGGAGGGATGCATATATATTATTTATAATATCAGCTATGTCTCAGCAGACATCCATCTGCAAACAATTCGCAAAATTCACATGGAAAACACCAAGTGAGCACAAAGTCTTGCTTCTGAATAAGTGGGCTCTGTCTCCTTCCAAGAGAGAAGGAGACTGTTCCTATTTCTCAGTATTGCATTTACCACTAAAAATATTTTTATCTAAACAATGCTTTGTAATATTTACCACTCTTCTAACCAGGTTAGTGCAAATGACATTGTAATTTCTGCTGTATTGCAAACTTCATCCTTTTCCATTACTTTTACATATTACAATCCACTTTTCACACTCTCTATTAGCAATCTCTGTTTATGTGATATTTCCACTACTCTTTTCTATGTTGTAATAAATCTTTATACTATAAGAGACTTTGGATTAGTCTTTTAAGCATAGTTTCTTTGCAGATAAAGACTCTTTTCTTCTGAATAATGACTTCCCTCAGCTTCAAAGATGTAAAATAGAGCTCATATCTCTTCATAGAGCACTCTTTTTTTTTTTCTGAGCTTGCTTTTGAGAACCTTCCATAATAAAGAGATTCCCAAAGTACTGAGTTATTAATGTTAAACCACTTTTACTACAAAGTGGGGTTTTTTTTTGGCGGGGGGCCAGGGGGAGCAGGGGAAGCAGGGAGGGGAAGGAATGAAGCTTTTAAACCTTTATTCAACTGTATTTGTCTTGAACACTTAAGTGGGGTTACTTTAGTTTTTGCCAAATCCTGAAGAAAGAAAAATTTAAGTTTTAAGCTTTCTCTTCAACCTTGAGGCTGGATTTTTGATAGCTGCAAACACAGCTATCTCACTGCTTTCAAATGTAATTGCAGATGTTTTTGCATTTTTCAATGATCAGATCTCAATATAGCAAGGCAACATTTATCTAGTTAGTGCTTCATCTTAAAAAAAGATAACAGCAGCTGTGAAAACTCTCTTATATGTACATCTAATGCTAAACTCCTCCATTTGAAAATGTCTTCTCTTACTGTTCTATTGTTTGCTTAAAATTCCTTTCTTTTCTAAACAAGAAAATAGCCTACTCTTTGTGAAAATAAAAAAATAATTCTCATTACATAGATGCTTATCTTTTAAAAATGGCTAATTTGTTAGTCTTGATTAGAGAAATAGTCAAAAAAAAGTAAAATTGTCATGAAAGTTGAGATGACCTCAGCATAGCAGCTACATTTGCTTTCATTTCTTCTCTTCTTTGGACCTTGGCTGTATGGAAGGTCTCTTCTATGGGCATTATGTTTCTTCTTTGCAGCAAAAAAAAAAAGGACTGGCAAGAGGACAAATGTTAATAAACAAAGGTTAAAGACCAAAGGAAAAAACAAAAAAAAAGAGGATTCACTAAGAGTTATGGCATAAAAATTAAAAGGGGAAAGTAATTATCATCCTGCACTGACATAACCATGTGTGAAATTCACAACTTCTAGGACTCTCCTTTTTTTTTCCAGCTTCTCCTATGGGTATTTATCCAGCTGATTTTTTGTCACACACCGTTTCTTTTCTTTTGAATCACTACGGTACCTAAGGTACCTAATGTGAGAAATCACATGACCCTATCTCACGCTTCTTTACCATAGACATTTCATATAAACCTCAGTTTATAAAACAAGGTGACTAACTCACAAAATACTAAAGAACAGGACAAAAGAGACTCAGAAAGATATTCCTCCTGGTATTAAGCAGTCTTTTCTACCTTACTTAATCTAGCTTTGATTGTGCTGTTTAAACCCTCTGTATTTCCCAATCCTTATAATACACCTCAATACAACACTGTATCAACTTTTTCACCTCAGCTTAGCTTAGAATCCCTGAGGATAATTTCAGAGTGGTTATCATCATCTCAGTCGATTCTCAGTGCAAGTTATTTTGACTCTGGATGGCTTGAAACCAAGTGAACGAGCTCCAACAGCACTTTCATAGCCCTTTCGCTCAACAGATCTGTTGCTGCTGAAGAAGAAACCACGGTGTGTGCACTGTCACTGGAAGGCCTCTGGACGGGGGCCTCCCAGGCACGATCTGCCTGGACCTGTCTAAGGTTTGCTTTGAGATTAAGTTCTAGCATTTAGCTGTTGAAGACTTATATCTAGTTTGTTTGAGTTTTGTTTATCTTTGTATAACTGTGTGGTCTTATGCCTCATGTTAAAGTAATTCTGCAATAGATGTGTAAGTAATGCACAGTGATGATGAGTACTGTTCTAACATCACAGTTCCTTATACAGAGACTAAACGATGTGGGTTTGGAGAATTCAAACACTGGGTAAAAACAGAGGCCTTAATGATATGAACACAGAATGACAGATCAAGACTATAAACAAATCACCACCGACTGACTACTAGTCCTTAATACTTCTGGGCTGGGTGAAACTGCCTTTAGTAGTAACAAAAATACATGTATACATGAAAGGCACCGTATGTAATCAACACTGACCCAACAGAGAATTGTAAAAAGAAAAATCCTTTAACATGCTTTAAAATGCTTTAAAATATCCCCTAGGGGATCCAAGAATAAGAGGGAAGAAAACATCCACCACATTCCCTTGGCAAAGGATTCAGGATGACTCATTGTAACACCCTTTTCCTCTAACTGAAACTACCGAAAATAAAAAAAAAAAAAAACCATAGGATATCAAGAACATCCTAGGACTCCTAGAAAGGGAAACCAGCAGCATTTGGGCAATGACCCACTGGAGAACTGTGCAGACCCTGCTCACATGGGTTCTTCCTTGGAAATCTGGAAACGGCTCTGACAAAACACAGTCCCTTCCAAACCCAGAAGGGCCAACGCAAGTGAAGCATAACCTGGAAAAGATGGTACTTGTTCATGACTACTCACTGACATTTTTTTTTTTCAAATAAACCTCACCTTCAGCCTCCTGAATCTTCCGATTTTGAATGCATTTTGGAGCTATGTAAAAGATGCCAAAGCCAGCCTGTGACATTTTCTTCCTCTTTAGTGACGTCTGATACTGTGCTGTGTGCATAGGTAGAGGACAAAACTGCTCCAACGCCTGTATTTTTTGCACTTTCCTTATGCCATTGTTGTGTCATTCTAGCCAATCTGGAAACCTGGCACCTTGCACAACTGAACTAAGTAACTTCCTAAGTCTGAGTCTTTGCTTGTTCTTTTAAAGTCAATAGCTGCTCACTAGATAGAAGCTATAAGTAATGTATTTCTCTTTGTGCCTCTTACTGACAACAAGAAAAACATTAATTTAGCTTCTTTGGCTGAATGTGAACTAAAGCCTTAAAAAAAAAAGATAAGTGACTCAAAATACTTTGCCAGTATTGTCCTGCAACTCTCAGAGAGAAATGAAATACTGCAGGGGTCCTAGAACTCAGTTACCGTGACTTTCACAGGAAACAATAATTTCAGTTGCAATCTACCAGGCCATACAAAAATACTAGTTTGGCTCTATACACATTATGTTTCCTTGACCCTGTTCAGTTCTGAAAAGGATATACACGTTTAAGGAACTTTACAAAGAATTTATTTCCGAATGGTTTTAATCTGGCAAAGAAATTACTATTAAGTGCTACCTTTTCTCCATAGTCTCAGAATCACTTCACTGCTATATTTATTGTTCTCATTGTTGTTATTATTCATATTAATGTAACATCCAAATAGCCAAATCAAGACCTGCCAGTCAGTATACATAATAAGGGAAAGTGCTAGCAATATAAATAGACAAAGCCAGGGAGAATGAAACACAGTTGAAGAGAAGTAAAATACTCAGCAAGGTCACCCAAACCTTAAGTGAGGAAGAATGGAGGTTCTCTCTCAGTAAAAGTTCCTGAAGCCTTCCGCACTGTAGCCATTTCAAAAGCAATACAATCAGCTTGCCTTACTAGAACACCAAAGTTTAAAATGTTATTCTGAATAATGTAAATTGTCCTAGCTTAATCACAGAATAATAGAATGCTTAAGGTTGGAAGGGACCTCTAGAAATCATCTAGTCCAACCCCCCTGCACACGCAGGGTCACCTAGAGCACATGGCACAGGACTGCGTCCGAGCGGGTTTTGAAGATCTCCAGAGAAGGAGACTCCACAACCTCTCTGGGCAGCCTGTTCCAGGGCTCTGTCACCCTCACTGTCAAGAAATTTTTCCTTAAGTTCCTGTGGAACTTTTGATGCTTCATTTTGTGGCCATTATCTCTGGTTCTGTCGGTGGCCACAGCTACTTGCTGACGCTATTTGACATAAATGCAGAACAGTCAAAAGCAATAATTTGTAACTCATCAAATCCTGATGTTGGTTACGATGTATAATACTATATTTCGTAAGTGCCTTACAGCACACTCAGTAACACTGCAAATCGTTAATCAACATTAGAAGAGATGCAGCTGCATAAATGTTGACTTTTTTTCTCCAACTTTTATTTTGTTCTTGCGTGCACGTACGTAATAGCACAATTAACACTCAGCCAATGCAGCACTGTAGCATACTTACTAATGTATGTAATCATTTCTTTACAGATGCTTCTCTCACACTTATTAGCAGGAAAAATGTAAACCATCTCTTGTTTTTTCAGGCTGTCTTTCTTAAAAACCATGCTGTGGATGGCTTTTTAGACTGGTGCTGTGCAGCAACATTGTATAAAAGTTGCATAACGGACTATGAACCCCCGTTAATATTTAAAGCCTATTTCAAAAGCAGCAGGAAATGATCCATCTATGTCAACAGCACAATATAGCAGCAACAAAAGTTTCCTGGGGAGGTCTGACCTTTCGAACATAGGGCAGTTCAGGTACCCTGTAGAGAGCTGTTCAAGGGCTACCAGGAGTGCACATGGGGCCTCCCCTTTGGTTAAGGATCTATTCATCACACTTCAGACTTACTTTCCCTATATCTTCGTTCTTAGGAGATTCATCTGCATGAGGGTTTGCACTCTCCCACTGCTCTGCATGAACAGTAACTGCCCTAGCTCCTGCATGTACTTGTATAAATGTTAATTAATAACACTGTTGAAAGTAACTTCAGTCTCAACACAAGTTTATGTATAAAGTATGCAAACTGTACTTGAGAATCAAAGAATAAGGTGAAAATGAGGGTTCAGCTCAATCATTTATTTGTATCTTTGTTTTTTCCTTGCCCTTCACGAAGCCACTTCATGTGCCACTTTAATAAAAATACAGAACATTTTCATATGCCGAAGAATAAGAATACTGAAAAATATCAAACTCCCACTTTTGTCTTACCTCATTCAGCACATTCTGTTTAACAAAACAACACCGAGTATTGGCTACTACTGCAGCAAGAAAAAGGATTTTTTCCCAATATTACATGTATTTTAACTTCTGCTGACTTTTGTTTTAGATTAGGAATACCAAACTATATTTCTATTTAGAAAAATACTGCTTTGCTCAACTGAGATGATTGTCACAAGGGAGGTCTGAGAGTAGTGATAATAAGACCTGTGGTACCTCTGCTCTGCTCTATAACCATGCGAAGAAGTAAAAATCAGCTCTCTAGTAATTTTATGTTGTTAGATGACATTTGGGGTGGAGGTTGTAAGCTGACTGTAATCCAGGTAATGAACACTGATTTCCTTCAGATGTGCAGAAAACCAGAGACTGGCTTTGGGGCTTCGAGACATGACCAGCAAGGTCACTGGTGGCTCTTGCTAAACATCAAGGCTAGAAAACAGTGAGTAGTGAAAACAGCAGCTCCTTGCAGGGACACAGCTACAAATACACAAGACTGCAGGAGTCTGAGATGGACCTGCTACGTGTAAAGGCCAGATCAGCAAGCAGGAGCGGGACCCCTCAGCGCGCGACAGCGAGTGTCCTGTCCCTGCATGTCCACGGTGCCGGCCACAACCAAACCAGAGCAGCCGGGGTCTTGGCTGGCATGAACGTAGCTGTCCTGAGGGGCTGCGGAGTGTTGTTGAACAGGAGACACTCTCCAACATTAGATCTACAGAGTAGTGTTCTGTTCTTGCAGCAACTCCACCCTGCATTCTCCTGTGACAATTTGGATTTGGATTATCAATACACCAACAACCCACACTAATCAAGATACCACTGATACCACTTAAAAGCAGCTAAATCAGGATGCCTTGTAAAAGACGATACATTTACCCTACTAATTAATTTGAACAAAAAAAGCACAGAGGAAAAAGCAAAAAGTTCTTTATGGTGAACAATATGGGTATTGATTGCAACATACTGAGTCTGTAACACTTAAATCCATCATTTAAATTCTGGCACAAATTAGACACTATAAAATTATCTCTAAAATGTCCCAACTGTCTTTGCAAACTGAAGTGTTCTTAAAATAGTTGTTAAACAAAAATACTTAGTCTTGGTATACAATTTAGTATCTAATTGTCTAAACTTGGAGCATAAACAAGCATATTATGGATCTAAGGTTCAATCTACATTTTCAGGAAATATGGACTAACAAAGTACCGGAAGACAAAAGCTTTTGGTTTTGAGAATCTGACATCCATACTGTACTATACTGCCTTTCATGATCTTTTGTTTTATTTTAGACTTCTCATTCACTCCTGCAAACTAAAAGCCATCTGAAATTGGACAATATTAGGCACTTTTTTGGAGTACATTTGGTTTAGTTTCATCCAAAAGAAATGTATGTACTCTGAGACCAATCCATTAGGTGAACCAAAGTGTGGTTAAGTGGGGCAATCAGAAGATATTTCAAAGGTGTGCTCCATATAAACTAAAACATCAGTGTAAAACCTTTCTAAGATCCCACTCGCATTGACAAAAACCTGGTGAGTTCAATTCATAAAAGCATATAGAAAAGCCATATAGCTGCCGGTATTTAGGGACTTGATTCAGGGTCCTGTTATTTTAGGTGCTACAGAATCCAACTGCTGCTAGATCTGCCACTATGAGATCTCTGTACATCTCCTGATACGGGATTGATATTTATGTTGAGCAGAAACAGTCAGCTTGGATAGAACCCTAGGTCTCTGGGATGAGCTAAAGCACTTTTCAGGCTGTGACTACAGTATTGACTAGTGGTAAGTAACTACAGTAGCAAAATAAATAGCTGACAGACACAGATATCTAAATGAATGTGATAAGCTAAATATAAATGACTTATTTTAGGGGGTAATAGTCCCACCTGTCTGTTATGCACAAAAAAGATCGATCAACAGGGATGACCTGTGTTTACAGTTTCAGTACCAAGCCAAACATCAGTATAGCCTATGATGAGCAACTCCTCCTGCAACCCAAAATGTCTCAAACTTTCTTTTTAGGGACAGATGGCACATTTCCAGCATTACTGGTAGTCTATCACAGCACAAATAGGAAGCTTCATTTTCCAGAACTGTCTTCTCGATACGGCCAAGAAACACTCTATGAACTCTGAAAAGTATTCAAAGGAAGTTTTGGACTCTCACTCTTAGTTAATGTCGTTACCAAAAAAACAGGTCTGTAAGTAAAATACAATGGAAGACTGTGTCATGCACCACAAGAAACACCTGAAACAGAGGGGTGATGCAGGAGGTTCTTAGCACTAGGGTGTAATGGGCTCAAACATAAAAATCAGTAATGGAATGAGATATGATCCTGAACTAATCTGTAATGGAATTTCACTCACATTTAAACACATTACAGGCTGTAGCTTGGTATAACTAGGACTCTACTTAAAAGTGGACTATACATGAAACATCTGGAAATAGAGAATTACAGCATACTACTCACAGCCACAAGAAGTCATATACTACTCATCACTGGGAATGCTGATGTGGACCAGACAAGAAAATATATCTATATAATAGCATCCCTCATTCAGATGCTCATTACTCTGGTAACTCAGATAAGAAATTAATACAGAATAGTAGGACAGCAGAATAGTAAAAATTACAAGATTTAAAGGGAGCAGGAAAATATATGGCATTAAGAGAACAGAGAAAAAGTCCTCTTTTTTATTTCAGCATTGACTGAATATTTTATGTAGTTTTCTTAAAAAGAATAATAGAAGTGGAAGCTGTCAATGACTTCAATAGATTGTCAGAAGTATTAAGTAGTTTTTCAACATTTTTACTTTTTAGAGTGAACATTAACATTTCCCATATTTAGAAACTTTCATTTCACAGAATCACAGAATGTTTGAGGTTGGAAGGGACCTCTAGAGATCATCTAGTCCAAGCCCCCTGCACCAGCAGGGACACCTAGAGCATGTGGCACAAGGTGGCATCCACCGGGTTTGGAAGATCTCCAAAGAAAGAGACTCCACAACCTCTCTGGGCAGCCTGTTCCAGGGCTCTGTCACCTTCACAGCAAAGTTGTTCTTCCTCACATAGAGATGGAACTTCCTGTGTTTCAATTTGTATCCATTACCGCTTGTCCTGTCACCAGTCATCACGGAGAAGAGTCTGGCCCCATTCTCCCTACAATCATCCCTTAGGTACTTGAACATGTTGATCAAATCTCCTCTTAGTCTTCTCTTCTCCAGACTAAACAGGCCCAGCTCGCTTAGTCTTTCCTCATATGATCGATGCTCCAGTCCCTTAATCATCTTTGTTGCTCTACACTGAATCTTCTCTAGAAGCTCTTCTGGGGAACCCGGAACTGCACCCAATACCCCAAGGGCACCCTCACCAGAGCTGAGGAGAGGGGCAGGATCACCTCCCTCCACCTGCTGGACACGCTCCTCCTGATGCAGGCCAGGATCCAATTGGCCTTCCTGGCCATGAGGGCACATCATTGCTGACTCATGGTTAACCTGTTGTGAACCAGCACTCCCAAATTGCTCTCTGCAGAGCCGCTTTCCAGCAGGTCAACCCCTAATCTATACTGGTGCCAGGGGTTATTCCTCCCCAAAAGAGAAGGCAGGGGAGCAGCAGAGGCAGTATCACCATGGAGCTGGAGGCCTGCAGGGTGGGGAGTGCCAGTGGAGGTGTCCAAGAACAGAGCCACCAGGGAGGATATTGGACAAAACACTTCCTAGCAGAGGATGGTTTCGATCCATCGACCTCTGGGTTATGGGCCCAGCACGCTTCCGCTGCGCCACTCTGCTTCCCCCATTGCAGTGTTAATGCATAGAGCTTACTAAAATGAGAGAAGTGATCTGTTCTTCTCTTTAGGAAGAAGAACTATATTTTCATTTTTCAGTTAATTCACAAAATGAATATGACATCTGCTATAAAGCACTGTTTTGTATATCCAAGTTATTCGGGAGTTAGTATTAAAGTAGAGTGAAATCAAATGCCTCACTGATAAATACTGATCACATTACTTCTGCAGAAAAATGCTCTGAAGCAAATTATTTGTTATTTCTACCCTTCAAAAACACATAAGCTTGCTAATATTCATATAAATACAGTGGATGCATACATCTAGCTGCTAACATATTGGTAACAATTATATTGTTTGGGCATTCAAAACTCTTACTCCTCCCCCCAAAAAAAAAGTGGTCTATTGCTTTGTGAATTATTTTCACTTTTCATGCAATTTTTGATGGCCTTTTATTGCTAGTGTTTTCACTTACTGACAGGGATATGCATTCCTTCCATTATAAGCATTGTCTCTGTTTTGAAACTCAGCTAATGTTTATATCAGGATCTGTGGACTGTGGTTTTATTCTCTTGACTGAACTGATTATTACATGTTTACCTTAATGTATATATAAGTTACAGGAGGCAAGCAAGTATTAACAAAGCAACCTCAACTGCTTTCATTAATCTTAAGTAGAGGAGTGTTTAATTCTGCACATTGACAAAACTAGTCCAAGGACAGACTGCCTCAGTATCAGCAGAATTTCATCATAATGTTATGTACTGATCAACATAGTATTAAGAGAAATTTTAAAATGCTGATAGTGTTATTTAGCTCATTATTCTAAGACTGCATAATCTACAATTAATTTTACTGTTCGATGTGCGTGATGCTAAAGAGTTCACTGGTTTGTTGGAAGCAAGCATCAGTGAAAAGGCACATGCTGAAAAGCCTTTGCTAACCAGCATGATCCTTAAATCTCACCCTGCTAACAGATACGACCAACATTTTCATTTATGTATATCCTCCTGGTAACATAGCTGCCTTTAATATGTTTTTTTAGCCTAATGCTATGCTAGCTAAATAGCCAGCTATTTAAAAGGCCATACTTCCATTGATATTATTGTAGGTGTATTAAAATAAATAAATAAATAAAAAACACATATTTTCTTTTGAAAGTAATACAGAAGTTACACTGGATAGACAAAATGGTAGTACAGTGCAGCCTGGGCTTTTCTGTTTTGTTCAAAGCTCTAAGAAATTCTAGAAAGGGCCCCTGCTAGCTGTAGAAAATGAAGGGGCTGCTGATTCCTGCAGCAGCAAGAACTGTGGGCAGAGCAGGAAGAACAGAGCCAGACTAGGTCAAGATGCCAGCCCAGTGCCAGAGCCTTTCCCAGGCTATACAGGCTATAGCAGACCCTAATGCAAAGCTTAGGGAACAAGGCAGCATTATCCTCTATGCTATTTTTTTACCTATCCTTTATCCAAAACTGAGCAAGGAGACATGTCATTAGCTGTAAAATAAGAGTCTGCTACTGCAGCCTAAGCCAAGTAGCAGCAGGGCTGGTGCTAATAATGCCAAGGTCGTGGGTTCGTTCCCTGTACTTGCCACCTCTTTAGGTACCTTTTGACCATGAGGCAGCAGTGAGCCCTTAATGGGATCCTGGGGTGCATTAAGAAGAGCATCTCCAGCAGGTCGAGGGAGGTGATCCTGCCCCTCTACTCAGCCCTGGTGAGGCCGCATCTGGAGTATTGTGTCCAGTTCTGGGCTCCACAGTACAAGAGGGATGTGGAGCTGCTGGAGAGAGTCCAGCGCAGGGCCACAAGGATGATCAGGGGCCTGGAACATCTGCCCTGTGAGGAGAGGCTGAGGGAGCTGGGCCTGTTTAGCTTGGAGAAGAGAAGGCTGAGAGGGGATCTCATCAGTGTCTATAAGTACCTCAAGGGAGGCAGTGAGGAGGATGGTGCTGGCCTCTTTTCGCTGGTGGCCACTCATAGGACTAGAAACTGAAGCATCAAAAGTTCCACAGGAACTTAAGGAAAAATTTATTGACAGTGAGGGTGACAGAGCACTGGAACAGGCTGTCCAGGGAAGTTGAGGAGTCTCCTTCTCTGGAGATCTTCAAAACCTGCTTGGACGCAGTCCTGTGCCACGTGCTCTAGGTGACCCTGCGTGTGCAGGGGGGTTGGACTAGATGACCTCTAGAGGTCCCTTCCAACCTTGGGCATTCTGTGATTGTGTGATATTTTCAAATAAACACATATGTGAGCCAAAACTGTCATCATAGGGAACATATGTCCTTCAGCCTTATATAGGAGTTAGCCATGCAGACTTTGGGGATCAGTCTTGATCACAGTAATTTTCAAAACAGTATATGTTGATATACCTAAATTCTCTATGCTTTCATAGCTATATAATCTGTGGTAGCCAGTCATGGTAAGAGATCATGACAAGAGATCTATTGCAAAGTGACAAGAGATACAGGGCTGTGTCTAGCTTGCCCATAAAAATCAAGCCACCTAACAAAATATCAAATGTTTCCTTCTTTACTTGAAGATTTTTCATGTAAAAAGCAATTCCTATATGACTATACATGCCCCTACTTCAAAAGTGTCCACCGATAACTACACAAGTTTTGATACACTGCAGTCTTTTGAAGATGTCTGAACTGTGCAAAATTTTAATTTTTCCATTTTACCTGTGTGATTTTTAACCAAATGTCACACAGTTTCCTTCTACGAAGGCCTCAACATGAGGTCAGATTTGATATTAGCTTTTCTAGAGTAAGTAAATAATACCTGCAAATACTGAACAAAACCAGAGAAAATCACAGTCTGGAAGGATCTTACAGACATCATCAAGTTATGTCTCCTCCTCTCAACGGGACTAACTTCAAAGTTGATCCAGGTTGCTCAGGACTGCCCAGCTCCTATTCTGAAGAGCTGCGTCCTGGCTGGTGGGTCCCGGCTTGCACCCATATGAGGTTTTACTCCCCACAAGCAAGACTCAGGATTTGCCCCCTTCAGGTTGCCCAGGTCTCTTCATTAGACATTTCTGAGGTCCCTCTGGCAGAAACTGCTGCCATTCAGCATATCTACTGCTCTCCCCACTTTGGTTTGTCTCACCTGCAGACATACTGAGAGTAGTTTCTCTCTCATCACCTGGGAGCCTTCTACAGATGCTAATAGTACCACTCCACTTGTCAAATCCTGCAGAACACCATTTGTTGGTGAATTTGAGAATTCAAACTGCTAACTATTACTCTTCGAGGTGACATCAAGCCAGTTTTAGGGACATCTTACAGTCCACCCATCCAGTCCATATCTCCTTGGGTTGGCTACAAGGATAGTGTGGGAAACTGTTAAAAACCTTGCTAAACTCAAAGCATACAACATCCACTGCTCTCCCATCTTCACAGAACCAGTCACAGAAAACAATCAGGTTGGCCAAAGATGGATTGGCTGTGGTAACTCCAAACTGGCTGTTCCAAGTCACCTTGACTTTTCTTTGTGTCTGGAAATAGCTTCTGGAGTGCTTGCTCCATAATTTTCTGAGGAACTAAGGTCAAGCTGACCGAACTGTAATTCCCTGAATCCTTTTTCTTTAAAGATATGTACAGCAATTTTCTTTCTGCAGTCATCAAAGTCACCCTGCACTATTTAACACTGGATCTCATTTTTGCTTGTTTTTCTTGTGCTGCTGAAGTATGTCTAGGTAAAACCCAGAAAGTCTTAACTATTTCTTATGTTTAGTTAGAACCTTATCTGTGTTACATGGTCACTGCCATGGGGCACAGGGGAAAGGAACTGACACTGCCAGGTTTGATGCATTATGGGGACTGAGAGATAGGATGTGTCAGGAAAAGCCTAACCCTGAGGCACACAGACACTCACAGAGCTACAGCTGACAGAGCCACCCCAGTCACCCCTGCAGCGTCGCCACAGCCCAGCCGGGGGAAGCGCGTTTGCTTCGACCGGCCTCACTGTTGGGCTCCCAGCTGTGGCTTGGCGCCACCTCAACCCTCTGATTCTAGATGGTGTCGGTTATCTGTGTAACAGTGTCTCCCTCCATCACAGCTGGGCTTTTCCAGGTCTTTATATTTATATTTATATTGGTGCAGGCCCCAATGAGACCTGTGATGACACTATACTTTTCCAGCCAGGTTCTGCTGCAACTGCTCCCCTGATACTTGTTGATCCTCTGCCTGCATGAAGGCTTCTCATACTTAGTTCTTGCTTACCGTATCCACAGCTCATTAGAGTCAGTCACTCATGTCTTTATCTAACCAAGGTTGTGATGCTCCCATGACAGTAACATTTTTGTTTGTTTGTGTTACATCTTATAATTCGTCATTTATTTTGTATAAAACTTGTACTTGATCTGTCAAATAACAGCGTAAAGGCCCAGCCTTAGGACAATCTCTATCTATTCTTGCCACTCTGCTGCTACAAAGAAAATCTATATCCAAAGAATCATCCTGTGGGATTTTCATCTGAAAAGCAGATCTTTGTCCAGAGTAAGAGCAGCCCTAACACGACCCTTCCCTGCTTTCGACATAGAATGTACTTACAATATGGTAACCACCAGCTCTAAGTCTTCACCAACTCTCAGAGAAAATGTGAAGTTCATAGGAAAAAAAAATGCAACAGGCCCCAACAGAATTACTTTTGAGGCACAGCTGAAAATAGATTTTGTTTGTTTTCTTGCAAGGCACTGTTTTGGTGTGTACATTTTTGCCAACAAGTTCCATATTTTCTATTTTGCTTTCTTCTGGCTTTGAAATATTTGAAATATTTTCTTTGAAGTACATGTAGCAAACTGGCTTTAAAGTCACTGTTCATCAAATATCTGGAGGGCAGACCAATGTTACCAAATCAGGGGCTCTGAATCACCCTCTGGAAGCAGCCCTTTTGCTTTGTGAACTGCTGCATAGTAGGAATGGCTCGCATCTTGCTTACAAAGCCATCAGTATTATATGGGAAAAAAAACTTCCATATTATATCCACATTGAGTTTTGCTATATTACCACAGAGAAAAATCAAGTATCAGCTACAAAATAACGTCTTATCACTATCAGAGTTCCCTTAGGAACCGATGAAGACTATGTAAAGTAATAAAGAGTAGGTAAAGAAGCCACAAGAAACATCTAAAAACTTTTTTCACATAACAGTATGTCTGAAGAAAGGTAGTATTTTAAAATAAGGCTGATTTTTTTCTATTTGAATATAATTGGCACTTTCCCATGTAAATCTAAACATCATTTCTTCTTCCTGACTCAATCATTTGAGATCTATTTAGGAAATACAGCAAGGACAGCTAGAATGAGCAATATTTTAACCAATGTTTAGAACTATTTGTCAGCAACTCAGAAATATAATGCACGGTTATCCATTAGTTTCGATTATACTGGTCTTTAAATATAGTTTAAAAAATAAGTTTTGTTTTCTTTCTTCACTGCTTATATAAATAATAGGATTTAGCAGTAATAAAACAACGTAAAAAATCTTGACAGGAAAACACAGATAACCAAGTCCACTTGCCATGGAGCTCAGGATCCAAGACTAGTCCTTTTCAATTGAATAAATAAATAAACAAATAAACACACTACCTAAAATAATGTAAATTAAAAAAGCATTATTTTGAAGGGTCTCAAAAATTTATTAATAAAATATATTCTGTGTGCTGTCAGACGGACTGTAATCAGTCTTAAAATCACCAAACTCTCAGAAATAAGATTTTACGTTTATTTATTGCCTATCTAGGCAATAGGTTGGGGAAGGGAATAGGACTCTTGAGGTCCCTTCCAACCTTAAGCATTCAATGATTCTATGATCTATGGCCTTTTTTTTTTTTTTTTTTTTTTTTTTTTTAACCAAACAGTTTTTCTTCAATTCTATAACACAGTGCTTTTCTACACAGAATTCAGTTTTAAACAATCCAAGAACATTTGAATTTGTATTATAAAAAAAGCCAAAAAACTATATTCATTTCAAAGATACACACTAAGCAGATTTTGCAATCTACTTTTAGAGCAAAATCTAAAAAAAAATCAATGTGAATTTTAAGACTTCTAAATAAATGTTCAATATTCATATTTGAAAATTATGTGAAGAAGATACAGTACAACCACAGAGTATTCTCTAAGATCTTTTTTTAATCAAAGTCAATATGTTATCATGTTTACTTGTAATTCAACACCTAAAAGACCATCAGCAAGCACTTACTGTAAGACATCAAAATCACTCACATTATAATTAAATAATTATTTGGGAGAAAATAATGCAAACTATTAAGTAAGGAAGATAGGTGGTTTCTGCATAACTGCAATTCGTTTAATTCCTTCTATTCTGTAACACAGAAAAAAAGAAATCCATAATTGCTGTAGTGTGATTTGGCATGATGACAGAGATGAAAAATTACACTGAAGTGGGTGTTCACAGCAGCTAATAATTCTTAGTAAAAACTCTACTATTTCATATTTATGTCAGACATTGTAATTTTTCATCACAACATTTATAAATTATCAGCTTTTGAGATGAGCAGATATTTGTTTTTTTTTTTTTTTTTACTTTCAAGGAACTTACAACTAAGCCATTTTTGTGTGTACAATTCAATTGAGAATATACTCTATTAAAACCACATTTTTTCATATAGTAGCAGGGCATAAATCTCTCTGGATCTATCCAGATGCATATTTAATGAAGAAAATACAGTATAGACTAATCTGATGTTACACATGTAAACAGAAATGCCTGTATATGCAGACACAGGCTTACACATGCACAGAAACATGCACACACCAGCACACAAAATGTGTATTAGCATAACAGATGTGAAAGATCATAACAAGGAGAGATACATTCATAGTATTACTTTAGTTTTGGCAAGATATACTATTTCTTTTATTATGATTACATCTTTAAAGTGCAATCTAGATAGAGAAAATCTCATCTGCTCACAGGGAACACCTGGGCATAAAAGCCAAGTCAGTAACTGAAGGAATTCTGTACACTGAAAAATTATCATCCAAAAGAAGGGTCCCCTACCTTCTGCTATCTACAACTAGATTAGAGAATATGTGAAATTAGCATCAGTAATCTGGAGAGTCAGATAGTCAACAGCTGTATTTTAAAAGAGGGCATATAAAAGAGAGGACACTACATGAAGCCTTTTTTCTCTCAAAGTCAAAACTTCTGTATTTTGTTGTTGCTTTTAGTCTGAGTTGACCCCAGGAAAGGGGTTTGAAGATAGCCAAGAAATATGGGTGAATATGACTCTACTGCTATCAGCAACTTTACACAAGGAACCACGTTCTGTTTGACTGCAGGAATTTGCTGAGGTGACTCTAACTCACTTCAGAAAACTCCTTCTACCTGCTCTCCAAAATAATTGTTCCCTTTCAAACAAGTATGTTCCAACTTGTGCCCTTGCTCGGCAGCACTGAACTAAGGAGGTGCAAAAGCACTCGCTGAAGGCCCAGCTGAGCACAAGGAATCCTCTTACCCAGCGCAGATTTTAGAGCCTGAGAGAAGCAGAAATTCAGCACAACAAGCTGGAAGGAGAACTTGTCTTTTCCTCTAGAAACCTCTGCACAGTGTTTGCTAGAGCCTAAGCAAAGGAAGGTTTGCTTTGGAGATCCACTATATATAAATCAGCATTGCAGGGGGAGGGCTTGAGGTTTCATGCATCATTCCATACATCCACAGTTTGACAGGAGCTTTGTCAAAGGCTGATTAGGATGCGGTCTCGGATGTTCTCCAGGATGCATCCAGTGTCAGTTGAGTGACAAATTAAATTTTACAGTTCTTTAGTAGGTTGTATCTGGATGTCTCTAAACATCCTCGAGATGACTGTATTAGCTGTCTAGAGATGGGGTTATGCTGAAGAGCAGACAGAAGATCCCTGCTCTTCACAAAGAAATAACAAGAATAGCTAAGATCACAGTGAACTGTATTTCAAATAGATGCGTCAGAATGACTAAAAAGAGAATTTGCTTTTAATTAAAAAGTCTTAGAAAAACAAATATTGGATATGATTTAACCTGATCTAAAGAACACGAGTAGTGTAGAGAAATAATGTTTTTGATCCCATCAAACTGCAGGCAGGTCACCATGTAGTTACATATTCCGACTGAATTCTAGGAAAAGATATAATTAATGAAGACATATGTAGGAATAAGGAATAGGAGGAAAGGCTGGCCAGGGATGAAAATAATAATGCTGATGCTTGATGGATAAAAGGATTTTCTGAGGTCAACCATTAGAGGTTAACAAGGAACACTTGGTGAGATATAAGCAGCACTCAGGAAGGTTGTGGTAAAGGTAGAGAGGTGAGCGTATAAGGATCGCCTGGGAAGACTGCCAGGAGAAGGGAGAGAACCTCTGGATGGGGAAGAAGCTGTGGGGGCTCTAGGTTGTTGCTTGCTCCTCTCTCTCTCTTCCCACAGACATAACTTAAGGCTGGAGGGAGGGTGAGGAAGAAATAAGAAGCAAAGGGAGACGGGCAGAGAACGAGACACTCTTAGCGAAGTAAGCTAGGATGCCTGGGGTAACATAACCACAGAGATCATTAAGATCATACTGAACATTGTAGTGAAGAGCCATCCAAGAAAAGCCAGGGTCACAAGTTAAGTGCAACTGCTGGTACGACATCCTAAAGGTATTGAGAAAATGTGTTTCAAGCAATCATATGAGGCCAAAAGTCACAGCTCTATAACAAAAAAAAAAAAAAAAAAAAAAAAGGCACCAGAAATTTCTGAAAAGAGCAAGAAGGGGTAATTACTGTATTACTACAAAGCTAGTGAAATGAACTGCTGTTCATTTCATTCATGTTTTGTCATAGTTAGCTGAAGAAAGTGACATAGGGTAAATTAGAAAAATAACATTTATTCATGCTTCTAAAGCAACAGCTGAATTTGGATGTAAAGTTTGAATAGATGCTGAGGGGGCATATTTTAATTTTGCTTTGAGCACAAACAAAATGAATAAAATCTCCCTTATACTACCACTTACACAGATTACTCTCCTCATTTGACTGTGCGAACTCCGTGTTGGAGATTAGCTCTTCCAGTGGGCTCAGGGCAGTTGCCACGTAGCCAGTGACTGGAAACTATTCCAATGGTTCCCAATTTGTTATTGGAACATGTAACAGGTGTTCCAACTTCCATTTGGAAACATGTCCATTATAACCAAACCCCCTCTCACCTACAGAAAGCACAGAGGGCAAATCTGGGCTGTTTCTTAAAGATACAGCAATAAAGATACCTTAAGCCTGTGATAAAAATGTCTGTACATCTACTGAAACATCTATTGGGAAGAAAATGTTGTTTTTCACAGTGAATAACAGAATCTCAGTATACAAGAGATGGTAAAATTATTTTAGCTATTAGAGATCAATAAAGAAAATTTTAAAATGAGAAAGTATATTCCAGTGCAGCTAATGAAAGTCAAGTTATAGATAAAATACAATGCTAGAATTTCAAATTTAACCCAGTGTATTAGTCTGCATGTAAATGCACTATATAAAGATTAGTTTCACCTTTTGAAAGCTCCAGGTTATGAAATGCTATTCTTTAAAATCTTAATCAGCATGAATCCACATAATCTCAAAATCCAGCCATATTCTTAAATTTTAAGAGGTTTTCTTAGATAACCTACAATAAATTCAAACCAACGAAGCACTTAGGTGATTCAAGTTTGTCATGCAGATATAAAAGGCTGAATGTCATTTTAAAGTTTGACACTGAAACTGATTCAACTGTGATTGATTAACACTATAGAATACAATACTTCTCTGAAAATCTGTGAGAGTCCCAAGCAGTTGTTGAGGAAAGTTTCTTTAATGAAAAGTAAATTATCCTTTCAAGCATCAATTTTGAGCTAGTCAATGAGGATTACAAGCAGAAGACTACATCAGTTGGCTCAGCGAGCTTCTCTATAAACAGAATTATCTACGAAAAAGAGTTTAAATGTAGCGGCCATCATTCAAATGCTTAATTTTATCTTTACCAACAAACATACAGTGGTAGCACGGCATTACAGCCCAAAGATAGCTTTTTTTCAGGAATCACAGATATGAAAAGAATCTGATAACTTAGTCTATTGGAAGAGTTAGCAAACGCATAAGATGCCTAATTTTATACAAGCAGCAGAAATTCCAGAAAGATTATTGTAAAACATCTAGAAATAACCACCTGATAAGATTAGCATTTTGGAAAAGGTATGTGCTTACAGTGTACGCTTTCTGGTTACAGCACTCACAGTGTATGGCAGATGTGACAGGAACAAAAATGGACCTGGGCAGAGCCCCAGCAATGTAACATGTCACGTGCCCACTGCCTCACAAAGAAAGCAAGCTAAAGGGGAAAAGCCATAAAATTAAAACAATTTTCATGAAACCTACTGGAAGATGTGGCCCAGAGGCCATTTGGAATCTGAGAGAACTGTCTCTCATGTCTGCAATTAGGTCTAGAATCTGTCCTTAATCTCATCAGGGAGTAATTTAGGACAATGACATGAATAAATAACAAATTTAGGACAGCTATCTCATACCCATGAGGAGAATCAATTACTGAGATATTATGGAAAAATACTTTCAGAGTACAACAAAAAACCTGAGCTATGTGTACAGGAAAGAAAAATAACATTAGGCAGGAAAAACAGTAACAGAAAAAACAGGTTAGCCCTGGTAATTGATTTATTCCTGTATATAATACCTATATAAGATTGGTACGCTATAAACTTCTTCCATTGTTCATAAATAAGTTTATATCTGAAGATCAGACTAACAACCATAGAACATTTTGCACTCCCATTTACAATGCAGGCTTGATTATGCGCCTCTGAAGGGTATGGTACAGAAATAAGTTTAAGCTGTGGTACTTGAGGCAATATGTCACATTTCTTTGGGGATAACTCAAGTGTCAAAGTATTATAGCAGAGATAAACTAAATTCTTCACCGAGCTTGGCTCCAGGTCTCCCTGGTTCATTGAAATGTAGCGTAACTCCAGCTTTTATAATATATGTTCCCTAAGTAAAGCAGGGCATGGTTCAGGGTGAAGCTAAAAGGTCTGTCATCTGGGTTGTAAACAACCAACAAGAAGAAGAAACCGTAAACAATATAACGGAACATAAAAAGGACAGATCTCCACACTCCTCTACACTGCAGCACTACTAAAATTTAGTTGAAGCAGAAAAATCACTCACTTTAAACAATGGGGACTATCTAATAGAAACAGCACATATTAATACTGTCAGCGTGACAGATGGCTGTGCGGTACATAATAAAGTCAAAGACATTTTGACGAGGAAGAAGATGTATCTGATAATTTGCAAATCAGAATCCTAGCAGCACAGTGAGGGAAAGATAACTGACTGCATGTTAGGCTGGCGCATCCGCAATGTTTTACAGTTCAGGGTAATAAAAGAAACGGACGTGAAAGGAAGTACTGGGAGCACCGAGAGCGAAAATAGGAAAGAAAGCATGTGCTTGTCTGTTACTGGTATCACACCCTATAGCTGTTTCTGATGTGAAAAATTAGCATTGCTTTCCTAAGTATGTCTCTATTAGCTGGTATGGCAAAAGGCACACACTATGAATTTTAAAAAACTAACCTCATTTTTGAGAATTGTCCTTACAATTGATTTATATTTCAGATGTCGAAGGTTCCTACAAGCAAAGGAAATCCATGCTTCATTAAAGTAATTTCTGTTACTAGCACTACTAGTAGTACTGTTTTCTGGTTTTTTTTTAGTTTACAAGATGTATTTTCAAAAATGAGTGGCTCAAGAGTTTTACTCACATTATTTCCTTCAAAGACATCTTCTTCCTCCAAAATTTAAAATAACCTTTAAATTAGAAATTGTGCTTTCAGATAATTAGGATATATACTACTGGAAGTATAGTATATTAAACAGGCTCTATAGGAAAGTATATAAAGCCTTGATAGATAAAAACTTGGTTGATATAAATAGATAAGGATTAACTTTGCTTCCTAATGGTAATACCGGCAGGGAAAGACGACAAAATATTCACCAAGATCTCAGAAAGAAATTATAAAAATTTTAACTTGAAAGCCCTTTAGCATAACTTAGTATCTGTAGCTCAGACTTCACAGGCTCAGGGAAAGGCAGATGTAGAATTATCATTTTCTTTCATATTTTAGCTTTCTTTAGCTGTATCTTTTTGCTTGGAGAAATGACTAGATACAAGCTTTTGTGTTTCTTAGAAAATAATACACATATATGCATGTACATAAAATATACATGTATCTTAGATTTTCTTTGGCCTGTATCTTCCTACTTGTGATTATTTTATGATTATTTCTACCACATCATAAAATATCCTAATGTATTTTCTTTTTTTTAAAAAAAAAATCTTATTCTTGTTGGTAGTTCTTGGTTTCAACCATGTCTCCCGCTGAAGCTACCAACCTCATCCCATGGGTCACCTCACCTTAGTGATTCCTGAAATATCTGCTCATTCACAATGAATATGGAATTTAAAAAATTCTGATAGTAAGCAGAAGAAAATTAAAGTTTTGTGAGGTTTATTGCTTCTTTATATTTTTAAGAACTTTTAACACCAAGCAAAGATAAACTCAGAAAACGCTGTCTTCTTTCTCCAACGTCAAATTTTAGATTGTTGCTTCAAAATATGAGATAGTTAGTTTGGTCTTTTTGCTTTCTTTATAAAAGAAAAAATAATGCTGCATACTGGATGTTTTTCATTAATTTCGGTATATCTGTTCTGGCTGAAGTTAGATTAAATAATATGGTGTCAAAATAATCATTGCAAATAGCTAAGCTTTGGAACATTATCGTCAGCTGAACATGAACATATACTGAGACGCATTAGCAGTCTTAGTAATTGGCAGTCTCAGTTATAATTAATGCTTTAGTAAAAACTTCCATTATTTCTTTTTTTATGTATCTTAACTGAATTTTGTCTTCTGTTATTACATTTTGACCTTTACTAACCTGTATCTATTCTCAAACAAATTTATTACATAAATTGAATTTAATTATTTGCTGTATTTATCTTCCACTAGCAGACTAAGAGAAAAATCGTGTGTCATGTTTCCTGAAGGTTTACATTTGTACCACTGCCTAGACAGTTTAAAAGAATTCTGTTTAAGAGAATTCCAGTCTGAATAACCACTGTAGAGAGAACTTGGCAACAAGAATTCTACTTGTCTTAGCATTTCTGCCAAGGTCTATCTAGTCTTGACATTAGAGCTCTACAGGTATCTGGTTATGCAGATCTGCCATGGTCCCGCATGGTGAAAAATGGCTGAATCAGTGGATTTGGCTAATGAAAGAGGAAAAAAAGGATTAGAGAAGTTCAGTGATGTTTTTAAATATGTGTGTGTAAATATATTTATAAAAATACATTAACTGTTCACATCAAGTAGTACAGAAATACAGAGGAAACAAATGCGTAACCTCAGAAGACGACAGCAACAGCCAGCACTGCGTTTCTGAACACAGTACGCAGCTCTCAGGAAGATTTATGTTGACATTTGAGAATGCAAATTCCCATTATGGTTGTATGGTTGGACATATGGATACAGCTCTCACTTGCTACCCATAAAAATGTGTGAGTCATGTTTTAAAGACATTTCATGTGTCATAAGGATATGCAATAACTGCTCTGAGAACTGCTGTTCATTTGACCATTTTATGATTGCAAACTAATGGCAATTGTTAGGCAGTAAACTCGTTGCAATGAAGTTACCTGTAAATTGGGCATGATGAAGTGCTGCTCTGTCAAGTGCTACGCAACAACAGAGATGGTTTAGCTCTACCCTGTACTAAATACGCAATTCCAGATTTCAAAATATGTGCACTTGGAGTTCAGTCTCCTTGTTTACAGTAGGTCACTAGATAATGAACTCAAAGACAGGAAGCTCTACCAAGCTTTGAGTGACTCAGCTCATGGCCAGGTCACACAGAACTCGGCACCCTTACCAGGTCCTGTAACTCAGTACACAATAATGAACTACTGGGGATTCATGCACATATAGACACCTTCCTAACCATGAAAGCCAACAAACTGGTAAAGATAATAGATGCGCTACAAGATTTCATCTACACTTTTTTAATTTTAAGTACAAAGTACCACTTGTAATCAACATATGACTGACTGCTCCTGAATGGTCAGTTTTCTAATCAATATTTTCAACTGACAATATTATGTTAAAATTCTAAACAGTAAAATAATGATTTTGTAAAAAACAACAACAACAAAAAGAACAACCAAGTATTTGGTCTTTATGTCCTTATTTTGACTGTCACGTAACGATGAAGTAGAGATGACCCACAGACCTTTTAGTATGTGAAAAGGATGTTAAGAAATAGAATTCCTATTCAGAAATAGGAATTAAAAGTCTGATAAATAACAAGGCTACATGTAGCCAAGTTTAGAACTTCTCTGGAGGCTATACAGACAGTTGCTAAAATAAGTATTCTTCTCTATTAAATATTAAGGAAATAGCAGCACACTGCTTTTTTTTTAAATTAAGACTAAATTCACTAAGACAGATAGAGATAAATAAAATAAGTAGCTGGAAAATTATCCTTTAAAATGAATCCGTAACTTATACTTGGTAAACCTGCCTACTTATTTCTTTGCTAATGGGTTACCTTTAGCCAGCCCAGATCAGTCAGATGGATAGAGATATAAATCTAGGTGACCCTCTCACTGAGTTTTTCAGTCATCAGATTTTAAGGGCAATATGGTATTAACAAGGTCTATGATTATACACTTGCCTACTGCTGGATACGTTTTGTAAAGAATCAGCCTTTCTCGATATTATTTCTTGCCATTTTTAGAGTACAATTGTCTTCTGATAATATTTTTATGATATTTCAAATATAAAAAGATCAGGCTATATTATTTTGTTTCATTTTTAGTACAGTTGATCCCAGAATCCCGTATTATCGAGAATATAATGACCGAGAAATAATCTTACAACAGATTATCTTTCCTGTCACTGAGGCACATGGGTCCGTGGGATTTTATAGTATTAACACACAACAGTTCACACAATGAAGGAGGTAAACATTGCTCGAGAAACAAATCAAAATGGAAGACTGAAATTAATCTGAGAAAAAAAGTCATGAGAAACACAGAAGTAATACATTTCTAAAGAATTCCTTGGTGTGCATTCTGTCTAAACAGAAAAGGTAGTTTTGTAGAGTCCTATGTGGTAAGTATTAATGCTTTAACATAAAGTACTATAGTGTATGAGGAAGATACTGTATTGGAATTCTGCATACCCTGGACTTAAGTAAAGAAACTGTTTCTGCGAAAGCCTTAATTCTGAGCTTGATGCTAATGGCAACTGATCTGCACTTCTGCTAACGGAAAACCAGTAAACAGTCAAGTACAGCTATAGGAGGGGAGCATGAAGGAGAAAGTTTATACTCAGCATTTCTACTTACAACACAAACTCAGAACTCTGTACAAAAGAAGCAGCTCACAACATTAAACATATTCACGCGGATTTAATTTGCTCAGTAACTGACTTAATATCAATAAGCATAGTTCTGTAAACTACCATAAGTAACTTAAAAATAACCATTTTTTATGCATGTAAGGTAAATTGCACGGAGTAAAAAGACTCCTGCAGCTGTTGTTCTTACCACAAAAACTCACAAGCAACCACCAACAACCCACCCTTCACCCTCTCCCATACTCACACATATTGGTTTGGGAAAGATTTAATAATTTTAGACTGACAGTTAATGCCATGAAAAAAAAAACAGTCTAGATAACGAACAATTCCAAAAGACAAACATTTCAAAGATGCCTGGTCTGATGGCCTGAGCACTTACAGTCAGGGTACTTGGTATGTGAATCAAGGACCAGAAAGTGGCCTGAGCACTTACAGTCAGTAAGTCACTTGGTATGTGAATCAAGGACCAGAAAGTAGTAGCAAAACAGAGGAGGCAGGTGTTCATATCACTGTGTTACAAAAACCCAGAGCTGGGAATATACACCTGTGCTGAAAATTCAGTTCAAAGACAAAACCTGAAATATTTATCTGACTTGCATTAGAAGCTTTTCACCAAGGAAATGAGAAAGCAGAAAAAAAAATACTGAGAAAGGAGGAATTATTTAAAAACCTTAAAAAATAATTTAAAAATCAGTTGTCCCTGCACTCTTACATGATTCTCCCAAACAGGAGGCCAGCAGATGCTGCCTCTCCTCTCCACCACCCGTCGGCCTCCCTGTTTTCCTCCAGCCATGGGCAGGGAGCTCCCTGCAGCAGCACACTTGCCTTGACGCCGGCTCCCTACGACACCGTGGGCTAGGAACCAGCGCACGGGCTTCAGCAGCTTTTCTCTCGTTGCACCTCAGTGCAGGGGCAACACTCAGTGTCTCCAAGGCTCCTTTCTCCCCACAAAGCTCACTCTGAGTAACAACTGCTCCCTTCTCTGCCCAGCAGATAAGCTAACAGAGCAGCTTCTACGGAAAAAAAAGCATTCAACTGAGCACTTGATGATGATCTTGTGTCTTCCAGCATCACTGCTGGGTACCCAGGCAATGCTTTGCATTGTGGTTACTAGTTTGCTTGATTGGTGTATGTATTAAAAAGGAGAGCAATCAAGCATTTTACTTATGAGTCCTTACAGCAACGCTGGATGGTGATATCAGGAGTGCTACATTTTGAATCTTTACTAAGTGCACGTTACTAGTGCAAATAACTCATGAAAAGATAAAATGCAGTTGGATAAAAATCTAGATGAGTTTATATAGACAATGTATATAAACCTAATCTTATCTTGTTATTAAGAAAAATGACTGTAACCTATGTAGCAGGAAACCAAGAATGCCAATTTTTTAGCAATGTTTTGATGTTTGAATATTTCTTTTACTCTTTTCCTTTTCTTATTCTTATTCATATTATTGTCAACAATTATCCTTGCCATAGAGGATGCTGAAAGAGCAATAACAAGTTTGTATTCTAGTGGGAACATTCTTGTTCCACTGCTGGCTACTTCACAAAGAAGGGAACTACTTATATGTGAATAAATAAACATAAAGGACTAATCACACAGCAGGACTTGTGCTTTGCACCACCTTGTGTAGTTAAAATCAGCAATTTCCTTATCCTAATCATTTAATTCCATCTGTTGAAATCCTGCTAGCCACTTGCCTAATTCAATCATAGAATTTGTTTTTCAGACTCTCTCTCACATCTACCACGCCTATGAATTTATTCATATTGATAATGCTATGACTGTATAAATATGGCTAAAAGGCAGGTGAATCATGTCAGAGGAGAAGCTGCCTAAAAGAAATGAGACTATTTCTAAAAGGTTCTTATTAGGAAAAAAAAAAGGCATTTACAGGAGAAATTTTGAATGTGTCTTTATGTGTAGTGCACACATGCATTATGTGTCTTTAATATGCAGAGCACCAGCAGAAGAAAGGCTGATCTGTATTCAAAGTCAATAGCAGAAAAGTCAGATTTTCTGTTGTCTGAGTAGACTCAGACTCAATCTGCCCTTATGCATGTATGAAATATTCACTTAGTGAAGATGAAGCACCAGTGAAGAATTACGTAGCTACACAAATAGAAACTGTATTATTGCCAATATACCTTTTTTTTTTTCAGAATGACAGATTAGGCATTTCCTATACTTTGACCCCACCGACTTTGCAACCACACAGCTTGCTTTCAACACATTTTGTGTAAGTTTTCTGAGAATTTAGTTCCAACAGGTTCCAACAGGGAAAAATATGCACATTCATACACACAGAAGCACATACACATATACACAGCATATACGTACACAGAGAAAGTTTCTGTCTGGTCAGTGGTGCACTACTCAAAATCACGAAGTGATTATAGAAGTCTGATCCAGACATGTCTCTCCTGTAGTCCCCTTTTCCAATTTTGGAGAAACACTTGCCCTGAATGAATGTATGATAGGCACATGGATGAAGTGCTGCAGTCCGTGCCAGGTCTACAGAGTGCAGATGGTTTCAGACAGCCCCCAGCTCTCCTGCCCTGCTAGCCAAACAGGCATTCCCCGTGCAGCGTGGGCCGCTGCTGCAGGTGCTGCTCTGACAGTACAGTGAGCTTCCCCCTTAAAATGTTCATGCATTTTGTCACACTGCCAGCATTTTTGCTGAGGAGAGAAGAGGAATGGCTGGGGCTGAATTTCAGTATTTTTCTAGCAAAGCTGCAATGTGAAGAAAATCCCATCCCCAGTCAAAGCCATTATGGGGACAAAAAAATCTTTGCTTACACATGACCTATACAAGCGAAAGATCCTGGTACTGCTATGGCTTATATCACTCAAGAAGGCAGTTTAATCACGGAAAAATGTCTCCAGCAGGTAGATGCCTCTCCAGTAGATGGCTTTATTGGTACAACTGCACTAGCAAAGTTGTTGCATTCTCACTAGCCCAAACAGTGTGGAATTTAAGTAAGATAAGAAAGCATATTTCTACAGCATCTGGGATTTGGTCCTGCTCAGTTCTTGCTCAACTCTTGCTCAATTTCAAAGGCTACTGCAAATAAGAAGTGTGTCAGATCAACTTCAAAAGGAAAGAACATCAAAATAATCTCTAATAATAAAGAAGTGTCAGTCTAAATAGAGATGTACCATATATATGTATGAACATATACTCGGAGATGGGGCACAATATTGAGAGCCCACTCAGATGATATCCTGTAGGCAGAGATGTCCAGACACCAGATGTCCAGATGGTTGCTTTAAAGAACACAGTGTCAGCTTCCATGTGTCTAAAAAGAGGTTTGAAAGAGTTGATGGAAACATTAGTGAATTCTGAAGCTAAAAAGGGAACATTGGTTAAGTTCATGTTTACTCCTTACACTATTTTATTAAAATTTCAAAATCAATATTACATTTTAATATTCACTTCTGCAAAGAGAGGAAGAAAAGTCAGTCTGAAATATAATGTATTTTATCATTTGGAGAGATTAAGAAAAGTATGTGTTGAAGAAGCCTAAAGAGAATGCAGGGCCTGTGTTTGCGGTCTTGTGTTTGGTGCCCATGATGTTGCCAGAGCCCCTTCTCCTCTCTGCACATCTGTCTTCTCAGCCCTTGGGAGCGTGGACAACCTCCACCTCCCACCCTGCAGAGGAGGAAGGAAGGGCCATGCAGGAAGGTCACAGAGCTCTGAGGAGGCGCCAGCTGGTTCCCCTGGGCTGGCAGAACCAAGGGCAGGAGGGGCTCGGCGCGGGGCTCCGGTCTCCTTGTGAATGGGGACAGGCACCAGGCCTCCCGTCACCTGGGACGGCATCTAGCACCATTCCCACAGACTCTTCACCTGCGCTAGCTTACAATCGCCAACCATCCTTCTGAGATGCTATTTCCAGTAGCGTTTTCTTACTATTTTTACAAGTTTACTAGTGAGCTTAGATTTGTGTGTAATATGGAAGTCTTCACACGCTGATCCTGCTGCTTCTTAAGCTGTGCTGTAGTTACATTGTAGTTACAATGTAGTAACATTGTAGTCACATTGTAGTCACATTGTAGCACTGTATTGCAGATTTTTGTGCTTTTAGTTTCAGACTGTGGTATGACTTAAGCGGTGTAAGGTTCAGAACGCTGTCTATGCTTCATACCACCAAAGAGCTGGCCTCTAGCAAAAATGAACAAGTAAAGAATCTAAGTTAATGAAATGTGAAATTGATAAAAAAGTATATAAGCATATAAGAAAGTATGGGAAGGTGATGAGTATAGAATGGATCTAATGGAAATGCTAAATGCTTTCTGAAAAGTACCCAGTATTTGGTGATGCTTATCTTGGTCAAAATTCACCCTTTGATATCTTTTACAATAACATTGTAGATTGCTACTTGTAAGCCTTCAAAAGTATATTGAAGAAGCTCTGTCCTCTTGCTGGGTACTATTTTGTCCTCCTGTTTTTTCAGCATATTGTTTGGAAGGTAGAAAGTAGAACTAAATTGGAATTTCCACACAAATCACTTGGATCCATTTTACCCAGGAGAAAATGTCAAACCAAGCTGAAAATAAAAGATGGATCCTGATTAAAGTAGATTAAATATTCTGATTAAAATAGAATTAAAGAACTTCAAAATTAGTTGGTTATTGTTTAGAAATTAAACACTCACTGCATGTTATGTGTCTAAATAGCATATGTTAAATATTAGTAAGGAATCCTTTCTCATGCCACACTATTTGAAAATTGTTTTAAATCTAAACACTGACATCCAACAACCATCAACATTTGCATTGTCTCCAGTTTATATTGTTATTTTTAATGTAATATTTTAAAGGCCTCTACTTTCAAGAGTAAGATACCACAACCTTGTATTGACTAGGCATATTTTCTCAATGTCAAGTCTCATTATGGTGGGCTTAGTATAATAATTAAAAGCATATAGTTTAGACTGCACATGCAGTATTTAATATTGGTAACGTGACTTTTTTGTATCTATCCATACAAACTCTTCTTTCACAAAACAAAAACCAGAAAATACATAGAAAGAAACCCAAACTGATGAGTTTTCACTACAGAATAGGATTTTACTGTATGAATCATGAGGAAAAGGGATATCTGAAAGCACTGCACCCAAGCACTGTGTAGGATTCTTACAACTTCTGCCAGCTACTGCTCTCCTTCTATTTGAAGGATGAATGCAGCTGGGAGAGGATTTTATTTATTGTTTTCAAGCAGTTGGCTCTGAGTATAAACCAAACACCGTGCTGAGCTACGAGGGCAGCATTCATTCTCATCTGAAAGCAGGTCAGGCATTCAGTGTTGCACTCAATTTCCGAATAATCTCAGCAATATGCACCACACATGATGCTTCAGGCCTCTGAAAGGACTCATACTGGTAGCATCCCTTAAGGTACTTATCTCATTAGTGATCTGGGCTTGTCTTTCTTTCACTTCAGTTTCTAATTTTGCACACCTGCCACAAACAAACAACCAAGGAGTTTACCTGTGCCGCTAACATTGACTTTCTTCACAGGTAGAAACATTCTGCTTTTCGCTCAACACAAGGCACAAAATAGAAATGTCGTTGCAAATGGTGTCATTGCTGCTCAAAAAGTATCCATAGATGCAAAACAAAATCAAATACACTGTCAGCACCATAATACTCATAGCAAGGGATTCAACCGGGTATTGTTATCTTCCATACAACTTCCATTATTGAGAATTCCACCTAGGGAGGAATTCAGACCTCATTTTCTCCTATCCTCAAAGGTGGCTCTTGTTCTCCGTCAGTCAGCCACATAACACAACTTGCTAACCAGAGGGCCCTCAAATTTGCTCTCAAGGGTAGCTCTTCTATTAGGAAGCATTGATTTTTCCTTTGGTCTTCTTTTTCTGTACTGTACATCAACAAAGATGAAACAGAACAGAACTAGCATTCGCAAATGGTAATATTAGCTATTTACACTTGATATATTGATCTCTGTTCACACAGAGATCCGATTCATCTATCGAATCTGGTCAGCTACTATGAGCTTATTACCGTCGACAACAGGTTAACCATGAGTCAGCAATGTGCCCTCATGGCCAAGAAGGCCATGAGGCCATGAAGGATCCTGGCGTGTATCAGGAGGAGCGTTGCCAGCAGGTCAAGGGAGGGGATCCTGCCCCTCTCCTCAGCTCTGGTGAGGCCGCATCTGGGGTATTGTGTGCAGCTCTGAGCTCCCCAGTACAAGAAGGATGTGGAGCTTCTAAAGAGGGTCCAGCGTAGAACGACGAAGATGATTAAGGGACTGGAGCATCTATCATACAAGGAAAGACTGAGTGAGCTGGGCCTGTTTAGCCTAGAGAAGAGAAGACTGAGAGGAGATTTGATCAACATTTTCAAGTACCTGAGGGGTGATTGTAGGGAGAATGGGGCCAGGCACTTCTCTGTGGTGACTGGTGACAGGACGAGTGGTAACAGGTGTAAGTTGAAATATAGGAAATTCCATCTCAGTATGAGGAAGAACTTGCTTGCTGTGAGGGTGACAGAGCCCTGGAACCGGCTGCCCTGAGAGGCTGTGGAGTCTCCTTCTCTGGGGTTATTTCAAAACCACCCGGATGCCACCCTGTGCCACGTGCTGCAGGTGACCCTGTGTGTGCAGGGCGGTTGGACTAGATGATCTCTAGAGGTCCCTTCCAACCTCAATCATTCTATGAATCTTTGATTAGCATGCATGTCTTACTAATAGTACACTGTACATATAGTTATGTTTGTGCTTGAACTACTACATCCATATTCTTAATATTATAATACATATTATTGATTTTACCAGTCCTTCCAGAAAATGCACCTATGAAATGTTTAGTGATGACCCAACTGGGCCTTATTCTGGAGAAAGCTACAATCTTTTAGATTCTACAAGATGTTTTACACGAAACATGCAAAGTCAGTTTCTAGCCAAGTAATGAGAGATAAACATCACTATGAAAGCTCTTTTTAATAAAGTGCAGAATATCTCTAGAGATTCTCAAAGAAAGAGAGATATATTACTTAAAACAGAGGATTTCAAGATTTCAAATACTTCTACATCTTCCCATGCATGGCTAGGATGATGGAAAGATATGGAAACTGAAAGTGAAACAAATTTTAGTCTGGTTTTTATTTCTAAGCATTGATTCCAACTATCTCTAATAAATTCAAAAATTGGGAACCTCCTTAAAAGGCATTTTAAAAATGTATTTTCCTGCAATAGTTCTCAGTGCTACATTCAAAACCGTTCATGTATACTATGGACAGAGTGTCTAGTAATCATTAAAGAATTTAAAAGTTTTTCTTAACCTGGTCAGTAGAATAGCACACAGAAGTCAGGAAGTTAATCAAGAACACTTAACATGTAATTGTCAAGAGCAAATCTTTCTTGATCAGCCTGATTTGCCTTCCAGATGACAAACTATCAGATGAACTGAAAACCAGCTGGACTGTCAAGCTCACAGGGCAGCAACTAGTGGCCTGAGCTGATGGTTGGTAATGCGTGGAACACCTCAGGTTTTGACACTGTTCAATATCCTCCTCACTGGTCTTAACAGACACCAGTTACACAACGCACACAAACACAGACAGCACAAAGCTAGGGGTAGAGATAACACTGTGAATAACTGTTTTAACCCAGAGTTGATAAATTTGAGAGCTTAGCTAATCAAGACTTCATCAAGTTCTGTAAGAAGCGCAAAGCTCTGTACTTGAGGCAGCCTAACCCCATGCTACAGCTCAGTCTGAGAACTGACAGGGCAGAAGTCCTGCTGGAAAGGACTTGAGAGCTGGAGTGGGTGCCGCTCAGGGACACAGATATATTAACGATATGGAGAAGCTGAGGGAACTGGCTTGTTTAGCCCCATGAAGAGAAGGGCAATGAGCTTTCGAGTAACAACATGCAACAACATGCACTTGAAGGACTGTTATGAAGATGTCACAGACAAATTCCTTTTGAGTAATGACGAGAAGGGCCAAAAGTCATAGCCCATGGGTTTGAAGTTTCAAATTGGAGATTCGTGGAAAAAACAGTATGAGGAGAAACTTGTTTCACCAGTCTGGACTAGATCACCCAGAGAGACTGTGGAGTCCCCTTCCCTGGAGGCTTTCAAGAGTCTGTTAGTCACAGTCGTGACCTGACCCAGAGCTGGCCATAGTACAACTTTAAGTAGACAGCGGGAACAGCAAGGTAATATTGCTGATTCAAGGCTAATTCCTCCCCTTATTTTGGGGGACTGCATAGACCTTTCATCACAAGTTTAATGAAGCTTTTAGAGAAAACCTGGACTGCAGGAGGAAACGCATCAGTGTGCTTACTTTATGGACAACCCACAGCAGGCTGACTAACTGGGTGAGGGTACATGTGCTTTTGTGTACATGGATGCTGAGTAAGATGGGACCAAACCACCATTGGAAGCTACACCTTCAAGCTGCTCAACTTCCAAGAAATTTTCTTTCCTGACGGCAGGCAGGAGCCATGCTAGGGCCAGTCACACTTGTTCACAGATTCACAGAATGGTTGAGGCTGGAAGGGACCTCTAGGGATCATCTAGTCCAACCCCCCTGCTCCAGCAGGGACACCTAGAGCACGTGGCACAGGGTGGCATCCAGGTGGGTTTTCCTGGTGGAACAAGTTCTCCCACTGCCAGACGACTGAAGTTTATGAATGCTGTAGCTGCAGTGAATATTTTGGGCTGCCAGAAGGGGTGTAAAACTGATCAAGGCCTGAACATGTACTCTCCAGCAGCAACTGCTTTTGTTTTTTAATTCTTTGAGATGCTAACTCATATTCCTATTTATCAGTCATATTCAGATAAACTTAATTAGCATTAAATCATCTTTCCCACATTGCAGATCAAATGTAAACTCTATGTCAACACTTTTACCCACATGTCTTTCCCTCTTCATTCGTTTTTGTTTTTTTTTCCATTTCTGTTCTGTTTTTTCCATTTCTGTTCTTTCTCCCTGGCTACTGTAGTATTCATGGCAAGAGGAAAGACCTCTTTCTTCTGATTTGATCCATCATCTAACCAGTCTAACTTGTCCATAATCAAGTGAAGTTTGACATGCCTATTTACAGCTCCCTAATGGAACACCAGAATAAAATCCTCTGCATCTGTAGTCAATCTGTCAGTATCTGCTACTTCTTACTCGCTGTTGTCCATAAACACACAAAACTCAAATATTTCATCTGCAGAAACTAATCAGTTTGAACTATAAGGATACCCATGCTGTGATTTCTCATGTCTTCCTGACTTGATCAGCATCATTCTGATGCAAACCAGGTCTGAGCATGTGCATACTCAAAGCAAACTTGCTTTGCAGACTGAGGATGTGCATACTGCAGAGCTGCTACTGTGTTGACAGAACTGTAAAACAATCTTTAATGCAGAAAGAAAATTTAAAGTAATAATAATAATAAGTAATAATTTAAAAAAAGACCAGAATATTCAACTCTAGTTCAGAACCTGAAGTGCGGTCAAACAAAATATAATTTTTACAGTTATATGCCCTTCCAACGGAAGTTTATTATAATTCAACAGGTTATGCCAATGTTAAGACATCAGCCCTTAACAAGCATTATTGTTTCAATTTCATGCAATGTGTCAAACAAGTACTATTTCAAGTGGACATACATTTATTATATAAAATATAAATGTATTGATACAGTAATACAGTAAACAAAACATCATTATTTATTAGCAGGTAACCTGTTTTCATTTGAAGTCGGGGAAAGATAACAATACTTCAGGTACGGTTTTTTATGAATGATATCAAGTGAAAACTTTTTAATAGGTCCTATACATTTTATTATAGTTAGAAGTAAACATGAAACGCTTTCCTGTTTTCCAAAAACAAGAAAAATCAATGCTAACCATATAGAAATCTATTTTCCTAGCAAACTGCTTTTTTCTTCTTTTTATTTTTTTCCTTGCTGTCTGTTTCATTCAGGCAGCTTCTACCAGCAAACCCCTAAACAGAGCCTAATGTACTGTGGGCTGGAAGATTTCCAGTTTGAAAGGATGTCAGAAAACACACCTGTAACCACTAGGGTTGCACATTAGTCATCTATAAATTGAAATTTTTAGCTAAAATTGATTTGATTTTCAAACCTGGTAAGACTTGTAGTGAAAAACAGATGATTGTAGTTTTTATTTTCTAGTGCATACTATTTCTCTAGAGAAGATATTTAATTGATAAAATTATGGCATTGGACAAGCTTGACTGCAAGATAATGTCCACGCATGCACTGCCAATGCAGTATCCAGAGTCCCATCTCTACTTCTGAATTTAGTCAGCTGCAGCTATTGAAAGCTTTTGAGAGATTTTCAAAAATAATGCAAAACAAACTCAAATAGTAATCAGAATAAATGTAAAAGTGAGATCTAAAATTGACTTAATCTTCAGGATGTTGTGCTCCAGAAAAAAAGTCTTTAACCTTTTCTAATTCCTGCATCAAACCTCTCTGAAAAGCTAGAAAGAATAAAAAAGCAAACATCTACTTGCTGAAAGAAAAAGAAAACAAACATAGTTAAGAAATAGAGTTTATTTGTGTAGTAAATGTCAGAGGACATTTAGCAAACAAGAAAAGAAAGTCCTCAGAACTGAAATTGAATGGATTATAAACAGCCAAGCTCTAGACTCAGGCACTTTTCCTGATGACTGTATCCTCTTTCTTCTTTTTTTTGTGTGTATTGTTTTTTTATTTTTATTACCCTTGCTAATCATTTAATCAGTTGAATATTTAGTATGAGAAAGAACTAAACTCATTCCAATAAAGCACCACAAATAGTCAATTATCTCTTCTATTTCCAACTCAACCTCAAATTAACAAACTTCAGCCATCTGACAGTCACCTATACTTGTATATGGCATGCTTGAAAGGCACTGGTGGGCAAATCACTTTCTATCCATGCTACTTGAGGGCAAAGAGCAGTATGTTTGATACTGCAGGAGTATCAAAACAAGATTTGATAAGAAAATAAAAAATGAGAAAAAAAAGAGGAATAGTAAATAGTGTCTGTAGTAAATAAAGTGTCTAGTGTCTGAAGTGCACGCTCTGCAGCTCTGCACGCTCTGCTCACTGAGAACAACCCAGAGCACTCACCATCAGCAGCATCTCAGGGTGTCTACCCAGAACAACAAATACTTCATTTGTGAAAAGAGAGTTCTGGGAGACAATTCCAACAGGGATCGAAATGTAGCACGTATACATGTTACACAATACCACTACAAATCCCTTTTATCACATATCAGCATGTCAATGAAAGTTTGGAAGGACTTGGTAATTCTGAGAAAACTGTTCTTTTTCACTTTGTTATCTTAAGCGTCCAGATCTGTTACAGTTGGTACGTTCAGCAACCCAAAGGAAAGCAGGATGAACCCAGCCTTGAGTAAAGACAAAACAAAACACTCTCACTAGCATAAAGCAACGTCTGCCCTTCTGCTCTCCTAAGAATGGATGAAGACGTCCCTATGGAAGACACTGGGCACCCTCACAATATCTGGCTCCACCTTACACATCTAATCTGTTTCTTAAAACAATTTTTTTTTTATTTTTTTGGTCAGTGAAATGAAATCTATTTAATACTTTTTTTTTGCAGGAAAGATGCACAAATCCTGGTAAGATTCTTCTATAAAAGATTCCAGAGAATTTTCTTGAAATTCGAATTAGTCAAATTGCTTTCTCAACAGAGAACAACAGTTTTATAAAGCTTTGTGGAAAGATCCTGTTTGTCTAGTAAGGAGTCCAACTTACTGACAACTTACTGAGACAACTTACTGACATATTTATTACTGTTTTTTTATTAACAATCATTACTAGTGAGCAAAATCCTCACCAGTACAATGTGTACCATCTATATACATGCACTGTGGATATATAATTAGAAATTAAAAAATGAGAAAAAAAGTCCTGTATTTCACAACATTTTGAAGATAATGAGAGCAAAAAATACCAGAATTGATGTTGTTCTTTGAACCACTTGTGTATTATGTTTTAGTTTTCTATAAGGAATTCTAACAAACAAGTAGCATTACATTTTTAAACACCATGAAATTTTAAATCCTGTTCCAGGTGTTGGGATTTTATTTGGGCATGCATGTTTTGGATAATGTTGAATTAAATACTCTCTGTGTGTGGCAAAGAAAAATTGAAATGTTCTGTTATGGGCACATTCCCAACTGTTCAGTTACTGCATCTTGTATAATGGGGGATGTGACTGTGATTTCCTTTAGCTATTCTTGTTTGTCATATAATAGCTTCTGTTTTCATAAAGTCAGAAAGCAACCTTACTAGAGAAAAAAAGAAAGAAAGAAAAATATATAGGGAACATACATAGGAAATAGGGATCCTGGGTCTTTTCAAGCAATGTATTTTTAAAAGCTTTGCTTAAAAAACAGAATATAGCAACTGGCAATATCCATTCAGATAGAAGCTTTAAAAGCTTCTATTCCAAGACTGGGCAGCCGGGTGATTTCTACTAGATTTGTGTGTTTTTTTTTTTGTTTATTTTTTAAAAATCTTACTAGCTTTGAGTGCCTCATTTCCAGACTCTGTTGTGTGTATTTCTGTAGACAGTGCTCCCACAAATTGCACTTTGCTGATGTATCTTAGGACTTTTGAAAGGCAGTAAGAACGGATAATTTTAACTAGATTCAGTAGTATAGCTTAATAATAAAGTAAAAGGCAACAAGACAACATGCATGTATTCCCAAAAAACTGAAGCCTGTTTCTTCATGTTCCATTTTTTATAGCATCTTATCATTTCCAAACTTTCCTCTTTAACTGGCAAAATGCCTTTGTAAAAGAAAAAAAGAAATTTTCATTTAATTTGAGTATCAATATAAATATGCACTTAACTGAAAGAATACTGTTTTTCTGAATTTCTGCCCAACTGCCCAGAGAGAAGCAGCTATTCCCTCAGACATGCCGCCCGCATTACGGTATCTTCACACAAACTATCTGTGTGTTTTATACACTCATTCCAAATCCCTTGGATCTTGACCTTCTGCTAGAATTGCAGAGAATTACAAGCACCAGAGAAAACTCTCCAAAATTAGGGTTGCCTCTTGACCACTATGATTTATTCTTTTTCGTTTCTTGCAATGCCATGCAAGAAGAGCAATGTATCAGTATGACCCAATCTGAATAAGCAAAAGTACAATTAGGAATATATTAACCAAACCTGACTAGAAAGTGCACATTAAGAGCCTCAACTCTTATTTCCATGTTAAAATGAGATACTTAAATATTTCTAAAAATATTCAGAACTGTAATTCTCTTTGCTTCATATTATCATGTACCAAATAAAACGGAGATGTGCCTGCCCTCTGGCCTTTCGTAAGTTTTACTTCATAGAAGTACAACACATTAGTATAAAGTAAATATAATACAGGACATGATCTGTATTTTTATTATACTATTCTTTTGATAGTATTATAGTTAGTATTATTCACATTGAAACATAAATATTTGCTTTTATAAAATGAAATAAATTATTAGAAATTGTCATTAATATAGTTGCATATTTTCAATGGTGTCACAGTAAACTGGATTTTGGTTAAATTAAGAAGTGCAAGTAATGAAAAATCATGCACATATATTTACATTTATACGCGTATTTATAGATAAATAAAACATGGGACTGGTAAAGAAACATGTTAGCAGGACAACTTTATCTAATGATTTTCCACGGAAACACTAGAGCTAAAAATAAAGCCTGTATTCCCCTCTCCTCCAACCCCAGTCATATGCCAGGAAGCACCATTCTTATACTTTATGTAACCTAACATAAATGCATAATGGAAACCTAGGAGTTCTTGTTTTACTGAACACGTTTCACTAACCTCCCACCTTTATCTCAGTGCTTTAAGAAAGAGAGAAACGCAGCTCTGTGCCATGTGTGTGGCTCTGTGCCATTCTCCAATTCTGCTCATATCTTGCGAGCTACCAACAATGAAATTAAGCATTTCAGTTAACCTGCTAACAGAACCATGATGCTTTTGTAACATGGCAATTATTACCTGAGTGATTTTCAAAGAGTATTTTATCTAATTAGTCTTTGGGTTGAGGTTGACAGAGGGGCATGCAAATACCCCACAGATTAAACATTCCCAAGTACAAAGAGATGCACTGATGTTGTTATCTAGGGATAGCCTGTACAGGAGTACCCCCAAGGAATAGCTCTTTAATCTTTGACATGAAGGACTGAATGGGTCCTATTGATAAATCGTATTCCCATTTATAAAATAAACTAGGTCACTGGGAAGTCACAGGGGAAATGATAATGCAGTAATAATCATGGAAGCAACAGTGAGCAGTGTGCTCCATCACTGAGGCTGACCCAATTCCAAATTTAGTTTTTCGATGGGGACACAGTGATGCATTTGCTGCCTTCAGGCTGGATTATTACAAATTACTTGGGACAGCTTCTTAAGGAGACATGGAAAGCCTCACTAATGTAAAATGTGGCTGCACCCACTCTACTATTGTTCAGGGGTATTTTTTCAAAAGTGAACATTATTTTGATTTGCAACTGCTTTAAGATTCTTTCCATGTGCATTTAAAGAGATGACTTTCATTTATCAAGCCCTGAACAACTTCAGTTCTTCAGAAGCATAGGGAGCAACTCTTTTTGCATATCAAAGCAGGACTAAATAGCAGAGATTTTTATCACGGTTGCCTAAGGGAACGGGTTGCCCTCCAAGACCCAGCACCCCAAAACTCATTCTCATTATGAATATTATGTTTCATACCAGCAATAGACTCTTTACCTTAAACACTATCTAAGGCAAAGCTTTCTACTCCAGCCTTGACTCCTTCACATGGTACGAATTAAGCACCATTTCTCTATATGTGCTTTCACTGGGACAAGAACAACTTTAAATAAAGAAAATACATACATTAATGTCATGCCAATATTATCAGGTCCAATTTGATTTTCATTAACAAGAAAAGGGAAGAGTAGTTACGGGAAGAAAAGGAGAGGCATTTCACGGTTCCAGCTGGCATGCAAAAAATCCAAAGAAAACTTTCTTTTTTCAGTTGCTTACAGGTTTTGTGGATTTTTTTTGATTAAATTTGAAATCAATTTAATATGGTACACTGCATCATAATTCTAATTCCTTACCCTCATAAAAGAGAGAAGTCAGGCTAAATTATCTAGAATTCCTATTTCTTCCAGTGCCATTTCAATCACTTACTTAAAGACAGCTGAACGTGGATTTTGACAAAAAGTTCCAACTGTACTAGCTAACGTATGTGAAGTTCCACTAGGTGAGTTTTTGGCAGGATTATTTAATCCTCTATCTTAGTATTCAAATAATCATTAGATTATAATCTTTTATAAATGCTAGTGAATATGTGTTTATAAATGAGTTAAAGATCCTTCCAGCTCTTCTCATATGCATGTGGTATTATAAAGAGCTGCATTCAGCCTCTCACCAATTACCACTGCATTCATAAGAAGCAGTTCATTTTCACAAATAAGAATGAATGGTAGATATTATAATAGACATTTGAAATAACTGTACTTTGTTTGGAGAAAACATAGAGAAATATATTCCTATTTTAGAATTCGTCCTTACTAAAATTTCATGAGCTGGAAGAAAAACCTTGACATTCTGTTGATCAAGTATTCTGTTGATCAAATATTCACTCTTATGTGCCCCTGGAATACAAAAATCAAGTCCACAGAAATCATCTAGTGAATATAAATTAATCTTAAAGAAGATTCCAAAATAGCTTCAGTTCTAGACCAAATAATACAGTTTTAAAAGAAGATTCAAAAAATATCTTTCCCTTTAGGAATCAAAGGGCAGGATGGAGCTTTCTGTAACCCTACATATTTCTAAGTCCAAAAAAGTTATCTACCTCAGAGCACTAGGGACACCCACAGTCAGCAAAAAACTATTCAGAGTAGATGATGAAAAACTAATGACATCAAGAATTGCTTCTTGTTCCAGTAACAAAAGTCATATAAAGATATATGTGCCATAATGTAGCTGAAAAGTGAAATGAAAAGATATATGTGCCATAATGTAGCTGAAAAGTGAAATGAAGCCATAATATGCAATAATTTAACTGAGACAAGATCTGTCCTCGATTTGTTGATACTATTTTCATCGGTTCAGGATGGAGGCTCTGCACAGGTAATCCTTCTCAAGCTACATCTGACTTTGCTGAACACAATAAGAAGGAAGCTTAGAAATGCACATTTCAAAAAAGCCATGCTGGTGCATGAGTGGGACTATCTTACATTTTTAAATCCCAAACCAAACACATCAAATGAACTGGGACCAAAAGATGTGGAAAGGGAGAACGACTAGATGTGGTTTAAATATAACTAAGAAATCTGAGTGTTTTACATGGAACAATTTCCCTTCCTTAAAATACTTGGAGAGCACAATCATCAAGCCTCAAAATTCCTATTAGATACTTAATTACATCAAACATATGTAGGTTAGGTTGGATTGTCTTCTGAAAGGTCCCCTGAGACCAATGATAGTTTTATTATTAACTTGCTGATTTGTGTTTGTTGTGGCAGCCAGCTCCTTTAATTAAGGAGACTAAAACACAAAACAAGGTAGGTGGGCGCCCTCTCAGATGTTAATCTGTTTCCTGAAGCCCTGACTCAATGGCATTCTGCCCAGGAAAGAACTAAATTACAGCTCCCAGCACCCCTCTCGCTTCCAACGACTTGTTTTCCTTTTAAACCAAGGTTTTAAAGACAGAAACATACTTCAGATAGCACACAATTCAAGGGCTATCCCAGAGGGTATTTTTCATATTCATTTCAGGAAGAAGCCTGTTGTGTTGCCCATGTAATTAATTCCCACATAAATTCAGAAGTTGGACCATTCACAGTACTAGTGGGCGAAACAGAATAAATACCATAACTGAAGCTTGCAGTACTGCCCAAATTTAAGACAGTTTGACATTTATCCTTTACTGGATACTTTTTGTTACTTGTTATTTCCAGTTTTACCAACCGCAGCAATACAAATTAAGTCAGACCTCCAAAATCCTGAGACTCCAGAAGATACTTTGTTTTAATCTTTCCTCCTGCCCCTTGCACATTATGTAACAACTAGCATTGCTAAGACTTCTCATTCGTTCGGGTGTTTATGGCCTTTTGCTCGGACAGGAGCTCCTTCTCCCATTCCTAGTTATGAATTACTGTTTTTCAGCTTCCAAATCAGCTCTCCTATTCATTTTGATCATCCGTTTTCTTCAGACCATGTAAACCTATTGGAATGGATGGCAGAAAAAGAAGAGCGTTCATATTGTCATTTCACAGCACAGGAGCAAAACCACTCTAATGCTCTTTTTATGTTTGCTGTTTCCACCTTCTTCACTTTAGTTGAAATAGCAACAGGTCTTAAGGGAGTAGATTGTGACTGTCTGTCAAAGCATTCAAATGTGGAAGAGACAACCACCCAAGGGGGCTCCTTCACCAGCTCCCCTCAAAAGAAGAGGTTAATATGAAGAAGGACACTTTTTTCATGACCCTGTCTTACATCCCCTTACCTTACTGCAGTCTTACATCACTGATGAAAAGCTTTGTAATCTTGGTAACACTGAAGACCTTGGTTTTAGTGGTTTGCAATTTTCCAGACTCAGCTTGCCTGAAAAATTCCTCCTGACTGCCAATGCCAGCCCCAGAAAAAAACTTCTCTCTGTATTTGGTCTGAATTCCCATGCAGAATAGAGAAACGTGAAGCTTGTCGTTTAATTCAGAACACTCATGTGTGTAAGGAGAAAGTAAATTGCACGATCCAGAACTTGAATAAATGAGACCACAGTGAACATAAGACATATAACTAGAAAGATGGAATAAGAGCATGAATACAGTCGAATTGACAAACTGGACAACTGGGCGCTGAAAAACCTTACGAAACTCAACAAGGCCAAGTACAAGGTCCTGCACCTGGGGAGGAATAACCCCCGACACCAGTACAGGCTGGGGACTGACCTTCTGGAGAGCAGCTCTGCAGAGAGGGACCTGGGTGTCATGGTGGATGATAAGTTGACCATGAGGCAGCAGTGTGCCCTCGTGGCCAAGAAGGCCAATGGGATCTTAGGGTCGAGGGAGGTGATCCTGCAACTCTACTCAGTCCTGGTGAGGCCACATCTGGAGTATTGTGTCCAGTTCTGGGCTCCACAGTACAAGAGGGATGTGGAGCTGCTGGA
>NW_010578488.1:159023-195410 GCF_000705375.1 Tinamus guttatus
CCCAGAGAGGTTGTGCAGTCTCCTTCTCTGGAGATCTTCCAAACCCACTTGGATGCAGTCCTTTGCCACGTGCTCTAGGTGACCCTGCGTGTGCAGGGGGGTTGGACTAGATGACCTCTAGAGGTCCCTTCCAACCTTAAGCATTCTATGATTCTATTAATTTTCACACTAGTTATGAAATAACAGGAGATAAGCAAGGTATCAGGCTATAGAAATGGTCTGTGTGCAGGTGACAGCCCATGGCAGAAGTGACCCCATGTGAATTATCTTAGCGTGTACTGAGGGGTTCGATAAACCGTAATATATTGAGCTTATTGGCACAGTTATTACATCTCACTCAGCATGCAGAGATTTAATCTCATAAATAGACCACAGCTCTCTCCAAGAATCAGGGCAACTTTGTTCACCATCTGGTTGTAGCTTAGAAACTTACCACAACTGATGGCAGTGGAAGAAATGCATCACACTAGAAAGCAGGTGTTGAAAGAAGCACGTAGAAAAAGCAGACTGGTGCTTCACACAGCAGGCTGCTATAATGACAGAATTCTTTAACAAGCCTTATTTCTAAAATACTTCATGCATGATCAGTATTGTTCACATGTAGCCATCCAAAATGGACTCTAAGATCTTTAATATTAAATAAATTTGAGTACACTAAAAGGTATTACCTAATCTTCGGAGAATTTCTTGGAGAACATTATCTAATATTAGAGAAGTATCTAAGATGACAGCAGCAAAAAACTTCCCAGGAGGAAGTTAAGCAACAGCCCATGCCAAGCCTTGCTGGCGTGTGCTAAGGCTTGTACAACACTTTGGTTAAGAAGATAAACATAGCAGTAATGAATGAGGCATGAGTCTTGTAAAGAAAGAAGTGATAATTTAACCAGACTTGAATAATGTCAGAAAAGAACTCTTGATTATAGCATTTTCCAACTTCAGAGGGTATGACTTTGCTATGATTTATATAATTTCTCTCTTTTTGTGTGTATTTGTGTGTGCATGTGTCCTTTGGGACCATTTTTCTTTGTCTTGGGAATTTAAAAATGAAACACTAACATAAAAGCGTGACCAGAATGATTATATTTGTGTTTGCAACTATGTTTTTATTTGTAATATTTGATACATGATATTGCCAATTTTTGTTTTTTGTAAAAAGAGGGGAAATGCTGAGGATTACAGCCATGTTACTTTGTTTTTTGTAAATGTTGCAATGTTTATTGCTAATTTTTGTTTTTTGGAAAAAAGAGGGGGAGATGTTGGGGCCTTAGTAAGAATATATAGGAAAGTGGAGTTTGTGGGGAACTGGACCGACGCCTAGCAACTGAACACCTGGAGGAGAACCAATCAGCTGGGAGCCTGTAGCCAATGAGTGCTGCTCCTCAGCGCATGCCCACCTGCATGGGTATAAAGCCCTGCTACAGACAACAGCGGAGCGGAGTTGACCTCACTTTGTGTGGAGGTGTTGTTTGCTCTGGCTTGTGGGGAGGGCCCCGGCACTTGGTGCGAGAGTGACCCTCGACACCTTATTTCTAAAATACTTCATGCATGATCAGTATTGTTCACATGTAGCCATCCAAAATGGACTCTAAGATCTTTAATATTAAATAAATTTGAGTACACTAAAAGGTATTACCTAATCTTCGGAGAATTTCTTGGAGAACATTATCTAATATTAGAGAAGTATCTAAGATGACAGCAGCAAAAAACTTCCCAGGAGGAAGTTAAGCAACAGCCCATGCCAAGCCTTGCTGGCGTGTGCTAAGGCTTGTACAACACTTTGGTTAAGAAGATAAACATAGCAGTAATGAATGAGACATGAGTCTTGTAAAGAAAGAAGTGATAATTTAACCAGACTTGAATAATGTCAGAAAAGAACTCTTGATTATAGCATTTTCCAACTTCAGAGGGTATGACTTTGCTATGATTTATATAATTTCTCTCTTTTTGTGTGTATTTGTGTGTGCATGTGTGTGTGACATGTGTACATGGACATCATAAGTCACCCAACAAACAAGATCCGTAACATATTCAGAGCACAGATAGTTAAAAAGGAAAGTATCTGTATTTTGTAATTTTGTTGCAAATCTTGAGCACAACTGATCCACGAAATACTTTAACATGTGGAAAACAAGCAAATAAAAATCAAAATGCCCCAAAGAAAACCCAAATCCCGACTAACCAGTTTTCCATATAGCCACTAGCCAGATGCTAGAGCCACAGAAAACAACTATCCACCACCTTGGGTTCTGCTCCAACACCTGCTCACTCAGTCACCAAGTGCTCCAGACAAGGAATCTTCTGCATCAACTGTTGTTAAACCTCACAACTAGGATGAGATTTAGAGCAGGAAAGCAAAGGAGAACTTGACTGGACAACGTATGGAGCAAACCGTTCCAGCTGTCCTGCTGTGAGCGGGGTGTGCATGTGCGTGGACTAGAGGACCTCCAAGGGTCCCTTCCACACTCAGTGACGTTGCGTGTAGTTCTTGTTCCTTCATGCTAGGAAGGATACAACAGAAACCAAAACATTTTGAAGAAGGGCGATGAAGATGGCCAGAAGTTTGGGATGGCTTCTCTAGGTGGAAGGACTGATAAAGTCAGGAATCTTCAGACCGGAAAGAAAGGGCTATGGGGAGATCTGGTAGTGCCCCACAAAAAGCAGGGAGAAGATGGCTTACAAACAGCTCCCCATTCTCCCTTCCCACAGTAAAATTACAGGGCAACACATAAAGCTAGTAGGGGCCACAGTTAGAAGATACAAGTGGAAGTAGATCTTCATGCCACACGGAATAGCCGAGGCCAGAAGGGACCTCTGGACGTTGTCTAGTCCAATCCCAGTGTTCCAAGCAGGTTGTAGACGGTTCAAGGGAAGACTAGATAAGCACTTAAGAGACTGGCTGAGCTCTAATAAAAAGATAAATCACACAGGGCTGAAAGTAGTCGGGGAAAGGCTATGAGAGTATATGATGGGAAGCATCCTATCGGAAGTATCTTGTGTATTGTTCTTACAGGAATCAGACTATAGCCTCTGTGAATACAGAGTAGTGGGCTACATGGACTCTGCATATGCAACATCAGAGATCCTTTTTTTTTTTTTTTTAATCTAAATGAATGAAGCAAGCCTGTCTTGAGACATTTAAATGAGCAGTCTTAATCAGAAATTGATTGGAATCTGAAACTTAATGCCAAATTAAGAAGTTTTAACATCTGTCAGCTCTCTTCCATGGCAACTACTACCAAACTCCAAGGAGAGAGCAGCAAATACTGGTATCAGTATTTGTAAGAACTCAGCATAAATTTTATTATTTTTGAAAGATGCAACTCTTCCAAATGCTTCCTCCAAAGCAAAAGATATTCATCTGATACACTGTAAAGATGCATAAAATACAGACCATATGTATGAAAAGAAACAATTTCAGCTCACAGGCATTCAGCTTCAGGCATTTCTTGAACCCTCCTAACATTTACTTCCTCATTCACTAATTGAGTAGATTAATGTCTGAGTGTATGCTCTGTGGTATGTCTTTAAATTTAATTTAACCCTGAATGACAGAAAAAAATGCATGCATGCATTATGTATTAAACTTGTATAATTTTGTTATTCACATTTTGTAATTAGTACTAATTAAAATTTCTAGAAAAATTTGAAGTATTTCATTCACGAGTCTTACTGTGACATCTCAGAATGACACTCATTCTCCTTCTCTCATAGGTGAATTTAAATTTTTAGCTTAAAAATAAAATCTCCCTTTCTTTTTTCTGTATTGGAATTTCTCCAGAAAACATAATCATCACAGCAAGTTCATCAGGAGGAGTAAACAAGCATTTGTAGTAATAGCACAGAATAACTTCTACTGTCTCTGGTGCATTTTTCTCCCAAGCTTTCTAGCCTCACAGAATGAAGACACGAGAGTTTGGAAAACCCTTTGAAACAAAATTCAGAACATTTGGACGTTCAACTAACACTGATGATGACTGCCCGGGCACCTTATAAAAAAAGAGCAAAGCACAGTAAAAGAACAAGGTTCTAGCAGCGTAGTGACAAAATAAAAGTGGCAAAGAGGGACACCTCAGTAATGCTGGTTTTCACACGCAAGATACTCAGTCTGCTTCAGGTACTTTGAGACATTCTAAAACTCTCCACTAGCTTCCTATGTTTATTAAGAAGATGGAGAACACAGGTTAGCAGGAAACAACCCTTCAAGCCTATCTTTATTTCAGTGCCACTGATGAGTGTGACGAAAACACAGACCATTACTAAATCATAATTTTTGTAGTTTAATTAAAAATGTGCATTATAAAGCTGTCAAATGATTACATGCAACAAGTAATGATTATTATCACCTCAAAATTAGCTCCTATTTTTAACAACAAAAGTGTTGTCCTTAACTTTCACTTTTGGCCACAAAACAAAACTAATATGTTAAACAGATGATTATAGTTATGTAAGATATTTATGCCTCATACTATGTGTATTAAAAATATTTTTGTTAAGATATTAAAATTTCTATAAATGTAGAATTCAATTTAGATATTACTCAGCTGATATACTCACTAGGCATACTAGACTAATTAAAACGTATTAAAAATGTGGAAGGTTAATTTTAAGGGAGCTTTGCAACAGTCCATGCATATAAATGCTAAGGATAGCCCGTACTTAGGTGGAAACCTTAAGAAGTCGGAAGAATGATAAACCATAGGAGACTTCTTTGAATATATGTCTGTACACACACAATACGCAAACTACTTTTCATCTAGATTTGGTTGCAAATTCACTTGCTGCGCATTGTTTCTCTTTAAGAACAAAGCACAGGACTATGAACATATTTATACTGGACTATGAACATATTCATAATATGATGCTGGGCAATTTTCAGAGCTTAGGTTGAACACTTAAAGATAGAATTCTTAAAAGTTTTTTCAGGTAAAGTGCATGACATGAAAGATTGAGTAATTTCAGATAACAGTATTTTTTGAGTACCAGAGTTATTTACTTCATTGTAAGTGATTAAGGATTTTTCTATTGTTTATAATTTCAATATTAAGAATGTAGTTTTCCAAGTTTTGCAGATGTCTAAAATGAATCAACATGTCCCTGCTGGAGCAAGGGGGTTGGACTGGATGATCTCTAGAGGTCCCTTCCAGCCTCAACCATTCTGTGAATCTGTGAATCTGTGAACGTAACATCAGAAAACTGAAATAATTAACCCTGATTACTTTAAAACTTTTTTTAAATCATCTGCCACGCTGCTGAAGTGCTATTAAATTCAATTGATTTAACATACTGCATGTAATAAAACTGCCCAAAATTCTTAACTGATCAGTGTATATTAATTGCAACAGTTGTAGTATTTTTACTAACCTGCAATGAAAGGTTCTGCCAGGTCCATCCACACACACGCCTCCATTGTAGCAGACAGCTGAGTTCAGTGCAGGTTCATTGCAAACATCAATATCAACTTCACAAAATTCCCCAGTGTATCCACTGAGGCAAGTACAAACAAAAGCGTTATCCAAATCTTGACAAGAACCTCCATTAATGCAGGGAACAGACTCACATTCCTGAGGAGATAAATTATAACAAATTGACTACGTTTGCATCATTCCTTCATTCATACCTAAAGGAACACCAGGAAGAGACCAAGGAGTTAGTCTGGGGATTACAGAGAGAGTGGTGGACTTTACTGCCTGAAACACAAAAGCCTCCAACTGGGGTTTTTGTTTTAAACAAGATCCTTTCTTCGATCCTCATACTCAGCCTTAAAAGCATGCTTGCTCCTACTTATTAATCCTGGAGAAACACAAGTGTATTTTTATGTAACTAGCCTTATAGGCATAAATATGCTTCCTATTCATGATTCCCTTACTATTTTTTTAAAGCATAGTCTTGAGTTATCATTTATGTTATTCTACCTGTTTAGCTCTGTTTTTGTAGTAGGGTCTAGCATTCAGTAAAAAAGCTGTGCCTGTAAGACAATTCTGGACTGAATACATAGATAGCTTACAGTAACAAGTACATTCTCCTTTATCAAACAGTGCTTTTCAAATAGATACTTTCTGATTAGCAATTACTATGCATCACTGCAAATAGAAACATGTAGACATTTTCATGTGTTCACATAATAACAACTCACCAACAAATTAATTAATAACAATTCACTAATAAAGCTTATGTGAAAATCACTAAATTTAAACCATGCAAACTAGCAGCAAATTAGTGTTTTACTACAGAGTTCATTAGAGTTTAATTGTACAAAAGTGACACTTTACCCTGGTTTTTGCCTGTATCTTAAAGAAGTTTTATATTTTGCTAGCTCGAGCCACTATTTTAAAAGCTAATTTATTCTCACATTTCCTTCACTTTAGAAGGGTTAACTCCTTAAGGATGTCCAAGGGCACTTATTAAATTTCCTGCAGGTACTGCAGTTGCTTTGACAGAATGCAAATTCAGATATCCACAGGGAATTATGAGAAAACAACATGTTTTCCTATCAGCTCTCCAGCTGGGTGTATATAGGATGATTTATTAGAGAGCATTACATGAACTAATTGAATTACACATCCCATAGGAAGATGAGGATAGTTTCATAGACTGCCAAAACTCCTATGTCTAGGGTCTTGAAGTCTTTTGCTATATTAATTAGACTTGCTGTGAAATATAAGACTTTTTTGTTTTGTTTTAAGGAATCTCAATCCACAAATTAAACTTCTTGGCTTTTTTTTTTTTCCTATTCCAGTAACTTCTTTCATCTAGTTTTCTAATTTGCATTTACTTGTATCTGTATTAGTTCTATTTTTATAGCCTCACTCCTTAGCAGAATATAAGCAAAATCTATCAAATCAACAGACAAAATCTCTACCAAATTAATAGAAGACAGAGTATAAAGAATAACTGTGAAAATACCCCAAATCATCAGAGTTGTAAGGGATAGGTTCAAAGCTATAAAGAATTTTCAAAGCTCTGAATATGCCATTACAACCATACCATGTTCGAAATTTAATATAAACCCTTTTTTTAGTGCTCCAGTAACATTTTACAAGACCACACACGGTAACCAGAATTATTTTTTTAGACAAACATAAGAAAGACAGTTTTGTAAGACAGAAATCACAGCAATTACTGTACAGTATATTTGGCTCACTGCAGTTAAAGTTCATCACCAAACAATCAGGAAAACAGACTTTCTGTTACCAAAGCACTTACTTATATTCTGCACTGTTCTACACTCAGGCAAGAGAATTGTATCAGCAAACAAAAACAACTGTGTTGAAAATCCTGCAAACACACTTAGCCCAAACCAGGCAGGCTGCTACAACTCCACAAAGTGCTGGTACCCACAGTCTGAAAGAACAACAACATTAGAGAGCAACCTAGCTGTGACCACTGCTGGTTAATTTAGATTCTAGCAGGGACTAACTTCCATCTCAGCATTAGGAAATAGCTGCCTCTACAGCTAATTCCCAACTTGTTTGATTCTTTCAACCCATAAAGAAAAGCACCCCAAAGTACCTGTGCCATTTCAGGTTTGTCTTTCTTTTTATAGTGACCAACTTGTAACTACGGCCCCTCACCAAACAGTTCCCAAATGAAAGCAGGGATTGCAGAGATTTTAATGTTTTTAATGAAGTTCTTTCAATAATGCATTTTAGAAAGTGATTTGTTTTCAGAATATACTTATTTTACCTTAAACTTGCAGCAACAGGAGCAATTCTTTGGAGAAATGTGTCGTTATGTAGTATCACCTCTTGTTTTAAATAAATAGCCTTTGAAATAATCATGAGAAGAACATAGAAACTCTACAGGTCCCTCCCAACCTCAACCATTCTGTGAATCACAGAATCATAGAACCACTATGGTTGGAAAAGACCTTCAAGGTCATCAAGTCCAACCCTAAGCCCCTCAACAAGATGCCTACTGATCCACGTCCCTAAGTGCCTCATCTACACGTTTCTTGAACACTACCAGGGACAGTGACTCCACCACTTCCCTGGACAGCCTGTTCCAATGCTTCACCACCTTTTCCGTGTAGAAATCTTTCCTCATACCTAACCTGAACCTGCCCTGGTGCAACATGAGGCCATTTCCTCTTGTCCTGTTGGTAGTTATTTAGGAGAAGAGATTGACCCCCACCTTACTAGATTGGTTTAGGTTCCAAATGCCACACTGGACACCCATGTATTCAGCAAAGTAGTCAGAAATCAGTATTTTCCTTGTCTTTGCAAGGTTATTGGATGTACTGGCAGCACAAAAGTTCTGGTGTGATTTGAGATTCTGATATCGACAGAAGATAAGACACACACAGCAAGTTTCAACAGAATGTGGAAAAATAAGCATGAATGTACCAAAGCAGTTCAGTTCCGAAACAGAACTGCCAATGCATCTGTCTCCATCATCATATACTCCAAGGTACTTGCTACATGCATAGAGCAAGTGTCTCACTACATTATTTTTGATCCTATGAAGATTTTGTGTAAATTCTAACAGCATTTTGGTGGCAGAGAATGTTGAAAAAGAAAAATGACTAAAAATACACACACCGAAAAAAAATCACGACAAAATTCAAAATCAAAGCCAAATCCTCCAAAAGTAAAAAAAGAGCTTTTAATTCCTTTTTAGGTTTGAGAGCAAAGCCACTCCATTTAGAAAGCAGAGTGTTGAGATCTCCATACCCCACAGAGCAGCCACAGCACTGTGAGTCAGGGGAGTGCAGAAGTGCTGATAACTTTCTCTTCTTTCTCCTCATTTTGTTTAGTTCCTCACGACTTTCTACTAATAGTCACTTTAAAAAAAAAAAAAAAAAAAAAAACGATTCCCTCAGTTTTCTTCTTCAGCTAACACTCTGACTCTCAGGCTTCTCTGAGCACAAGCCAGAGGCACAGGGCTTTCTTGTTGCTGCCTCAGTGTGTGGGCTATATCCGGAGAGCTCTTCCAAACTCAAACTAGTGTGAGCTCATACGCCTATTGCACTCTTGTCCAAGAAATTACACAGTACTTCAGGCCTTGGAGATTGCTTATTTTTTAAGAAGAAAATTGAGATAATTCGGGTGTTTCTTTTGTGCAATCCTGTTTATCACAAACGGCATAGAAATCCACTGTTCTGTCAGAGCAGAGTGAGTAACCTGCCCAAACTAAGCTGTGCTGGCTAGCATTTTCCTGCAGCAACCCTAGTCTTTCCCTTGTCTTCTCTGCTTCCCTCAGCTTTCTGGCCCATGTCCTTCACAGGCAGCTTCAGACAAACCAGCCTTGCAGCCACCCATCTCCAAGAAACCAGCAGGCCACAGGACCTAGCTGCTGCTCTGGCCTCATCTAACCAGTTTGTTCTTTCTGTGAAGAGACTTGTTCTCCACCTCCTTGGTAAGGAGCACGAAATGAAGGTGCTCCTTACCAGCCCCAATCAGAATGGCGCTCTATCTACCCATTCTTCCTGCAACAAAGTAGCAGATCTGATGCCTGGGGTTCGGGTGTTACAGTGGGGCAACATCCCTCTTCCCAGCTCATTCTTACATCACAGATCTCCTTTTCACATGATGCTACACAGAGCATAAATAACATATACAGCTTAAAAAATAATTAGACAATTAGACAATTCTAATTCCCTACCTAGTCCTTCCTAATTCCCTACCAGATCCTTCCCTACCTATTGAAAACAGTAACTAGGATACTGTCTGCTGTAAATACATACAGACTATTCACCAATCCTTATTTTGACATGTGATGCATTCTATTGCATGGTCTAACAGGTTAGTACCTGTTTCTGCACATACTTACAATATAAGGCTTTACAAATGAAAAATAAGATGTGCAGCCTTTAATAGAGCTCGAACCTAGATTTCTAAAATATCTAAATATACAATATTATTTTGTAAGATATGTAAAAATGCTGTGTTAATTTAATGTGTTAATATGATTTTATAGGTTAGGTAAAGCAGCTATGGACATTAATGAGGCAAATAATAGATATGCCTTTTAGTTCCTTTGAAAGATACTGTACCATGGTTTAGTTTGTTTAATTTATCACAAGTGCAATTATCTGATGTAATGATGACTGCTACTAAGACCAGAAGACCCTGGTTTCTTTTGCTAGGATTTAAAAAAAAAAACAAAAGTCTTAGTTCAAACTGTGAGGTCCCCTAAGTTATAACCTTTTCAATCCACATGGGAGTGTAAAGTGCACTCCTTGTTTCAGATAAATCCCAACCGTATTGCTGCCTTGTACAAACTTGAGAATTACGTTAAGAATATATTGAGATGTTTTTAAAGATGAATGCTCCAGATGTCTATTTCTTGTTTAACAAACTTATAAATTAAGTATATTTGCTTTTGTTTCATTTTATTCCATTTTATAGCGAGCAAAAATATTGTAATTGATGTATTTCCTTTAACATTTTTTTTGCTTATATTTCTAACTACCCATTTTGTAGGTATATGGATGTATAATTCTTAACTTCCCCATTTTTTAAGTGCACCAAATATACATGAAACCTTATGTGAAATGGACAGCACAAAAAATCCAAAAAAATCCATTTTTCAAAATGCTGTAGTTTTTCAAAGTCATTCAATTTAAAATGTGTTTTGAATTACAGTATCTTGCTTTGTAATTTGGGATTATGGACACAAGAAGAAGAGAAAACAATGAAGAATTAAGTATTTTTTAGTCAATGCAGAATGCAGTGATCCATTTGGCCCAGTGTCGTGTGTCTTGCAGCAGCAAAAAAGAGCTTGTTTAGGAAGCTCATGTGAACCTGGCCAGAGGTTCCTGCTATGGAATCTCCCCTGCGCCTCCCAGCATCCAGAACTGTGGACTCAGAGATGCTGAACAGCACTTTCCTGACTGGGTCATTTCTTACTTGTTTCTGAACCTGTTGCCCTAGGACTTGGTCTAACGCCGTAGAACGCACTGCACAGCTGCCTGCCTCACTAGCCTTCTGCAGCAACAGTTCTCTGCCTTCTGCGAAAGAAGGAATTTCTTTCTTAGTCTTTCTCCTACAAGTTTCATCAGGCCCCAGTTCTTTTATTGCAGGATTTGATGAATAATTTTTCTGTATTTTAGCTTGTCTATCACTTCCATAATATTCTAAATTTTAAATACATTCTCCTCAGCCTTCTTCTCTTTGAACTGAATAGTTTCAGTCTTTTAAATCTTTTCTCACAAAGCAGCAATCTAACCCCTTCATCCCTCCTCTGCACTTCTCTACCTGTCATACCCTTCTTGAAAGGCAAGGTTCAGAACTGCACGGCACCCAAAATATGAGTTCACCCAGGTTTTACTTGGCAGTGAAATGATGCTCTCCCTTTTGCTCCCAGTACTTTCCCCTCTATTTACTGTTTTTTCACTGTTTTGGACTGTGACTGCACAGTGAGTCAGTGGTTTCAGAGAATTACCAATGATTGCTCCAGTTTTTCTTTTCTAAGTTGTAGCTGCCAGTTCTCATTTCAGCTGTAGACATGTTTTAGACTACTTTTTCCCCTAGAAACATTGTTTTAGACTGAAGTATTATCTATCACCTTCTTACTCCATTTTATGAGACCCTTCTTTCATTCCTCACCATAGTGCATCATTTGACTACTTGAAAAAAAGCTAACATATTCCTTAAACTTGAGTATTTCATTGTCCACTTCTCTTTTTTTAGCCTTATAATAGAAAAGCAGAATAAAGCCATTCTCAGCACCAATCCTGGGGGACCACATTGATGACCCTTCTCTTTCCTAAGTGTCCACTAAGCTTTACTCTTCACTTCCAACCCTTTAACCAGCTTTCAGTCTGAAGTGAGCTTCTCCTCTAGTATCACGGCAACTTAGTTCCTTTAAAAACATTTTTGTTCAACCTCAATAATAGCATTTTGAAAATCCATATTCCACGTAACACTCTTCAGCAGCACGTTTACTGACAAAGAAAGAACTCCAGCAAGATAACAAGGCAGGATTTACTTTCGCAAAACCTGGGCTCTTTCTCGACAGACTATCTTTATGCAGATGCTCCCTCAACCCAGACTTTATCATCTCACCAGAACTGAAGTAGCTTCACTGAGTTAAATACCTTGTAGTTCCCAGGGGCTTTTTTGGAATTACAGTGACAATCTGCTGCATCTCTATTTGCAATAACAGGTTACACATCTTGACCAGAACCAATAATTTCACTCTTGATTTCCTTCAGAAGTATTTGGATATTGCCACCTGCCCAGGCAGACTCATAAACACCCCACTCATATATTCAGCCTAACAATTCCTGTGTATTTCCTTCAAATTCAGCCATCTGCTCCAAACGTCTACAAGAATCTCCTCACCATATTCAGCAGTAAAAGTTAACCCAGAGAATTACCTGAGCCTCCCTTGCTATGACCTTACTATGCCTCAGTACTGTTCTTACACAGCTACCATCAAGCAATCCCACCAGGTCCCCATCTGGCTTCCTGTTTTGGTACTATACAGAACCTTCTACTGCCAGTTAGAGAATTCATTAAAATTACATTTTTGACTTTCCTGTAAACATCTGATCTAATATTTTTATGGATTACTCTATTATCATTTGGGCAGTCTTCTCATTAAAATGACACTCTCTCCCTGTGATAGCCTCTTTACCTTTCCCACTAAGCCATTCAGGGGTTTTGGACTGCTATACACTCTTGAATTTTGGCACACATTTTATTTATCCTTTTAGTACCTTATTTAATGGTCTCCAGGCTGCTTGTAGGTGTCTTGTGATTTTGGCCTGCTCCTCTTAAGTTATTTAAAAGTTTAGCTTATTTTTAAATAGTTCCCTTTCCTTAAATTGAATGTCTATATATACTAGATTTACTTGACTTCCTCCCATGCTACTGTTATAGATCTAATTGTATTACAGCCACTAACAGATGGCAGCTCTGACATTTTCACCTCTTGAGCTAGGTCCTGCTCTTTTCCAAGGCCCAGTAAGTATGAGAGAGATTGAGCTTGTTTGGTCACTCTTATGCTATTCGACACTTGTCAGCATTTTCCAAGCATCTAGTTAAAATATTTTCCATAACCCTTCTAATTTGCATTCAATAGTCTGGGTCTATTATAAAGAGGTACAAGCTGCCTTTGGTTCCTCCAGTCCCAAATTCACTTTCAAATGAATTTGGATTATATTTGTCTGTACCATTATTCACGCTTGAGATATTGAATCTCTGTCTGCCTCTTAGTTCTCACATGAAATTGGCAGTATTTCAAATAAAGCTACATGCAAGTCCTGGATTTCAATTTCCTGTCTAGCCCAAATAACCTGAAGAACTTCTCTTCTACACCTTTCTACATCACTGATATCAACCCAACACAGCCCACAACTGTTGGTTCCTTTCCAGTACACTCAAGTAATCTCTCTAGATCACACTGCAAGATTCACTAACTTTGCACATGTAAAGCAAACTACCTTACATCCATGTCTTCTTGGCTGTCATAAACCTAGTTTCCTGTGTACTTAATAATTGCATATTCCTACATTTTATGATCTTCTGGGCTGTGTAACTATCCCCGATGCAAGAGCATAGAGTGCATAACTCTTGATAGGTGTTTCTTTTTAAGATACCAGCTGATCAGTGGAACAGGCCCCTGGGATTTACATACTCTGTAGTAGCAGAGGGCTTGTGGCAGTGGAGACAGTGGAGTGTCTTGCAGTTCTCATTCATTTACCCGTGTCTATTACTCTCCTCTGTTCTAATCTCTGTCCTCTATTTCTTTCACATCACACATTATTACATCTAGAGTATCTCTAGGGAAATATAGTATATACACACCTTTTATTTTTAAATTAGTTACTTGAATCAGCTTAGCTGCATACACCTTCATACACAGAGATATGTATCTTCAAGACAAGGAAATGCTGAAATGTATGTACATGCATGCATTCCTTTTTATTTTTAATATATGAATAGTAAATGGCAAATGTTAATCTACAAGAAAAAAATCATACAGCACAAGCCTAGCATTATCATCCAGATGTGAACACCACTACTTATTTGTGAAGCCTTGCTCATTTCTGCAGGTTGCATAGGCATGATATATATGCCTGAGTGACCATCAAAAGGCATTACTTTTGCCCTTAAAATTATGACATCTTTAGCATAGTCTAATCTGGGAAGCATAGTACATACAAATAGAAAGAATATCAAAAAAAATGAAGCCATCCTTCTGACAGACTTATGTGTCAAATAAATATGTATATTGTTTCTTCTTGTGAATTTCTAATCTATGCATTCTCAAACACCTTGGTATGAAACATGGTTACATTTTGAATATGATTTTATGCAGTTGTCTACAGGTCATTTAATCTCTCATTCTCTCTTAAGGGAGGAAAGCGTAAATCATCAGTGCTGCCAGAGAAAATATTACCCAGGGGTATTCTGTGTTAGCATTGGCAACAGTAGATAATCATGTAGATCTGCAATATTATATCATGATGCACACTCTCTTGATTTAAAATACTTATTTTCTGACTTTTCATTTCTCTAAAGAGAAGATGGAGGATAACGTTCCTGCTAGATTTACTCCTTGTGTGAGACTGTAATGCATTTCCAAGAGGAAAGTTATACATCATACTTCAGAATTTTTTAGCTATCTAGTACTTGTAGTTGTAAACCAAAATCCAGGCGTGGCATCTACATGCAGATGTTGAAAAGAAGCTTGCACAGCATATGGGTACTTTTTCCTGACAATTCAGATAGACAGACAATACTACAACTCAAAAAGATGCAGATTTCAAGGCAGACCTTGTCATGAAACCAAACTCTTACTTAAAAGAACCAAATCTCAAGATCTGAAAGGTCTCTTTTGTAAAACATTCTACAGAATATCTGAAATAGTCTAAAAAGTCTGAATGAATCCCATGCTCTCCTGCAAATGTGGCCAATTTTCTAGGAGGTCTTTACTGTTATGACAGGTACAGCGATCTTCTAAGAATTGGTTTGCTGACCACTGGAACCTTCATGACACAGACTCAAATATCCAACAACCTTTCCTACAGTAATGCAAAATTACTCCTAAACCTGGAGGAGGGATTGGGAAGTGTATTTTGTATGCCATAGTTCCATCCCACAGAATCCCACAATTACCCGAAATGTGAAATTTTAAGCATGCCTATTTTCAGTGAAGAATACTGCACCCTGAGGTTTACTACTCAAATACAAAAATAAGCTGCAGCAAATAGGGCTAGGAGAGTAAATGAGGTAGTTATATTACCCACGTTAAACTGAAGGATAAATGATTTTAGGGAATGTTGGCTTAGTTTTCTGTGGATTTTCAGAATTTTTACTCACAGATCTCCTTTAAAGATCTTCAGCATTTGTTCAATGCTATTTCTAATTTAGTTTCATATTAGTAAAACATAATGAGCTTTCCAGAACATATTTGAAACAAAATAATTTTTAAGGCATTTTCAACAAACTGAAACATTCAGAAGTTATTTAAATGAGTTTCAAGTAACATATTACTCTTTCACCTATAATAAAAGTAAAGTCTGAAGACATACATTAATATTTATCTCACATCTTGAGCTGGTCCATCCTGAATCACAGGAGCACTGAAATCCATCAACAAGATCTATACATCTGTAATACAAAACAGCAAAATTCAGATGATGGCAAAACTTTTGGATTTAGCACTAGTTGTATCATTCACTATCATTTTAAAATAGCGGTTTGATGTAGTCTATTGAAATTCACAGATTTTTTTCTTATTAGCTTTTATTACAGGTTTCAGAAGCGTATATTATACATATTGAGAAGTTTTATAAGGACACAGATTTTCACATTAAAAGACACCTTCCAATTTCTACATGTTGTTGAGTAGTAGCTAAAGATTTTCTTTTAAGTATATTAAAGTCTAATTAATCCACATTTACTGAAAACTGCTTTATGCTAATGAACACAAGTGCAAGAGGAACTGATATAACAGTATGTTACATTAGCTTAAACAGGCAACATCTGTCATCTTTAACTATGCTAATACTTCTATTTTATGGAAGAATATAATTAAAACTACATTAATCAACCTTCCCATGTCATTAAATCTTAAATATTACTTGTTAAGTACATTATCTTGGAGATAATAATAGTTAAATAAAAATAGCCACCTTCCATGAAGACAAGGATCTGGCAAGCATTCATTAACATCTATCTCGCACTTTGTTCCAACAAAGCCTCTCTTACAGTGACACTTGTAGGAACCAACATCATCGATGCAACTTCCATTGTTGAGGCAAGGAGCAGACAAACATTCATCTATATTTACTTCACATCTATCACCTGTGTAACAAACAGAGCAATTGCAAATAAGCTTTAAAATTTCACTCAAGCTGTTTAAAAGTTTATCTATTCCTACTGAAAACTCAAAATAATCTGTTTTTATTTAATTACATTGCTCATATAATTCACTATATTCATCTATAAGAATATAGGAATTCTCTATACATATAAACACCTGAGTATGGGTTTACTGCAATATATCACATTGAGAACTTCTGTAAATGTAGCAAGACAAGAAGGGACCTGGCCTTGAGGGCCAACTTGGAAGCAAAATAGCTAAACAAAAAATGAACATTCAAGAGGACATTTTTCTATATACAGTTATTAGAAAGATGAATAGCACAGGTTTCCTGCAAGAGAAATATAAAATGAAAATGATTTATGTCTTGGTTGTGGACTATCTGTAATACTTATGTTCTCAAACTGAATCTTAAATGCAGGGGCTTTAAGTAAATGATTCAAGACAGATAATGCTTTGAATTCGTCATGAAGAGAGATCCACTCTGGCGGTATACTTCTTCACTTGTAATTTTCCTGCAAATTAATGCCACATGTCTTCCATCTAAACATCTCAAAGAACAAAATACTAATTAACAAACACTACCTAGGGATAGCGTAAGATCATCCTGTTTGTGCAAGTGTGGGAGGTACGAAGGACAGGAAAAAGAGTATCTAAGACAAAAGGTTCTTCTCTGGAGCAAAGAGCCCATCAGACTGAAATTACAGCCATCCCTAACTACTCCTAAGGCTCACCATTTCACAATAAATATGAAAGGCATTTCTTGTCTCTCTGCAGTGAGTTATTGACTTACATACTTCCACCTATTTTTTTTTTACAATGTTCTCTTAGCTTTCCAATGGAGGCACAGAGGAAACAAGAGCCTGGAGTCCATTTTGCCATCTGTGGCCACCGCTCCAGCAGCCCTAGAGCTGGGGAGCTGTGCTGTAATGGGACGCGTTGAGGAAACCAAGTTTAACAGGGACCCCCAGGCAAGTGAACCCTCTGACAGGGGCTGCTGTATGATTCTGAGGTCGACCAAATCTTGCCTCGGTTACATTTGTCACATGCTCAGACATACATCTGTAAAAATTAAAAAGCTGTTCTGAAACCTGTTCTGCCTCCTCCAATGCAGAAAACGGCACTGAATATTCATGTTCTCTGGACGCTGGCGCTCATATGCAGCGTCTCTGCAACAGCCATTATCTTTTATACCTCCCTACATCTAAGAACTTAAACTACTCAGAAACAGGTATTTTGTGAACATGTTGCCAAAATCTAAATTCAAGAACAGAGCAGCCAAGTTCATCAGTTCTATTACAGAACATGTAATATCAAAGAGGCATTTTTCCTTGTATGTCAGCACTAGGAAAGAAAACATAGGCTTCAACAGAAGCTCATGTGCTTCATCTGCTCTCGTGAAGTAAAGCTTCAAAAGCACTGCCAGACTGGCAGCATTATTGACTAACACATCTTGAGTTTACCCTACCTGCAACTCTGAAGCTGATGGGTTTTTTTGGTAAACAAGAAATTCTGATCTTTGTTCATAAATTGGCTGCATTGTCACTCAATCATGTTTGTATTCCTGATCTTTCCATAGCTGCTTATCCAAATTGGTCTTAGCTTTTTATGCTACAAGCAAGTTTTCCTCTCATAAAAAGGAGAAGATATATAAAGGAAGTGGCTAGCATTTATGTATGTAGATTGTTGGTGGAGGTTGGATACCAAATGCTTACTAAAATATGGGATTTATTTTGTAAAACTCATTTTCCTAGTTAATCACAATTTTACTTAATAGGTTCAGGTCTGTGTTTTAAGAGTTACAGGTTCTGAATTCAAATGCAGTAATTTGCTTTTGCTAATGACGTATGTGAAAACAATAATCATGAAAATTAGTTTTAGTGGTCTTACGGATTTTTAAGATACACATTTATGATCTTATTACAGTTTTGGTCAATACCTGTCATTTCTATTCTAACTGCTCAGTTTAAACAATTTGTTTCATAAATAACCTATAAGTAATTCAATCTTACTGCTACTTTCCATTGCTTCTGTTGTTTATCATCTCCCCAGATATAAAACATTCACTGAAGGAAATGAAACTGATAGGAAATCACATTATGGTTTGAAAAAATAAGTTGCTAATAAGATATTTAAGGATTAGTTGAGCAATATGCCAGTAGCAGAATTCAAAATCACTGAATGTCTTTTGATTTTCTGTAACAACTCGTTAGAAGCAGGCCTGAAATGCCTCTGTGGCTGCAGCCTTTCATTTGAAGAGGCTGACGCATATTGGTATGTTGATACTGAAAAAAGAGTAGGGGTTAAAATAATGACTGGTAAGTAGCTCATATTCACATGAGCTTCCACTACTTCATAATTTATTCAGGAAGGAAAAAAAATAGTTCCTTTAGATGATTAACATCTTGTAATTAAATAAGTTCTCCTACACATTGTTGATCTGTCCTTATTAATCAGACACCAACTACTATTATAGTGATATTGAATTACTTTTTGCCTGAACTGCTCAATGAATGTAATGGAAATGTAAAATGTAATGAAAACCTACTACTTGATCATGGGAAAGACGACTGAGTGCATAAAATTAATATATCATTAAGTGATTACAAAATCATGCTTTGAAAGACAAGTATTGGAAAAGACCCATTTTATATCTCCCCTTTCATTCTTCAAAAAAACCTTATATTTCTAAGCTTACACAGAAAATTTAAGAAAAAAACAGAGATCACTTTCTGTCTCTCTTCTTTAAGAATATTTACATAATTCAGAAATATCAGGTTGTGGCAGAACATGTATGTTATCTATTTTGCTTTTTTTGTAACTTGCTTGAAGATTAACTTAGATACTATGTAATATATTTAATATTTATAATAAATGAGAATATATCAGAAAGATGCTATAGAATTGGAATTAAATTTGCTATATATCTTGAGTCAAAAAATATTTGAGGTGATAGATGACCTCTAGAGGTCCCTTCCAACCTTAAGCATTCTGTGATTCTATGATTCCACTGAATGGCACAAAAAGTTATTTTGTTGACTAGGAAAAAAAAATCAAACTTGGTAAAATAGTGATCAAAGTGCCAAATTAGAACTACTTTTACATATTAATCTACATTAATGAAAATGAATGCTTCTCTCTTGTGCGGCCTCTCGTCTTATGCAAAGGCCTCCATACTTCTCCTTGGAGAATCAAGTAAAAAATTCATAAAGAACTAATGAAAAAATATGCCCTCAGAGTAACAACATAAATTCAAGAAAAAGGTATTTATGTTAGTGTTCCAGGCTGTGTATGTTTAAGTAAGACATATGTCAAGGTTCTGCCATATTTTGTTGGTAGAATCTATCTGCCCATTCCAAGGATTCTTTGCAGCAGCCAAGGAAGGACAGCAGAATTCAGCCAATACCATCTTAGGGAAGCCGGAGTATGACATATCTCACTAATTTTAATCATTTAAAAATTAAGCAGCGGTTTAAAATAGAAGTCTAAACTCCCTCCATAATGAGTGAAGAGAAAAGCAGCTTCAAAGGGTAACCTGCATCATCTATCTATCTTAGACATCACACTTGCACACTCCCTGCTGTCGGCAGTGACTGCAGAGAAACCTGAATGAGTAATTCAGAGCAGGTGCTTAGTTCCTAGATGGCTAATGTTAGGGGAAATCAAGTCTACTTTTAATATAAGATGTAAACATAATTATCAAAGTAATTCTGCTGCTCCACAGGTGGTAGAATAATAATTTTACGATAGGCATGGCAGTATTCACTGTGCCCAGAGGTTTTATTACTGTCTGGCACTTAAAACGGGAGAAAATCCAGCTTACTTATAAGCAAAGAGTCTGGACGGACCAGCAAAAGAACAGTCAGACAAAAAAAAAAAAGATGGTTAAATGTCAGCATTGAAAATCTGGTTGCTAGCCAAAAGTGCCAAAATTGTACTCTCTGATGAATTCTGGTACTGCAGGAAACGGACTGGGAAGCTAGAGCAGTGCAACTCTGTGCTCGGGATAGGGTAGTACAACTCTGTGCTTGTTTCCTAAAAAATCGTTAAGATGAGATATAAAGATTGGATTCTGTTCTTGGAAAGAACAGAAACTTCTGTTTCTGTTAGAATCTCCATATTCCGCGTTTACTTGGAAAGCTTTATCAACAGACAAAATGGACTTTTATAGTCCTGCTAGCTCTAAACATTTCAGAGATTTGCAGAGCACATATATATTTTGTCATTTCTGATCTGAAAGGATATTGTGAGCATTGCTGTGAATACAGAGTACAATCACTGCAATAATGAGTGATACAATAGACTGAAAGATGAAAAAGAACACCAGTAACACAGGAAAAGTAAATAAATTAGAGAGAACTAAAGACTTCATTTTGAATTGTTAACTATAACAAAGAAAATAGCTTGCCAAATAATAGCTGCTATTTTAAATGTTCTTATTAACAACCACTAATTCAAAATATTTTTATACAGTTTTTATAGACAAAATTTAAGTTTACATTCTAAAATCACTCTTTAAATTCAGCACTTGTATTCTAATAATCTCTGAGCAAACTGGGCTAAATATGCTGCTGGCATTAATCCATTGTGAATAAATATAATAATAGTCTAAGACTTTAGAGATATCCGTTTTCATTAAATTTTATTTTTTGTCCTTAAATAATATATATGAACTTTGAGGAACATATTTGTTCCTTCAATTTGAAAGCAAATACAATAATTGTACTGACTAGACAGAAAATTATTTTAAGAACACAGGTTTAAGTGTAAACAATTCATTAAAATTATGAGAAACTTTTAAAACTTAACAACAGTTTAAAACAAATGTAACTGAGAGGCTGAAGTTTGTAAGAGACAAAGTCTCCCTTCTTTAAAACTATGCAGTTCAATATGGAAAACTTTCTATAATATATATATTCATATACACACAGACATATATGTGTATATAGGAATTAGTGAGAAACACTCATTTTATTCAGTATAGGCTCAGTTTATTAGCCATTTTAATGTAAATATTGTAATATAAAATGGATTGTAAAAATAAAGTGAAAATGGAAACTGGAAATCTGCACTATGTAGAAAATAGTAATATGTTAAAAATATTAAGAGAAAGATAATTTAGCATCATTTTAAAATAATGTAAGTAAAGTTTATATAATAAAGCATTTATATTCATATGTTATGTCCTTATTGCTATATAACCTGAATGCTTCTAGAATATACTAATAGTATGATTATTATTACTGCTTTTGATTTTCTTCTCTATTAGCCACGTTTTATGTACTCTTTAATATTTCTAATTAGAACTGAGGTACTTCTGCGTTTTTATACTCAAATGATAATAAAAACCAAGCCTTTACAGTAGAGCTAAAATCTCAGATGGTCTCTTACTTCCTGGGACAGAAAGAACCCCATTTGCTACTAACATTGTAATGCAATATTCATATTAATGTGAATTAATGTGCAGTCAAAAATGAGAACAGTGCTGCCTTGGAGGTTGTCCAGATCCAACCAGCAAAGCTCTGAGCAGCCTGATCTGAACCCACAGATGACCCTGCTTTGAGCTGCAGTCTGAACTAGAGACTTCCTGAGGTCCCTTCACACCCAAACTGCTCTTATTCAGGAAAGTAATTTTCCCCAGTAGCTTGACAGTTACCAGGGATTAATGGCAAAATGGACAAAGCTGAAAAAAAAAAAAAAAGAGAGAGAGAGAGAGCATGGTTAAATGGAAAATCACCTGTGGAATATATTTTATCACAGCATACTCATTCTCAAAATCCTTATGCTACTTAGTAACAGTCTCTGCCCAAATTCAACATGCCCCATCAAAAAATAACCCAGAAAGAAAATGCGTAAAGAACTTCGTGACTGATGAGAAAATGTACTGTTGATACTCAGTTACTTTGGAAAATATATTAAGGCACTGATGCTTGGTTCATTTTAGTGCTACAGTACAGCAGTTTCACTACTAATTTCATATTAAAACTTTGAATCAGATCAGTTTGGCACAATTCTTTAGAGTGACTTCAGGGAAATAAGATGGGCCCAAGTCCTGTCATCAAAAGGACCCAAAGAACTGTCCTATACATTTCAGTACTACAAACCGTCAAAAAACAATATATTGATGAGTAAAATTACTAGACTCTTATCATGAAAGGTCATCACTTTAGTGAATAAAATACTTTTTACGGTTACCTACTTCTCTGAACCCTGTAGAGGATAAAAAACAGTTTTCTCGCAGAGATACCTTTAGAGAACCTAAGAAATTCCATGGTGCTATCATTGCCATGCTTTTCAGAAATAAAAAGAAGTACAGTTTTATAGTAACTGCTCTGTCACATAGCATGTTGAGTCCTAGTAAGTGAAACCTTCCCTCAGCAGGCAGTGCCTTAGATACTTACTGTTACTGAGACATCCAGACCTTTTACATGATGAATTGTGTTTTTATCGAACTAGTTTCCAATCATGACATTTTCTGAGAGCATAGCAAAAAGAAAAAAAAAAACAATAACACCCAACCATGAGAAATGTTCATTAAAGAATTATTTTTAATATTATCTTCTAAAAATAATACTAAAATATTTTAGTATCAAAGAATTAGACATTAACTACATGTATAACTTACAGAAAGCTCAAAGAAATATCATGGTATTACAGAACAGATTGGCATTATAATGCATATTCTTCTTCTGTGGTGTTCCAGCATTAGAGCTGCTTAAAGGTTCCTTTGTTATAGGATCTGTGGCAGAGCAATTTGTGTGGAAATTGAGACTTCTGTCCCCAGAGCCTTGGTACCTCTTACAGAATAGAGTACACGTGAATACATTCAAAGACCCCTCCAAAGTCACACTTGCTCAAAAGCACAGCTACTTCCCTAGGCAGTAGTAACAGCTGCATTATTGTAGATTTGCTTTGTACCACGTATGTGAAGGCCGTCGGCAATTTGGATTCTCACCAAATGGCCTATGACAACAGGTGAGATCTTTTAGATACATTGACTACAAGTTCTCAGTGATTCTCACCAGATGAGCCTAAGTCCTGAATTTTTTATTTTAAGCAGCTCAAAAAAGTCTTCAGAAAATGATCCTACATCTACTTTTCCCTGAAATACTGATCTGATGAAGAGTTAAGTCAGGATGTTACCGATTTCCGTAACTGTTTGTTGGGGAGTGTCTCATTTTACTGAATGTTTCTGCGCTGCTTAAACAGCATGCCTGTATACTAAGACAGGTAAGACAGGTACTCACACGGTGGAGCTACCAACCTGATAGCCTTCTACACTGGAATGACTGGCTGGGAGAGCAGTGGACATCTACCAAGTTAGTAGTTGTTCATCTTGACCATAGTGAGGCTTTTCAGACTGCCCCCCATGACATGTTCACAGGCAAAGCTCCAGCCGTGTGGGTTAGATGAGTGGACACTGGGGTGGATTGAGAACTAGCTGGATGGCAGAGCCCAGAGGGCTGTGCTCAGTGGCACAGAGTCCAGCTGGAGGCCCGTAGCTGGTGGTGTGCCCCAGCGGTGGGGGCTCCAGTCTTGTTCAGCTCACTCCTCACTGACCTGGACGAAGGGACAGAGCGCACCCTCACCAAGCTCCCTCACAAAACTGGGAGGAGTGGCTGATACCACCGAGCGCTGTGCTGCCATTCAGAGCGTCCTCAACAGGATGGAGAGATGCGAAGCGAAGTGAGGAATCTCAGGAAGTTCAACAAGGGCAAGTGCAGGGTCCAACACCTAGGTAGGAATAGCCCCAGGCACCAGCACAGGCTGGGAGCTGATTTGGCGGAAAGCAGCTCTGCAGAGAAGGACCTTGACATCCTGGTGGACATCGGCATGGGGCAGCAATGTGCTCTTGTGGCCAAGAAGGCCAAAAGTATCCTGGGGTGAACTGGGAATAGTGTTGCCAGGAGGGCGAGGGAGGTGATTGTCCTCCTCCACTCAGCCCTGGTGAGGCCACCTGATGTGTCTGAAGCATCTCTCATATGAGGAAAAGCTGAAAGATCGGGCCTGTTCAGGGCCTGTCTTATCAACGAATTGAACTAGACGACCTCCAGTGGTCTTTCCCAACCTCATACACTCTGTGATCCTGTGAAAACTCAGAAGCATAACAGATCACAGAACTTCGCAGCAGTACCTCCAAGTTTAGGCTAAAATGTTTAACAGTGATTCTGTTCTTGTAAGACATGGTTTAATGGAGAAAGGGAATTTCTAATTACTAATATTACTATTATTACTTGACTGTCACTTGGTTTGTAGCAGGAAGAACAGATATTACAAGAATGGTGCCAATACTCATATCAGAAGTCAATAACTAGAAGAACAGCTCAGAACTTTTATCAATGAGGCTGACCTATGCATCTGCAAAAAGCCACATTTTCATCCTAATCTAACCTTTAACTCTCTTGGACAAACAGCTTGTCTTCTGTTAGCTAAGTGAAAATAGGAATATAGTGTGTGTGTTTTTTTCCCCAACCCATATTACTAGGCCATAATCATTCCCAGTATGTTTGGGAGTGAATTAATTACTTTAGCAGGATAGCAGGAAAGCCTGAGGATGATCTGGAGGTTTTGCCCATTCTAGAGTCAAGATGTAACCTAAAATATGAACTCAAAAGATTTTGCACCATTCGGCCCATGAAAAGCCTTCCAATAAAAACAACATAGGCATAGGGAAGATTTGGGCTCAGATATAGAACTAAATTACAGAAGATCAGCTCAGGCCTCAGAGAAAGGCCTCAGTATTACAATTAAGCTAATTCAAACGATCTTGCACTTGCTGAGGGCTAAGAGCCCATGCACAAACACCATGCAAAAGCTGCTATGTAGTAGCTTGTTCTTATCCCAGTAGAAAGCCAGTAGCATTCCAGCTACTAGCATTTCAGGTATTTAGCTTGGCAGCCTCAACAGAATCCACGTCAGAGAGGGAAACCAAGCTTTCCATGCAATCCACAAGGGAAGTTAGGTACTGACGACGACTGATGACTTTAGGAAGTAGATAACTAAGCAAAGATGTCTAGACAGCTTAATGCAATACAGTATTAGCATGCCTAAGCAAAGGAAAAACTTTAGGAGGCCAAAAACACTTTGGCCATGTTAGGATGGCATTGTATCTGGCTTTACTACCCTGCCTCTGTAAAAAACTAATTAAACTGAGGCAGACACCATGCTGATGCAGTTTTGTTTTGTTTTGTTTTTTTTAACATGCAGTCTTTTTTGGAAATGTGGAACTGCACTGTACGGGATGCCAATCACTTTCGGCTACCTGAGTGTAAGCCATTACCTTTTTTTATCATCACTAAAACATAAAAGAATGTTTTTGAATGTTTCTGAATCTGCTTGATGTGGAGGTTTCAAATAGCTTGATGATAGAATACACCAGTGGCTTACTTACTGGATATTTTATAGTGAGAATCTCTCATATTGATTTTTTTCCACTTAATATAAATAATTAAAATTAAATAGATCAGCTAGAGCAAAAGAGAGGCCTTCAGGGAGGATGCTTCTGCTATGTGCAAGAATCAGACTCGAGAGTTTGCCCCGGTCAATATGTAGTGATGTGAGCAAAACAAACACTTCACTCAGAAGTCACTCAAAACCCTTTACTAATGTTGTTGCAATCAATGAATTGTATCACCGTGCAGGAAAACCAGATGAAAGTCCATCAGAATGCAGCAGCTACTTTCCCCAATCCATGAAACAGCATTAAGTGATGTGCACAATGGAGAATGGATGTACACACTGGCATAGGGTGCAAATGACTGCATGACCCTCGCATGACTGCAAATGTACAGTGTTTTTTTTTTAATATTTACATCACAGTGTCTTCTACATTGATGTTACTTAAATATCATTTTTTTGCTATCTGTCAGCAGTCATAAATAATAAGCAGAGCTATTTCTAGTCTTCTTTTGATGACTCTTAGAACTTCAGAAAGAGAAGCTGGTTCTGTTTGAAGATAAACAGTAATCAACTACACAGCATATTGGCGAAACCACCTTAGAACTGGTATCCTAAATATTCAAATTACACAGTAATGCACATGAAGAAGAACCACTTCGCATTTAGATATTCTTTGCTAAAAGATAAAGATTTTACTCCCTAAAGACTCAGATCTGTAATGCAAAACAATTATTTTTCACTAAACAAGAGGAATGCATTGTCATCCAAGTTCCTCATCATCAGATTTTATCTGTATACACAATGAGAGTCGCCAAACATAAAGGGGTTGCACCATATTCTGAGTGTGACCTGCACAAAACAACCAGGCAGTTATTGACTGCATCTCCTTAAGGGCCAGATACTTTATATGCACTATGGAGATGTTCCTTTCTTACAGATAGCATTCTTATCTGGTAACTTTAGTGCTTTAAACCTGCAAATACTTTCTAATTGGGGGTTAAATGTCCTTTGGTGTAAAAGGTCTGCAGAAAATAAATGTTTCTTCTTCTATCTTCTTCTGATGTTGAAGCTGCAAACACAAGATCTGGAATAACACTATCAAAAAGTTAACAGAAATAGAGGACCTGGGTAGCTACAGATTAAACAGTAGTGTCACTTCTGGGTTTCTCATGGACCACTGAGTAAGGCATGGACATTCTTTTTACTGTGTATGGGTGACTGAGATTAAATGTACTCCGAGAAACATGGTAGTGCCTGAAGTGCTCTTCGAATCAGGTCTGACTAAACAAAGAACATTCATGAGCTCTGACTTTTGGCCTTGCCACATTTTACATTTTCAGCACCTCTCTGCCTCTCTGCAGATAGGTACTGTACAAGATATACATATCAGCCTAGGCAGAGCCAGCTGTTATTTACATTTACTGTAGTGCTTCATTGCAAGGCACAGGCATATCATCTGGTATCTCATGAACAACTCCAAAAATAATTTGTACGCAAATTCCTAAAAGGAACATGCTCAGTATGAAAGCACTATATGAATGTCAAGACTGACTGTTCCTTTGGCAAGAAGAGAATCATTTGATTCTCCATCAATTCACCCATCTGAAAACAGGTAAGTCAGAGAGAAGTACATATGCTTAAAAGCTGAGTTTGGGAATTTTAAGGAAGCAGAAGGTGAACGATGATCCACTGTGAACTTCCTTTCAAATCACCTGCTCCCCTCTGCCCCCTTTTGCCCCTCGGCAGTGTTGCTGGTGAACAGAGCTGCTGTCCCAACCAGATGTACTGGTCTTCCTTTTTGCATCAGTTATTCCTTTGAGATTGAAGGATGACCAAAAGGGTTTGGACAGGCGCACCGTTGTTCCCTTAGCACAAATAGGCAGGATGTAAAAGACATGCTACAAGCTGACTATTTAAGTATGGTTCTTAAGTATGGTTCTTCTACTCAAAAGATCGGCTGACTATGTAGAAAAATATGCTTAGAATTGATTATTTTTTATACATCTGCAGTACAAATTCAAGAGTTCATATGTTCCAAATACTTCAAATTTATGGCACTAGACAATGAAAAGCTGATCATTTACATAAAACAGGAATAGATTCAGTGACTCAAGAGATTCCCTTCAGTTTTACATTGCTTTGTCTAAGACTCTTAGGTGCCACCAAAGTAAAAACAGTAAGAAGTAACAACTGTCATGCCGAATAAAAGCAGCTACTTCTACGTAGAATTTTAGCCACTCTTTTTTCTCAGCTAGTTGTCTAGGTCAGGCCAGACTTTCCGCAGATAGTCTGAGGAATATAGATGGGAGGCAGCGAATGAGAACGATCAGACTGAGCATGAAAGAGTTCAGGCAAATTTGTAGCTAACTAACCAGTTACTCACAGAAGTTACTCACCAGTTAACCCAGAGACTCATAGAATCACAGATTCACAGAATGGTTGAGGTGGGAAGGGACCTCTAGAGATCACCTAGTCCAACCCCCCTGCTCCAGCAGGGACACCTAGAGCACGTGGCACAGGGTGGCATCCAGGTGGGTTTGGAATATCTCCAGAGAAGGAGACTCCACAACCTCTCTGGGCAGTCTGTTCCAGGGCTCTGTCACCCTCACAGGAAAGAAGTTCTTCCTCATATGGAGATGGAGCTTCCTGTGTTTCAACTTGCACCCATTACCCCTTGTCCTGTCACCAGCCACCACGGAGAAGAGTTTGGCCCCATCCTCCCTACAACCAACCCTCAGATATTTGTACATGTTGATCAAATCTCCTCTCAGTCTTCTCTTTTCCAGTCTAAACAGGCCCAGCTCACTTAAGTCTTTCCTCCCAAGATAGATGCTCCAGTCCCTTAAAATCATCTTCGTGGCTCTATGCTGGACCGTCTCCAGAAGCTTCACATCCCTTTTGTACTGAGGAGCCCAGAACTGCACACAATACTTGAGGTACGGCCTCACCAGAGCTGAGCCGAGGGGCAGGATCCCCTCCTTCCACCTGTTGGAGACATTCTTAAAGCACCTCAGGATCCCATTGGCCTTCCTGGCCACAAGGGCACATTGCTGACTCATGGTTAACTTGTTGTCAACCAGGACTCCCAAATCGCTCTCTGCGGAGCTACTTTCCAGGAGGTCTCCCCTGCCGTCTGTCCTGGTGCCTGGGGTTATTCCTCCCCAGGTGCAGGACCTTGCACTTGTCCTTGTTGAACCTCAGGAGATTCCTCTCTGCCCAACTCTCCAGCCTGTCTAGGTCTCTCTGAACGGCTGCACAGCCCTAGGGTGCATCGACCACTCCTCCCAGGTTGGTATCATTCGCAAACTTGCTGAGGGTGCACTCTGTGCCCTTGTCCGAGTCATCGATGAACAAGTTGAACAGCACCGATCCCTGTGGGACAGCACTGGCTACAGGCCTGCAACCAGACTCGGCCTCATTTATCACCACCTTCTGGACTCTGCCATCCAGCCAGTCCTCAATCCACCTCACTGGCCACTCATCCAGCCCGCACAATTTGAGCTTTCCTATGAGGATGTTATGGGAGATTGTGTCTAAAGCCTTGCTGAAGTTAAGGTAGACAAATCCATGGCTCTCCCATCATCCATTCAGCCAGTCACCTCATCATATAAGGCTATCAGGTTGGTCAAACATGACTTTCCCTTGATGAATCCATGCTGACTACTCCTGATCACCTTCTTTTTCTTGACATACCTAGAGATGGTCTCTAGGATGAGCTGCTCCATAACCTTTTCAGGGATGGAGGTGAGGCTGACCGGCAACCTACTCCATTACATTACTCTTAAGCACCTTTGTAGTTAAACACCAATAATACTTTTGCAGACCTCTGTCTTGCAACATAAATACTAACAAATCAGTATTTTTTTCCTTCGAAAATGCAGCATGTCCAAAAATAATCTTTAAATTCTAGGTTTTCCTGTGTGCTTTCTCTTTTCAGCTACAGAGCACACTGAAACAGCAACATAATCTGCATCTATAACAGAATCTTGAGATCAGTATTTCAGAAATACTACAGCAAAGAAGTGCTCTCAGAATTCAGCACACAATTACAATTATTTTCAATTTTATTCAAAGATCACATGGCAAAACTCGGTTTCAATCTTTGTTAATTCACTTACATGGCTACGGCATAGCTACAGGAAGAAGAGATGAGTTTCAAGAGTGCCTGGTATTATTTAAACAACACGTTTATTATTCTTTAATTTAAGAGACAGTATCATAAGTTAAAATATGCTGCTCAGCAATATGCAGACATTTTAGAAATAGATGTTAATTTAGTCTCTGTCACTTACAGTTAGAAAGAAAGAGTGGGAAACTGGACTGATAACCTGTCTGTTCAAGCCTCTGTCCATTAATTTAACAGAAACAAAAATGACAATGCTTTCCAGATTTAGAAGTACTTTTGAGGCTTCAGTAACTTAAAGGAATACGATTTGGTCATTTAGTTAAATGCCAACGTATATGCTGAAAGTCATCTAAAATTCATGATGGCAGAATTATAAATGCATCATTTGCAGATAATTCTAAGGTAAAAATAAAGACTAAAATTTAGGATTTTGTCTGGTGACAGAGACAAGATGACATCAATTATGATCCAAGATAGAAGGAAGTAAGATACTGTATTTCAGACATTTTCAGATGTAATTCTTAACAAAAAAGTATGATTGCTCTTTGCTACCTTATATGTTCTACAAAGATTGATATTGAATAATTTATCTTAAACAGAAGATGAATATAAGTGCGATTAATTCACCAGTCTACAAAAGAAACTTCTTTCTTGAAGAGAATATAATGGCTGTGCATAGTCTGAATGAAATTTATTCATTCATACTCTGAAAGAGTAAGGAAGCATAATCTTAGGTATTGTCTTTTAGAGCCTCCTGCATCTTAGACATTAGAAAATGGTGGAGGAACATGCGATCTTTTCAGGGGTTAGCGTTTACATTCTTTTCAAGATCATGACACTGTTCTATGAATCAAGAGATGAATGGTACAATTCTGACTCTCAGATAGGCCGAATCTTTGATTTTATTTTGTCACTTCTTATAGATACTTCAGCTACTCAGTTCATATCTATCCTCCACTCTCCCCACTCCCCAGGTTAGCCTGTTGCAGACTCATTTTACTCTTTGACCCATGAAACCCAAAGCAACAATAAAAAGTCCACAGTGGCAGACAATGTTTCTTACCTATAGCTCTGTGAATATCCTAATTATTGGACTGATGATAACTGATGTACTGAATATATAAACACTTTTAACAAAGAAAGAAATCACATTTGAACTAGAACAAGCTCCCCTGTCACAGATGAAAAATAGAACATAGCAATTTTCACATAAAGTTACTGACAGATAGTTAGGCAGATATCTAAAATGACAGAGATACAGAAAGTGAACTAAGTGCAACTTAATGATTTAGGACTGTGTTTTTAGAGGTATCAACTGCATCTCAGGTCAAATATCCTATTAACACCAACTTAAATGTCATTATTGTAATGACTACTGAAGAAAATAAAAATGACAATAGAGAGTATCGTAACAAAAGAAGTGCATTAGTAATCTTTTGTCAGATTTGTGGCATTTGTCCCTCTAGAGCAGGTGGCCCACGGACACCCTTTGTTTTCCAGGTAACTAAAATTCAAATCAGGATATCTAATGAAGTCTAAAGGAAGCTTTGAGACAATTAGGAAGAAAATAGTTAGAAAGCCAGCAGAGATGCATAATTAGATTTGCCTTAATGCCACTGGTAGGAAAATTATATTTTAAGGTTATAAAATAGTGTTTTCCTACTCCTGTCTGTATAAATGAAAGGTGAAAATCAAATCTTGAATACTCAAAGACAGTCCATCCAGATAATCTCAGAAGGGTGGAAGCCCAGCAAGGGAGAAATACTCAACTGGCATCTCAGAGACAGAAGAAAAGAGTTCAACAGACAGACTGAAACACTTGAAGTTTGATTTTTAGCTTCACGTGAAGGTACCTAACTTAAGGTTTCTAATGCTTCATGTGAACGAGGTGCCTAAGTTTCCAATATAGTCAGCAGAGGTCTAATAAGAACAATGAAGAGAACCTGGAGACTGGGCCAAATCCACACCAAGAAGGGCATTAGGGGAAGGATTTAGTTACCTAAAGTTGGCTCAGAGTGTCATTTGAGAAGCCTGCAGGCATTCAAGGTAACTTCTAACCCCAGCACTATTGAAGAAAACCAGACCTTTTGGAGGGTCAGCTAGGGACTGAGTGGGATACACTGAGGATTGTAAACAAGCGCTGTACACAGGCAACTAAATCTCGACAGCCAGGATTCACTGACTGTACAGACTCTACCTCCACTGATTAGGTTACCTTAGATGGAAAATACACTTTTGACACCTACTCAGATACCTTACTCCAAAACTGATGCCTGCTACTTATGTTTCAACATATGTCTGGAAAATGATGTTAAAAATGGCTTTGCTATAAAATGAGAAACAGCTATTGTTGCAACAGCTGGAGAAAATGAATAATCCCTGTGTGTGCTTGGAGGGAATGGTCACATTATTTTAAAGAAATATTTCGTAGCTTTGGGATGCTAACTTCATGGATCAAGGAGGAACAGTGTAGTCTGTTTACAAAGACTCTTGGGCAACACGGATGAAGTATATTCTGCATATGTTCTTGGCTAAAGAGCAGAAACAAGAGAATAGTAACAATTATGAGAGCTGGAATAATTCTATGCTGGGCATATCAGGAGTATCCTGTGGAACTAGAGCACAAAATAAAGCAAGAGAGAGGCTAAGATGGAGCTGGAAAGTTCATGTCACTGGGTCAGCTGCAGCTTCGATACATCCTTGCCAGACAATTTGATGGCAGACAGCGACAAAGCGCATCCAAGAGGCTACTTCAGGAGAAGGTTTAAAGCCATCCCTAGAAGGTATTTTGCCAAAAAATCAAAGGACAGGAAGTGAAATAATAATTTGTGCACTTCTGAAAAAGAATTTTTGATTATTGTATATTATCCAGATGTCATTTTCCTCATCCCTTCCATACAGTACTGTTTTAAAGTTACTTTATTTATCATTTTGGACCAAGAAAAAAGAGTTTCTTGAACACCCAGGGTTTCATTTTGTAAAGCGAGCACTTTGATCAGGATGCTCTCTAGCGTTTAGAAAGACCACTGTTGGTGTCAATTAAATCCTGATGCAAGTTTACATCTGATTATGGTGCACCTCTCATTTGAACTGTGCAATCACAGCTATTTGTTCACTACATGAGCTGCAAGACAGCAATTAGATTCTATCTTAGCAGCGTTGAGGAAAATAAATATTTCTGTAGGCAATAAATTATTTTAGTTAAATATATATGCTTAAAGTAATATTTAAAATAAAATACAAAATGATGAACAATATAAAATAAATCCAAATTAAGATAAATTCAGGAAAAAATGCCTTGTATTAAGATGTACATTAGATGTCAAAGTTTTAGAGAATCTTTACAAGACTGCTTTCTCTAAAACAGTAAATTACATGATAAATTAAAAAATCAAAGGTCTAATAATGTATAATGTTTTAATAAATAACTTTCTATAAGTAAGTATTTGAATTGTAAATAATTGCCTAATCCATTTAAGGTACTGCAATTTGTTTCCAGTTTCCATTCAAATTGTTACATCTCTAATATTTTAGAAATTATAACCAACAAACATTGCTTTCTCTATAAAATGAATTCAAAACATTTTTGAAACTCAAATCAGTATTTAAATCAACCCAAATGTTTTACATGAACTTCCTCATTTCCTCCTTTTTTATCAAAAGCTGTTTCTAAATTCAAAAAATTACTGCAGGTGACAGCAGAAATACACCTTTAATACAAGAGTACAATCACCCTGATTGATTACACTTTTATAAATTCAAAAGCACAAAAATACCAATATTTAGCAGGCTTAGAGTGCTTTTCCTCATTACCTAAAATTCAATAGCATGGTAGCCTCAGAAACTGAACAGCTATCTTTTCTACATAAAGCCAATAAAATGGCACCATCAGATAGAAAGAATTGGAAAAATTGTGTTGCAATTGTTAACAATGAAAATTTTCAAAATGTCAACTGTCAGTCAACTGCTTTACAATTTTGTATGTTTGTCAGGGAAACATACTCTTCACATGTTCCTGTTGTTCACAGGGACACTGAAAAGGTAAGGGGCTTTTTTGCTGTTTTTTTCTTGGAGTATCAGTTTCATTGTAAAGAGTGGGAATACTTTGTACTCAATTGACGAAACACTTTCCAAAAAGTGTCTCAAATAATCTAAAATAAAACTGAATGAAAGCAACTGCTCACAGTAAAAACTCAAGAATAAAATAAATTTATCAGTTTATCAAAAGAATAACTGACATAGTGTTATCTAAATTTTTTTTCCTGAAAACTATGAGAGTTGCATTAATAGATATTATACAATTGCATTTATCTGCATGCATACACACTGAAGGAGGAAGAATGGTTCATTACTATTCAGAAATTAGATTTAACGGCAATTTTGTCCAATACTATTTTTAAATAGCAAAGCATCTAGGCAATAATATAACCTTGTTTGGCTTCCTCATAATTGCAATTTCCTGGCTTAAATGAGTTCTGAGAAACAGCACAAAGCAATCAGTTGTATGATGTAACTGTGCAGCCCCATAACATGTTATTATTATTATTACTAATAAGAGGCCATATGCTGTGTACAGTGAGATGCTCTACCATTGTCTTTCTCAATATTAATGATCTGTCTGTGTTTTTTTTTCTGTAAATGGAATATTATCTAATTCCTAAGGAATAAGGTGATTTGGCTAATAAAATCATGTACACGCACACAAACAAAACAGCTTCTTTATAAAAATTAGAATTTCGATAGTGAGCAAGTATTACCTCCAATTACAAGTAATACGCTTGCATTACATACAATGGCTCAGGAAACATATTTTTGATTTTAGGTACTAGTTTTAAACAGAAATCTGTTTGCTAGTACTGCATAGTTCTTCAGGTATTACTCAGCTGTAAAATTAGAAAACAAGATAGATGGTAAAATGAGTAAAGAAAAATGTGCTCAGAGTCTTGAACCACTAGTACACTCTTCCTACAGTATGCCACACTGATGTGGAATTCTCACAACAGAAGGAATTGCAGAAGCCCATTTAACTGAAACTTCTTTCGTCAAGCAGAAGAGCTAAGTGTTACTCTGATAAGACCTTACCTGGAAAATGAAACTTCTTTCACTCACTCTGGGTCACCTAACACCTCAAGTCTCATCAAGTTTATGCTTGCTCTCAAGAAGAAATGGAAGATGCTGCAGATGATAGAGCCGTGCATCTTCTTAGAATCTCTTAGTTCACATTACATTTCTGGAAACAACTAATAACGCCATCACTGTGTGGTGGATTAATTCTTCCTTTAAAATTAGTCTAATTGCTATGTTGCACAGTTGAAATAGATACACTTCAGGGGGAAAAGTATTGGTTATAATTAAGTGATCTTCAGTCTATCATCACTTTTTGAGAGAATGCTTCAGTGTTTGACAGTCACCCGGGTATCACCTAGTGATCCCCTAATCACTCAGGTGATACCCTTGTTACTAAGTAGCTAACTACAGAAAAAACAAGTATCCTTGTGAAAGTACTACAGAGTAAATAATTTGTTAACAGTCAATAGCTACATGTAACAGGAAACAAATATCATAGCTGAGAAAAACTATCCTCATTGGTAAAGCAGTTTAGGAAGAAGTATTGTTAAAACTATTTAGTCAACCTTGAATATCATGGAGCAAAAGCACCTGCCAGTTGCTTGTTCCTTTTCAGATTAAACCTGCAGTCTCATAATCCTTTCAGTATAGGCAACTTGGTTTCTATGACCGTAACTGGGAATTCTTACAGAAACATATATATAATATATATAAAGATGAAGTCAGTGGTTTTAAAGTCTACTGTCAAACTGTAACTATCTTAGCACTGCTATCTTAGGCATCTAAGTTTCTATGACATCCAAGAACACAGAACACAGCCTTTTCTAAAGAGCTGAATTTTTTAGTTTTTTATTTTTAGGCAAGAGAATTATGCACAATTTTTCTAAATTTTGGTGAAATTCAAAAAAGGAATTTTTTGCAGAAGCTGTTTGTCAGTAAATGGAAGAAGGATACACAGTTACACAGATATTCTCTGAGAAATACTTGTTCTTCGCTCCAGAGAGAAATTACATTTTTCTCACTTCAGTGGATGCCAGCTGAGTCCTTTCTAATCTTACAAAACTATCTGATCCTCATCAAAGGCTAGGATGAGTAGAATAAATTATTTTACTCAAGAAGTATGCTGAAATGATGCAACTTGAGGCAGACAAATATAAAGATTTTTGAAAACAGTCATATGAGTCACATGACCCTATATATATTCAGGTTATTTAAGTTCAGTATATCAAAATATTAAGTATGTCTTGTTTCCTCTGCTACCTGCAGGCCACTCAAGTATACTTAGAGAAGATTTTCAAGAAACGTCAGTACATCTCTGTCCATTAAATATTTTGTCACTTGTTCCATAATGTAAATGTAAAGATTAACACTAAAGGAAACAACTTCAGTTCAACAGGTCAGTGAAGACAAGGTGTCATTACAATTATGCACAAATTCAAAAGTGAGGGCAGTATCCTATCATGCTGGTAACATTTACTCTCTCTACAGTATTATTATCTTGGGTGAACTCAGAAAACAGT
>NW_010578488.1:199837-226717 GCF_000705375.1 Tinamus guttatus
AACAGGTTGCCAATAGAGGTTGTGGAGTCTCCTTCTCTGGAGATCTTCAAAATCCGCTTGGATGCAGTCCTGTGCCACGTGCTCTAGGTGACCCTGCGTGTGCAGGGGGGTTGGACTAGATGACCTCTAGAGGTCCCTTCCAATCTTAAGCATTCTATGAGTCTATGATTCTTTAATTACAGTCATCTACTATTTTGATGCTAATTCTTTCTTCATATGACTGATACAGAATTTTCTAGAAAATCTGACTGTGAACTGAAATCATTTATTCCCTCTTTGTACGATGTTCCACAAAGCCACCTGAAAAGAAATTAATTACAGTCATCTACTATTTTGATGCTAATTCTTTCTTCATATGACTGATACAGAATTTTCTAGAAAATCTGAGTGTGAACTGAAATCATTTATTCCCTCTTTGTATGATGTTCCACAAAGCCACCTGAAAAGAAATCCTGTAATAGCAGACAAATAATCTCCATCACAGTGGACTGATCTAAAGTACCTTCCTCAGCACAGGCAACACTGTTAAATTCAGAATGCTTTAGCTTATTATCTGCAAATGGTTCAGAACCAGAGCCAAGATTTAAATAATCCTGATATCTGCAGTATGTGTAATTTGCAGCTTAAACTCTCACCTGACTTTCCATCCATCATTTCCTTACAGTTTGCTTAAGGAAAAAATAAGGGTAAAACGATTGCAAATTATTTTTCAACATGCTAGCTCACAATTATAGCTCAGTATTAGAAGCAGTTATATCAATCAGACAGCAGTTGCTGACAGTAAGTTGCTTTTAAGAGTTGTTCTTTTGATACAGGCTCCCCAGTGCCACTGAGCAATAACGGAAATGGCAGGAACGTGTTTCTGTATCTCTCGGTTGATTAATGAATCAAGAGGACACACAGAATGTGAGACCAGGATCACGGCAGCACCACTAGCCAACTTCTTCTCTGGTGACTTTTCATTTATTTGTAATGAAATTCTTTCGAAACTGAATTTCCTTCAGAGCTTATGTCAATATTCGGGGGATTTGAAACTTCACCGAAATGTAGTAAAACAGAAAGAAAAAGGATACATGTAAAAAAATTAAAGCCACCCATAGATAAAAAGAAAATGGTCTGAAGCTAACAAAACACTAACAGAATTTGAACAGAACTTGCATGGAATGCTTTCTTATTCTTTTGTGATCCTATATGTTGTTTAAGGAACTACCTTTTTTAAAAAAAAATACCCCTGTTTTGAAATTAAAATACATAAAAAGGAAAATGGAAGGCATTCATCATTCTGCTTCCCCCTGATGTCCCTCCTTCAGTACAGATGTTTCATGGAATTCTTTGGTAAGTAATACTGACATGAGTATACAGAGCACTATTTAGACACATTTTGACAGCACATATAGCCTGCAAGTATAGCTACCTGGAAATCACGCAAGTGAGACATACATACAGCAGTCATGCTGTTTTAGGCATTACACAGAATCACAGAGTATTACTCCTACAAATAGAAAAACTGCAGGTTTCACTAGAAGATATCATCATACATTATGAAATTGTAATTATGTTTTCAGCCTACTATTGAATAATTATTGAACAGCAACCTAGGAAATATTTACCCTGGTTTGTTACTAAAAATCAAGGAAAAAGAAAAGTAAAATAATGCAGCAACTATTAACCATGCTGGCAACTTTTACAGATGATTTGAACAAGTTCTGCTTTCTATTAGAACTTTAAACAGAAATACTAATTTCTACTTAAAAGGATTTAAAAAAAAGAAAAAAGGAAGAGGAACTAATTTAAGGAAGAATACACTGCACATTGAAGCTTCAATATATCTCATGGGTTTAACATACATGGCCTCATAGAATTCTTGCATGTTACGTTACACTCAAGCATATTTTAAAGTGTAAAGTAATACCATAGTATTTTTACTTATAAACTGCAATTGCTGCCACATACACTTGTGATCTTCTGATACTTAAACTATAAATAATGTACACATGCAGTTTTTACTCAGTAGTTTCCAGATTATTTCGTGTACTGTAAGAAGAATAAAAGATAATGCAATAGAAAGCATGTCTGTTTTCTGTTTAAACAACTTAAAACGCTTAAAATGTTAATGATGCTACTAAGAACAGTGTTACCAGTTGAAACGGAATTTGTATGATCTAAATGAGCATTCACTTAATATTGCCAACATAAACATTATTTAATATTTAATTTTTAGTTTATGCTGTAAATATAATTCATTTATTTGTATTACAGAACAGAATCATTTTTATTTTAAGTAAACTATTTTATAAAGTGGTACATTACTTGAAAGACTGAAAATATGCATCCTGCTGTAACGTATCTTACCATAACAATATTTAGTACTATATGTATGAAAGTAATAGACACATCTCAATGCAACTACTTGCTGCTTCTGCTAATGTAAATCTGTCAAACTTAGGATGCAAATTACAAATCAGTAACACAGGCAAATGATTCAATGCAGTTCTCCAGCCAAATACTTTACAAAGTTCCTTTTGTTATTTCAAACATGACATTAAAAGGAAAACATTAAAAATGGAATTTTTGACCCTAGAGTTTTCTACGCAGAAAATCTGAATGTGTCCTGAACTCAGTTTTCTTTTTTTTTTTCAAGACGGCCAACATGAAGACTAGACTACTGTAAAATCCAACAAAAATTCATGATTTGTCAAACATGTTTTACACTATTTTCTACTGCATCAGAGGAGGTGAAGTAGAATAGGAGCTCATAGGTACTACAGTACATTCAAATATAATCTTTCTTACAAAACAATGTTATCCACATTTCATAAAGATCAGCTTTTCATTAAAAACACTTTTATTTCTAATATTCTTTTTGAGCTCCTGAGTTCTTTTTGATGGCACGAAGTATATCTCAGAAACACTGCTGGTTTGCATAGTAACAAGGCCTCCTGAAAATAATGAGGATGAAAAACAATAGAAACCACTGAGAATTATTTTGATTCTTTAACTGTATTAGAAAATTTATTTTTATATTTATGTATTTTATTAATAGTTGAGGTAGCATGAAAGTGATTTTGAGAGTACAAGCTCTAAAAATGTCTTCTACACATAGTATTACAAAAGCAGCTTTTCTAATATCCAAGTACTTAGTCTTTTAATTCTCAAGAAACAAATTACTGCATTAGAGCTAGCAGCTCCAGCAGTAGGTTCAGATTTGTTTGACATCTATCTGAGGCAGAATAATACACTTACAAGATTCAACACCCTGCGGTAGTTTTCCCATCAGTGTCAATGACAAAACATTAAATGCCCTTGACTAGGATGGGACACATTATATTGTTCCTCCTGCTTCTCTGAAATAATGGAAAGAGCAAGTGCATGTCCCAACTTTATCTATGAGACTTATGTAAGCTGCAAAGGGCCGAGACACACAAAGTCCAGCTGCACATCTGCTATTAAAGAACCACAGAGTTTTGCTTTTGAAAGAGTAGGTAGAGGATAAACAAAAAGTAGGAAGGCTAGTGCCAGTACAGAGTGTAGTTATTGCTTCTGCACAGACACGGCAGGGTCTTATCCTTACACCTCTTATGGACACCTCTCCACAGAACATGGTACATGTTCCCCTCCAGCCTGCTAATCCACACAATTCCTTCTGCATAAACCAGTTATGCAGGTACTCCCAGCTTCTAGTTTCACCTCTGCAGAGGCACCACACAGAAGGAAAGGACCCAGGATTCAGTAATATGGAACTTAATCACACTGACTGGGTCCCAGATTTTTAACATGTCTGACCGTCACTGAAAATTGCTGAAGTCATGTCTTTTTGATAACCACTGCTAGCTGCAAAATGAACACAATTAGTAATGAAATTATGAACACAAATAAGGTGTCTAAGCTTCTCATTACTTGTGTGATATAATCTGACACAATTTGCTGCTCTCCATTCTTTTCTTTTATGCAAAATGATTTGCTTCACAGAAATATGTAGAGAAAATCTTTACCGAAATATTACACCAAGAAATAGGCACTTGGTGTGGGATTCAGACCATCTGCCTCCTGAACAAATAGTCCTAAGCTGCCTTTGTAGTCAGTGGAGTGAAATAGGTATTTCTACAGCATTAGCCATCTGACTTACTTATATGCCTATTTTTGGATGAAATGAATTACCTTACAAAACTGCCTCTCTCTCTCCATTGACTACAAATGGAGTACAGGGAGACCAGCTCAGCAAAAACTTTAATACTGTGGACAATCTACATCTGGTCGAATTAATCCACACTTTCTAGTGGCTTTACTCTAATAATACCTTTTTCATTGATTTCATTTCCCTTCTGAATTTCTTAACTCATTAAAAAGCTACTGAACTAAGTCAAATGCTGATTAAACAACCCTTCTTTCTGAAATAGATAGAGTTGTGGTATGAAAACACTACTAAGAGTGCCTTCCTTTAGTTTCTTGGTATCAGAACTTAAAATTCTTCCATAAGCATAAATCACTGTCAAAAAAATCTTTGCTTACAAATACTTGCTTTTTTCTGGCTCACTCTTTATGTTGGCAAATTATTTTCTGTCTTACTAATTCTCTATAAAGTTTGTATATGTAGATTTTCCTGTGTTTCATATTTCCTCTTGATACTACCTATCCTTTGCGTCACATTTTAATATCAAGTCTGCCTGTTGTCATTCAAATGTCCTAGCCAGAAAACTGATCTTGCACTCACAGCTTTTGTGAATTTAATTTTATATTTAAATATTTTGTTTGTAGTTTGCATTAGGATTTTCATAGCAAGACTCAAACTCTAGACTCAAATTTTGGAAAAGTTCAAGAACTTTTCTTCAACTGTTATGTTTTACTATTGCTCTTAAAATACGGACATATCTACAACCTTTCGATACGACTGTTTTCAGGAACTGTCTTTTACAGTCAGTCCTTTATAATAACTTATATCTCCCAAGATGAAAGTGTCCATTTTGCTTGTACTGCTTGTTCAGGATTATTAAAAACAGCTATACTTCTAGCACACTCCAAACTTAAACTTTGTTTTCTGGGTGTCATTATCCATAAGTCAAAACACAATTTTCTTATTCCTAGGAGGAAACATGCTTTTGGTCCACATCAAGAATACTCATTACAAGTGAGCAGACATTTTTTTATGGGGGAAAGGGTATCATTCCTAGACCCCTTTTTCTCGTAGCTTCCATCTTTTCCTATAGGGCTCATCCTTAACTCTTTCCATTCCCACTTCATTCCACATGTTTTAAGATTACTAAAATGCATATTCATACTCACTTTCATTACATATTCTAGATCATCAGACTTTGAACTGACGGGCCACATGATACTGAGAATGTCACATAATGAATGTCCAGACTGCAACTCAGGGATGTAATCACATCCTTGTGTCTTTCATTGCTATTTTTACAACTCCAAGTATCCTTGTAAATTGATCCAATTTTATATATTAATGCAAAATACTTTTTTTTTTTTCTTTTCATAGGTGGATATGGATTTGCAAATGCTGTCACTGATTCCTGCTTTACGGATTTCTGTACTTACAGAAATTAAAATAACATCTCCTTTGCTTATTTAGAACAGGGAAATGTGCTCTGTCATACTCCAGGACTTTTCATTTGCATTTTTGCTTTGTTCTGGTATCCACTTATTTGTATTTTCTTTCACAGTCACAGATCCATCTCCTGTGACAACTCTTTGTTCATTTTTTTACACTGTGATAATGAGAACAACTTGATCTATAATATTTAATTCCTTTTAATTAGAAGGAATTACAATTAAAATCCTTTTAATTACCTTATTTTCAAGGTTTAAATCTGTGACACTCCCTTTCGTTGTTTTTCTTCATTTGAATATATCCTGTCTTCATAGTAATTTGGCTCTTTCAGAGAACACAGTCACCCTCAGAAAGATTCACTGTTTCTAAAGGCTGTTCTGTCTTCCCTTCAGAATGCCATTATGCACCTACCACTCTGCAATGTGACACTAACTAGAAGACCCTTATGTCCATCCTCTAGTTTATTGGAATATTACACATGCAGTTGATTTGTTTTTTGGATATTCTCTGTGAATTCTCTTTATTCTTTCTGGCTCTTAGACATTCTGAGGAATTTATTGTCCAGGCTCAGTTACAAATAATTTCAAATTATTTATATTAAATTCATATTTCATATATGAAAATCATGTCCTTTGCAGTATTACAATTTCTTTATGATTATTAAGATTCATTCCAAGAATTGAATTCTTTGGGAATGGAAAAAAAGGTGTTGATAAATGAAGTAATAAAACATTCTACTATTTGCCACTTATGCCTGAAGTTGTCCTTTCTTCCTCCGTTACTTTTCTGCTCGGTATGAAATATTTCAGAAGAACTAACAGAAAGATTCAATACTGCATATATGCACAATGGCACAAAACAGCCACTCAACAGCCAACAAAACAGCCAAAACAGACAACTTCAACTGTATACAAGAGCAAAAATACAAGCAATTTTGCTCTGTACTCCTACTAACCATGGCTTCACTATCTCTCTGTAAAGTTGTTTCAATTATTATGTGCTAATTTAATATATCAAGACTGATTGTGATTAACTTATACTTTCAAATATAGCTACACTTTTCTATATTTGCTTCCTACACTTTTCTCTCTGCTTTTGTCTTCTTTGCCTCATTATGGCAGCCCAAGCTCCCTTTAGTCAGTGGAAAATATCTTTTTCTTATGAGCAAGCAACATGGACCAAAGTTTGACTTCTGCTGCTGATTTTGCGGCCCATCTCTAATATTGTTTTCTAAAGATCATTATGGGAACTAGGCACTGATTTAAGTGACGGTCTTTCAAAGTCATGGTAAACAGGCTAAATAATTTCCTCGCTTCTATCATAAATTCCACTTCTTCATGTATCCAAAAATTGTGTTGCTTCTTTAAAGAAAGACCTATGCTAAATGCTCTTTTGAATAATATTATCGATAATAATTCTAATGTCTTTTTCTGAGTCACTGTTTTCTAAGGCACTGTCCTAATACATACCTGTAGAAGATTTATAACTTAGAGTGCTTCATAATGTATCAAAATCCATACTCTTTGACTGTATGTTATCAGGCAATTCTCAAAGATAGCCTGCTTCCCCATTAGCTGAACTAATGTGTGCTTCATGTGTGTACTTACCAGATTTATGGAACTGTCTGCTCAGTTGATACAAACATAAAATAGCTTTGGACAATTGATTTCAGAGAAATCAGGCCTACAACCACCTTGCTCATTTCGATCTCTTCATGTGCAATTACGTTTTGTGACTATTGACAAACTAGATTTTAATCCATCTAATGACTGGACAGCTGCCTACATATCATGCAAGTTGCTTAATCAATAACCCACATAGTACCAGGTCAGGTACCTTTGAGTAACCTAGCTGTATCAGTGTGATTGCCTTTTGCAACCAGATTTGGAATATTCTGAAACAAGAAAAGGAAAACAACTGAGAAAAAAATATTCTCATTAAATGCTTTCAATTAATTTTCTATATAATATTGCATCTCCTGGTTTGTTGATAAAGTCCTAAGTAAATAAGTGCATTTTTTCATTATTAATATTTGTTCATTTCATGAAGAATGCCTTTTACTCCTCTTCAATACTATGATGTTATCTATTTTCAAAGATTTGTTAATAAGATATGACACCGGTTCGGGTAACTCCTGTGCTCGTTCCCTGAAGATTCTTGAAAGTTCCTGGCTACAAGTTTCAAGAATCCTTGCAGATTCCTTCAAGGTTTCTTGAGAATCTGGCTGCAATTTTTTTGCATCTTTAAGAAACGAGGCACAAAAATGTTTCAAATAGACTCTTTTGTGGGATGTTAGACCTAAATCTGACGACTCTTTACGGATCGCTTCTTATGAAGACTTCAAAATCAATATATTATGTTAAAAGCGGTCTTCTATTTTTGTCATAATATTGAGTGTTATACTTACACGGAATGAGCCGCATGCCTTTCCTCTGACCTTTGTTTTTTTTCTAATCAGCAATTTATGGTACCCTTTGTCTTAACAATAAGAAATCTAAGCTCTTAACAGTGGTGACCTGTACCTATTATCTCTGGATCTTAGCAACTCGGTAAACAATAAGATGAGTAATACTGTTGTGGCTTAACACTGCAATTAATTTATTTGCTATCCTTGGCCCCTGGAGCTCACCTACCATTTATATGTATACAGGTGATGATTTCAAAATCCTGCCTAAATGTCAGGTTTGGTAATTGTATTCTGCATCCCTGAATTTACAGAGTCATTTTAATTAATTAGCATATTCTTTAATTCCTATGTAGGATTGCATAGAAATGTTCTGTAGAGTTCACGTATTGCTCTGTTCCACCTTAGCAGTTCCTGTATACGGAGGGAGAGATGGGGTTTTTTGAGCTGTGGCCCAAGAAAGCTACAGGTGCCCACTGTGCTTTTGCTTCCTGTGCATAAAAACAGGGAGCAACCTGTTCTGTGCATTAGACAGGGGAAAAGCACTCCCCCAATGCACCACACCTTCCTGCAGCTCAGCGGGAAGAGGAACTAGGTCTACCCTGGCCCAGTTTTTGTACTTTTAACAATTTGTGCATATTCTGTCTATTTCTGCTCATCTGTTTTGTCAATTTAGTCTGTCGGGTCTGATGGCCAGGTGTCTGTCTCTATTAATTCAGAAGTGACAATTCTGAATGCTGGAATCTAAAGATCCATGTAATATACTTAGTTACTGTAAGAAGAGTACACAAACAGCTATCATACCAGTCTCACTGTAACTGACTCTGTAATTCTGTAACTGTAACTCTGTAATTCATGAAAGCTGTATTTGCTTTGAAAGGGACATAGACTTGATTTCAGTAAACACAGCACTAAACACATTACAGACTTGCAACAACCTTGCAGTACAGCAGACGATATAAAACTATGCCAACTATGTGAGCTTTTACCTGCTTTACAAATGCACAGTGGATTTCCATCAGCTTGTGCCAGGCAGGTTGCATTGTTTACACATGGATTGTAAGGCAGGTCGCAGGGACTGAAGCGCTGATGGCAAAAGTCACCAGTATAGAATGGAGGACAAACGCACACAAAGTGCCCCTGGGTAACAGACTCGTGACAGGTGGCTCCATTCAGGCACGGTTCTGCATCACATTCGTTTATATCTTCACTGCAGTCTGGCCCTGTCCAGCCTGCTGTACATGTGCATCTGAAAAAGAGGAGCAGACATGGCAGAAAAATGAGAGTCAATGACTTTGCCCATTCATGCCCAACTACTTCTCTTAAAAGAATTAAAAAATCAATAATGTCATTCTGTGCATAGCTTTCTTCTACCAGCTATGGCAGTTTTCACTATGAACAAAAGTTGTACTGAGGTTCTTCTCTCAGAATTTGTTTGTACAAAGGAAAAATTATTTATTCTGAAGTGTAGAATGTATGCACTTGGGGAAACACCTGGCTTTTTAGTCAATGCAGACAGAATATCTGTGAACCTTTTTTTTTAAGCTTCTGAACAATATCCACAGCAATTATCAAGTGTGGTATGCAAAGTTTGTCAGACCTAAGAAATGAATTTTCGTATGTGTGAAACCTGTATGTAGCTACAAGTGTTTGGGAAGACACCACGGGCAACGTGCAGCAGGTAGCATTAAGCGTACCCTTAAGAACAAAGGCAGAAGGCCAAAGGCATGAAAAATGAAGAATCTTCATAATGCTGTTTCTTTTTTAATATATGCACTTGTGAAGGGTTGATACTGACAACGTAGAAGAGAAAAATTTGGACCAATAACCACAACACATCTGATTGATTGTAAAGTATCTAACTTAGAGAAATACTAACTCCTACTCACAGCACAAATATGATGATAAGGTTCCAGATATTCAAAGACTACAATTTCCTGAAGATTTCAAAGTCACAAAGGAATTTTTCCCTTTAACTACAATGGAAGAAGGGTATTTTCACATTTCACTTACTACCAAATGATAGGAATTATCTGTTGCCTGTATGTTTGAATATGGCTTGATTTTTATGATTTCTTTAGAAATTCTGTAAACTAAAAGGCTGATTTTTAGCCAGAATATGTCAAGTATTTACATCTATATAAAAAGCTTAAGTACTGTATTTAAATGTGTTATGTGCAAACACAAGTTTATTTGGATATTCGAAAAAATAAGTATCATCTGCTAAATTCTCATAAAACTGAAGAAGACAGTAAGTAACCTAAGCTTAAGACACAGTTAACACTCTAACTGGAAAATATTTCCTGATTTTTCTCCTATGGACAGACAGAATTACCATCTTCTGCACACATTAAGTTGTAAATTTAGAAGTTGAAAATATTACATGGACTTTCTTATATTAAAAAATAGTAGTTATACATGAAAGAGTGACAGACTTCTAAGTTAAATCCCAGCCAATACCTAAATAATGTATATCATACATTATGAATTATGAAATTATGAATTATGAAAATTATGAAAATTATGAAATTATGAATTATGAAATTATGAAAATTATGAATTATGAATTATGAATTTTGATTATGAGTCATAATTATGACTAATTATGATAAATTGGACTTCTTACAATTCTTTTTTACCATTAAGCAAACAAAATCTACTGTTTTCATCCCTCAATTGCGTACTTGTTTTCATCCCTGAATTGCATCTTTTATTAGGAAATGCAAGGACACAATAACCCATCAGAAATATCAAAAATAGCAGTATTCCACAGCCAGACTCTTTCTGTTCTATATTGTAAAATCAATTGTAATGAAAATTTTGACTAAAAATAGCCACAATATTATTTTCTCTTGAAAATAACAGGTTTTTGAAATGCAATTAAAAAAAAAGTTTCTTCTATTGGAGCAAAGCAATTTATAGCATCATCACAAAGCAGAATGATATGCTGGCACATGCAGTTAGATGTAGCTCTAACTGATGAAGTCTAATTTAATATTGCTGATTTTAATTAATTTGCCTTACTCCATATACTGTATTCATGCTTTAAGTAACTGAACCTAAATATTTTCCTCGATATTATACTATCAAGCCGCGCATGACTGCTTTCTCAAGATTATTCACTTGGATAATAATATACAATACTGACTATGCCTTATCTGTACAGCCCATCCAGATAAGCTTCCGTAAGTACAATCTGTTAGCTATTCGTACAGTTTTCCATAGATTTAAGAGCTTTCCATGCAAAAAAAGATAATGAAAAATAATTTTATCCATAGTTTTGTTTTTCTATGTATCTGCTTAAACAACAAATTCCCAGTTAAAAATTGCAACCTGCAGCCATAAATGGATATCTGAAAGAACTACTATTAAGCTATAAGTTCCTGTAATGCTATATGATAAGCTAAGTATTAAATTACTTGATTCTTACCAATTTGATCATCCTTTTTATTTCTCACATACCAATGGAGCACACTAGTATCACTTGCCTTATGTAACCTTATGAGTTTTAAGCAATCAAATCGTATGGAAGCTTTTTAGCAATAACAGAATAGTTAAGGTAGGAGGGATCTCTGGAGACCAATGCCCCAGCTCATAAAAGTGCCAGATGGAGCAGGTTGCTGAGGACTACATCTAGCTGGGTTTTGAATATCCCCAAGAATTGAGACTCTACAATCTCTCAGCTCCACCTGTTCCAGATGTTGGCATCTGTATAGAACATAATATTATAAACAAGAAGTACACCAGAGCCTCTGGCACTACGTTTTCCTGGCAGTCTAGTAAAAAGAACTGGACTCATGAACCAAACAGCCACATTGTGCCCATCATTCACCTGCCTCTTTGTTTGATCGTATCTTGATGAGAAAAGACAGGATGTTAAGTGAACATTAAGAGGCCTATCAGATATACTGTACATACAATAATGTCCATTCAACAGCAAGGGTTTGTATTCTCTTGCACATTCAATCAAATCAGCTAGCCTGCAAAGCTGCAGTGCTCAGTGATTACCTTATTCTTCCTAAGCTGGAGGCTATTAAATTGTCTGAAAGTAAAATGAGAGCTCACTTTCAGAAGATACAGAGCACCAAATTTAGAGTACCATTCACCAACGCACACCACTAAATTCCTAAGAGGTACACTTTAGAGTCACCAGAGGCTTATGCTATTCTGTTTTCTCTCTCCTTTTTCCTTCCAGAAGCATCTTCTTTTATTCCCTGAAAGTTTAACTCACTCTTTGCTCCTCAGAGATTTGATGCATCTTACATATTCTATCAGGTTTCACCTATAAAAGCTGTTATGAATTTCTCTGTTCTTCTGTTTCTTTTAGCTCTCCATTATCATATGTCACTCCCAGATGTTCTGAAATTCTCACCCTGGTCTCTCCCCCCCCTGCTGAAATCCATTCTGAGCCTCTTTGTCATCACTTCCATATTCCTGCTCTATCCATTGCTTTCCTAAAGCTCTCCCTTTTATAGCTCATGCGTGTGCGGGGGGCTGTACTAGATTATCTTCCAACCTTAAGGGTTCTATGATTAAACACTACTCTTGCCCTGCCCAGCTGAGGCCACAGGCTCAGTGCCAACCTAGCCATGCTGGGCTCTGCTGGCTTGGGTGTCTGCACCAGCAGCCATGAGCTGCTGCCTGCACCACCTCTGTAGAGGGGACACCCCCACCCTGGCAGATGACAGCCACTGAGGGTGGCGCTGGGGTGGCCACAGCTCTCACACCACAGCTGGCAGTGCCGCGCAGGCCGGTAGGTGGCCACAAGAAACGTGTGTAGTCCAAGGAGGCCAAAGAACCCCAACGAAGACCTCCACGTGCTGATGATGTCTCAGGACTCCATCCCCAACCCAGTTCTTGTGGTTTCTGAGTAAATCACTGATCTCAGACCTCCTGGGACACTGGAAGGGTGATCCTAATGCCAGAGGAAAGGTAGGTAATGGTAAGCTCTCCTTAGCAACATCTTTAACCATGCTATTACTGAGTCTTTTCAGCACTACACTACTAGACTCTTTAAACATTCACTAAACTAACAGTGAATTTTTCTCTCCATTTATATCTCCTTTGACAAAGGGCAAGTATTACATGGGATGTGTTCTGCCTACTCCCATCAGACAGTATGCTAGAGAATACTGTAGAAAAGACTCAAAATGCTTAGTTGGACAGACTAGTAGTGGTCAAAGAGAACCACAGTGTACTCTAAGGAAAAAAATACCCAATTTATACCAAATATAATTGTAGCAACAGTTTGAAATATAAGAGCCTCTCTCCCCTCTCCAGACTTTTGGGGATGAGGGGAGGAGAGGAATGGGTATGGGGAGAGGGTACAATTCCTGCCATGCAGTTCAGCTCTTCTTCTATCAAGAAGCTGCAACTATTCAGGAAACACAACTACAGTCGTGGCAGTTTAGATGGAGGCACAGGAAACCCTTTTTCATGTATTTATTTCACTACACAGACCCCACATGATTAAATCCTGAACAGAAATCAGCATTGGGTGTTCTTGCATTCTCCATACCTTCTTGGAAAGTGACTGTTCCCTCCTTTTTAAGGCCATGCAGAAAACTCAGTGATACAATCACTAATCTGTATTTCTTACATCAGTAAAGACAAATAGACAGACATACAAAACATTTTTTTTTTCATGAAAAAGTGTGGAAATAACTTTTTTTTTTCTATTGCATATAAAGGAGGCAGAACAAAGTCTCTCCAAAATCCACATAAAAGAATTCAGCTTGACTGGGACTGAGCTGCAGATCATGAATGGGCAACATCGGAGATTAAATATGAACACACGCTTTAATGGTACACAGCACCTGCATCAGCAACAAAGAAAATGAAAAACTGAGAGCAAATCTATAAGCGAACCTGCTCCGGCAGCATGAAAAATGGATTCTTCTAATGGTTGCTAGTAATTTTTATGAACTATAGTTGCTTTAGTTGCTTACTCCATTCCACACTGCAAAAGTATTACCGGGTTTTGTTTGTTTTTTACCTACTCTTAAGATGAAACATACACATTCATATTTACAACAACTTTTTTGAATGTTACATAACAATCAGCTGGAATTTTTAGATGACAGAGGCAATGTCATAAAGGAAAAGAATGGAAAAGCCTAAAATCACTATTTCTCCACTTATCGCTGGGACTAGAGGGCAGGATCAAGTAACTGCTGGAATAAAAATACTGTTAGAAACTTTTTCACTCACAGCACTCTTCTTTCTTATGTATGTCAAAAAAACTTATGGATACTGTGAAAAACAAGGTATTTATTTTCCACACCAGTGGCCTCTCCTGACCTGAATCACAGAGTTCAGCGCAGACACACAACTTATCTCCAAGGTCCATCCGGCAGCTGTAAAGACTGCAGGGAACCATGGAAGAACTCCAGCATGTCTGTTCCTTGCACTTGTCCTGAGTAACTCACTACATTGTAACTATTAAGTTAGAAGTACATATAAAGTAGATACATTTCACTGTGGTTTAGAGAGGCACCAGAGGTTTCACTTCTTGTGCATTCAGCTAACAAGATGATGCAGATCTGTGTTGAGACCTCACTCTTAAGAAAAAACCTTACCAAGAATACTCTCTTTAGTAAAAAGAATTAACTGAACAACCCCAAATTTCTGTGAAAATATAATCACCATTCATATGTAGTCTCCGTAGATTAGTACTATTTGAAACTTAACACTCAAAAGATTCTGAAGCACCCGACCTTCTAGAAACAATAATGCCTCTTTGGTCACTTCTTATCCAGACAGTAAGAGGTGCCTCGATGTTGCTCCAGTCAACACTGGCACATCAGACATGGTTCAGTCTTGTCTTTGAGGAATACTAGCACCTCCTTCAAGAATATAGTATCATTAGCTGTCACCTCTGTTTGTAAACTGAACCATTAATCTGAGCGTAGGGACCAAACTAACCTCTTACCTTCTCAATTCAAGTGGTATGAAAACACCAATACTGTAGTTAGTCAATAAAAATTTCAGCTCCTTGGTCTGTCAATATGGCAGTGCGAAGTTTCATTAGCAATGAAGTACACAATAGTATGGTTTATTATTATGGTATCATTTATTAATAGTATTCTTGACTGTTTCTTGATTAATCTTTTTATGCCCTATATTATTGAAAAATATCCAAAAAATAATATAGGGCATAAAAAGATTTATCAAGAAACAGTCAAGAAGCTCATCCATATGAGCTCATCCATTATCCAATGGTTCTGATTCCCAAATATGCTCATGTCTGCCATGGCCAAGTGATAAACATCTTTGCAAACTATGTAAATGTGTAGAGCAAGAAATGAACCCCACGGGAGGAAATAGCACCACTTTCCCATCACCCTTCTCCATAGGCTAAATCGACCGGTGAAGAGAGAGCATTTCATCTTTCACAGAATAAACTGACAGGTGAGCATCAACTTAGCAAACAGGTGATATAAAAAAGAGCCCATCTGCTTTTATCAACTGTTATAATGATAAGAAGCTGAAATTAAACAAAATTGTTTTCTTTGTATACACATATCTAAAATTTCTTAATGTAACAGAGATGTAGAAGTTGGCTATTACGGAAAATAATAGTTTTCCATAATGGAAAGTACTGGCTTAGCCTGCAGTCTTTAAGATGAATCTGAAGTGAGCATAGCCAAGTACAGATAAAATAGATGGGGAATGGTACCAGCTGATAACAGTCATGCTCAGATCTCATTTTTATGTGCTTGACTGTTCAAGCCTCAGAAAAGTGCCCATCATGGAATGAAAAATACATCTAGCAGTAAGCTGACTAATAACAATGAATGAATTGTAAATGAAATGGACCTTGCTGCCATTATATATCAAAAATGAAATGCATCCATAAAAAAACTCTACAGTAAATTCTATAATGAGTATAGCCTAGGACACTTGGTTAAATTTGTTACAAGAACTTTCACTCTCCTTCTCTGTTCTATATGAAGGTTGTTGAATGCAATCCAATTCAATGCATGTCACAAGCTAAATACTTTAACTATTTGTAAAACAATATATTATTTATTATTGAATTATTTACATAACTTCACTGACTGAACAGCTATTTGTGTATTATCTGTTCAGTAACAGCAGAATTTAAACTGACTGAATATAAAGAGCTAGGATTTGATACCAGTAGCCAGTGGTACTATCAGGTATTTCTGATCCTTGTCCTAGGGGGCTCAACAGAATTGTCATCTGAATACTACAAATGACTGTAAGTTGTTTAGGTAGTAAGACACTAATCCAAGACTCAAATTGCAGCAGTTCATGTTGAAAGAACTGAATGAAAGACACCATTGAGAACTTCTGCAAAAGACATCAAACATACCATTTTCAAAGTCACCTTAGTGTCATTAAAAAAATAAAGGGATATACACGCCGACTAATTTCCCAGTTTTGCTGGCTCTGACTATGCAGCAGGAGATAAGCTGTCTTTGCACTGCACATCCGGAAGTGCCCTGACTCCACACTAGGATGAGACAGAGATGCCAGCAATCTTTATCCTTCTGCAGTAAAAAGGCTACCTCTATGTATTGAGAACCACAGGCATAAAAGGAGATTATCCATACCGGAAAACAGTTGGTGCAGACCCAACATACTTGTTAGATGCATTTTGGTGGGTTTACTTCAGACTACTTATAGTTTTATCACAGGGACTGAATGTCCAGGAGTGGATCCCACTGGATGCGCTTTGAGTGCTTCCTCTTTAGTTTCATCTAAAAGAACTCCTGTTTGCAGGCATAGAATTATTACATATAGCAAAACAACCAACATCTAGGAATTAGGGATGGCAAGCAGATTCACTTCAGAAGTGTACTCACAAGCTGAGCTAAAACCACCCTAGAATAAGCTTCACCCCACTCAGACAGCTGAGTTATCTGGGCCTGCATAAATGCCACAGAGGACACAGGTTGGGCACAGACATGTCCTTCCTCCCAGCAATATTAGGCATTGAAAGTCTTTATACTAGGAGTTAAATCACTTCACAGTTCCTACGTTTCCAGTAGGGAGAGGTAAATAACTTAAAAGTTCAGATCTCAAATGCACTGAACTGCCTTATGGAGAAATCTATTTGTCTTCACTTTTACTGTAAAGAACACAGTGCAAATAGGCTACAGAACTTAGGTGCCTCTGTTAAGTACATAAAATTATATGTAACCTGAATACTGGACCATAGAGATGAGGAACATCCAGATTCTCTTCAGATCCATCAAACTATTTACATATATATTTTAAGAAGGATTTTGGAACCAATGTTTCAATCCATAAAGCCAGATGAAATTAAATTGGTTTCTGTTTCAGCATAGAAAGTTAAAATTAAAAATCACTACAACTGTCACTGGAGGGCAGTGCCATGGGAAAGAAGGTTTGTACTGCGAAGAGTATAACCACTGAAGAGTTTTATTAAGGAAGATATAACATTCCCAGATGTGTCTCTTGAGCGGCACATAGTTCACTAGGAATTAAAATGCAGTGTCTATTCTAAGGTAAAACCTGACAACAATGGGCCTGCTCTGGGAAGTCTAAACTCAAGAAGAGGAGGCATAGAGAAACGCTGTCCCACACACCTCTGGGCTCCTCAGGTTGTGTCTAAACTGCACAATGGTTGTACACCAAAAAAAAATCAGTTGTGGTTTCTCCTTTGCCCTGACTGGGGATAAATATAGTGTGTTCCGGTCTCTTTCCAGTGTGGATGTTGGGGTTTTCCTTCTACGGAACTTAGACTATGGCAGGCAGTAACATCTGACATAGACATAAAATTAAGACTCAATTTAGGCGTGACATGTATCATGAAGTTTCTACGTGCTTCAGAGTCCTTTAGACACTGCTTCAGTGAACCACCTCTTGCCACGCCTCATCTCAGTGTCTCATCTGTAAACACTAGGGCCAACGTTGCCACCATTGGTGAATTATTCTAGGAATTTCCCTCTCCTCCAGTCCCCGAGTTACATCAGAAGGGTGTCAAGGCCATGAGAAGACGAGAGAACACAGCTTAGAAAGTATGCCCTCAACACAGCAGAAGGCCCAAAAAAAAAGATCTGAGTTCAGTGTGTTAAAGGATTTTCTGAGTCGGAAGTGCCAATACGTTGCTTAATGCAGACCTCACACAGGGTGTCTATGCATTCTGACACGTAAAAGTGAAGTCTGCAATAACATCATCTATTATTCAAACCTGCTTTAGACTTCTCTTCTGTTCCTTACAAGATAAAAAGAGGTAAGTATACATACCCCTTTTTATCCACTGTTACTAAGAGTTAGATTTACTGCCTATGGTCCTTCAACACACACTGGAACAACAATCAATATCACAGCAACAAGTTACAACAAGGCAACTCAAAACTCAAAACTCCATCCAGCAGCCCGGGCAAAAAAGGTAATGGGCGTCCTTTTCAACAAACAGTGCTTTCCCAAAGATTGAGTCTGCCACAGCATTATAAAATGTGAGGACATGAAAACTACACATAAAATATTATTGAATCATTTGGAGGATGTCTACATCTACGGTTAGAATAGATTTCATTTCAGGTGTCACCTATACTCCCACTTCTATGGTCACATCTCAGTATTGTACAAGCAACCTTCCAACTCCTACAGCTGGAAGAGTGCTCTCCAGTCCAGCTCTGATAAGATATATCATCAAAACTTACAGGTTTATTGATATATGCAATGAAAACCTTGGTGCTTCAGTTACTGTCAAGGAGCAGAAAATGGAATGGATGAGATAAACGGAACATTTTACCTCATACCTATTCTTCCTAGACAGTTCCTGAACTCTGCATACACTTGCTATTTAAGCTTTTATTAATACTTTTTTTGTTCCGTGGCTAATTCTTCAACTACCTTTGGCACTCCCAAAGGATATTTAACTTAGGATATTTAACTAAGCTCCAAGGAGATATCAGAAACTATATGACTGCTCAGCCTGACATCAAGGCGGTATCAAATCCAGGAAGAGAACTGTTTTGGCATAAAGAAACTAGTCTTTGAACAAAATGCATTAACAACCTATGCTAAATAAACTTCTTAGATTTCTTATTTTTTGAATTCCAAATATAGAACATATTGAATATCTGATGCCTAAAACCACTTATCTGCCAGTAAATAACTGATAACCAAAAACAGCTGGGTATGTAATATACCGGAACAGGTAAGGTCACCAGAAAATCACTTAACAGTATCACACCAATGTTTATACACTTTTCAGAGCAGTATTCAAGCATTTTCAACACTCATCTATTGTTAATGTTAACTATACATTAAAGTGTATCTATCTGGTGAACCATTTAGCACATGAACAGCTCTCACGATACAAATCTAACTACATAAACTAAGATTTTAAAAGGAGCCTATATGAAATAAATCATTTGGAAAGGCTACCGAGTTTCTCATGAATATTTAGGACTCTCTATAAAATATTTAGGAAAAGCATTAAAAAAAGCAAGGATATCTTCACTCTCAAATTTGTAATCAAGATAATAGAAAGAAAAAAATAAACTTTTGCATAAACTGAGCCAGTTCCATTAATTCTGACTGACTTTCAATAATGATTTAAGCTACTATGTCAATCTCATCTCTACTTTTAGTCTAATTCAGTCAGTATGGGGATTGTAACCTCCAACAAATAACATTTGGGGCAATAACATTTTACCTTGTCACAATGAAATTCACCAAAGACAAGGCCTAACATAGGCCTTGCTTAAGTTTACCTGAGAAGAATTTTTTAAGGTGAAAAAAAAAAGTGAACAACTTCTATTTTATTGTTCCAAGCATAAAAGCAAAAAGAAAAGACCAAAAGCAAGGACATTTAAGCTTAGCTCACTCAGCATTTCATAATGATCAGTAAGATATATCTATATTCTGCTCAAATACTACAGTCACAAAATGAGGCAGTGATTTGGCTACTACAGATGCAGCTACAAAGTAGAATTCTTGTCATTTCCTGGCAACCAGCATTTCAAAAAATAGCATTTTCTTTAAAAAGATTATTGTCCTGATATAAAACAATAAAAGCAAACCACAAAAATGATTTCGAATTGGCCTCCATGAGTCAGTTATGTCTTTATCTATCTTTGATATCTACTGTAATACAAACAATCTAAGTTTCTACTCAGGCTGTCTCACTGAGTTATTTCAATACAGCAAACCTATGAAAATTTTATGAGTGCCCCTTACAGATAAGGAACAAATAAGCCTAAGAGACATCCATAACAATACTTAGGGAGGCTCATGGAGAGAGCGATTTTTATATTTGTGCTCTCCTTTTCTTCTTGCGACCTTCAAGGATAAAGTCTTCCTATTTTCACTGCGATAGACTTTTTTTTTACACATCTGAAATGGCATTTGGTGAAAGGAAATGTGGTTAATTACAGATCCTACCTAGTCTGCTTGATATTGCTGCAGAACTAGCATTGTTCTAGACAAAATTACCATACTGGCAGTAATTGCAGTCTAAATAATTTTTTTTTTTATTATTCTTACAGAACAGAACAGCCTAAAATCCACACAAAATCAAGAAGACTATAAACTAAAAGTATATAATCTGTAGAAACTTGTGGCGGGAAAGACTCTGTTCACTTCCTGATTATGTATCATGCAAAATTTGCTTATATTAGAATTAATGCACACTGTGTGTGTGTGTATATATATACACACACATACGTTTCCTATTATCCTGTCATTCATATATATATGTATATAAAATATACACTTCAATGAAAAAATTGTTTTAACTAATTCTTTTCTGTATATATATATTTAAGCATATAGTTACACTCATCTGCAAAACTAATTCTGTAACTGGTAGTGCAATTTTCAATTTTTTACAGACGACTTTAAAATTTGTTATCAGAATAATGATTTTTAAAAGAAAAAATGTCTTTTTACTCCTATCAACTATTGCCCAGATTCTGCCATTCTTACCCAGGATAGATTATATTCTATTCTTTTAGTAGTCTTGTGGAATTATTTATCATATACATTATCTTCACTTCTCAATGCCCTGAAGATGAGAATATAATCTACTCATCTAATCGCCCCTGATGCAAATCAATATGGTCTCAGTCAGATAATATTTCATGAGTGCGGTAGTTTCCACAACAAAAATCTAGTTACTAAGATTTCATTTTTTACCTTTCATCTCCAAAAACAGAGAATATGTTTTCTGCAAAATACTCTTGTACATTCTTAGCTATATAAAAATTGAAATTTCTACTTAAAAAAAATCTTTATCTACCTCAATAGAAAATATCACATAACTTAAGATAAACCCTTGCATTTACCTTGTCTGGAAGGTTATTTCACTACAAAATAAACAAAGGTAACATTAAATCTCCTGAACATTAAAACTTACACAATTCATTTATAGCTATTTTGATTCTTAAGTATCTTAGAATTGCTTTAAGTAGCCGGGTAAAATGAACAATACATCAAATTGATGAAGTCTGATCTGCTTTAACAAGAGCACCATTATTAATGACCCATTATCATAGGGTAAAAATTACAGATTTTATAGTAAAAAGAATGGTCATCTACATCCTGTATTTTTATATAGACCTGCTTATTAACCATATTAAGCACATGTTTCAACAGGATATATTGTCAGGAGCAATGCCCATAACCTTTTCTCAATTTTGTTCCTTTGTACAAGTATTAAACATTGCTGATGCACGAAACATCTAATCTGTAGCTAACAGTGACAGATGGTTTTCCCATTCGTTTTTAATGGGCCATTTTTAAAGTGTCAGCATCATTTTTTGTTTGTTTATTTAAACTTCCTATTTGCCTATGGCTTCCTGAAAAAAAAAAAAAAACCATGTACTTTTAGGGAACTGTTAAATGAAGGGCAAAAGAACAAGCAAAATTGATCCCACTACGAACTGTCTGCAACAGACATACATTATAATGGATTTGGATTAAAAATAATGAGGTAGTGAGGTCTCCCTCTCCAACACTTTTTCAGCCATTCTTCTGTTCACAGTGTACCTCATTTCTATCCATTCTAGTTTTAACTCTCATCTCTCCCCAAGGAATAGTTAGGGGTGGCAGCATTTCTGATGCTATCCAGACTCTGCCAACAGTCATTGAATTTTTATTTTACTACCATTATAATATAACATGACAGGGGCGATGACTTCAACTGAAGGTCTGTCAAGCAGAAAAATACCGATTATTAAAAATGGTGCACTCACTTTCAGGATTATACCATAAATAGGCTTGAGGAGGAAAAAGAAAAAAAAAAAAAGGTAACAAAGGTTATGGGACATTTTTTGGTCAATCATCTCTACTTACCTATATCTGGTACTTTTGCTCGGATATGCGTCTTTAAAGCATACTCAACTTATCTCAACTTGAAAACAAGAACATCCTGAGGGTCCAAACTATTTGTCTTAATTTCTGTCTCCTTCACCAAAGCGCCTTTTACCTCGGGCTAAGTTAAATTGCTAAATTCTTCTACAAAAATAAAACAAAATCTCTCCATAGTATTTTCTAATCCAGCTTTGGCCAAACATTTGCAAAGTCAGTTTTTCCACCACTAGAAAACTATTCGACTATTTTTCTTCCTCATCCTTAGATGCAAAAAATTCCCATGCCTTCTATAGCCACCACACTAGCGAATTTACTGTTCTTACATACTTCAAACTGATCAGTATCTGCTTCAGCAGTTCAAAAAATGTTCCTTGAAGATGACAAATTTCTCCTTTGACCCCTCCCTTAATGTCCTTCCAGCTGCACATGTCCACTTTGCTGTGCATTTTCTCTTATGTACATGTCCTTAAAGTCAATGAATTAGATTCCTAGATTTGAGGAAAGAAAGACAAAAGACACCTCAGTCTGCTCTAAGAGTTTACTCTGTGGATCTTCCTCAAATAGGAAGGGATTTTCAGTCTCTTCTTTACTCCTCCTCAGTGAATGGACACCATAAGGGGAAAACACATTTTTTTTCTTTTAAATGTTTCCATACAAACCTTTTTATAACCAGAAACTGTTTAATTAATATCACTTTGATGTATTTGCTTCACTAAGTTTTTTGATTATTCCTAAATTTACTAATTACATTTATGATATTCGTGTTATTTTAAAGGCATATACGAAAGTTGTTATTTTAAAATGTCAGAATCCCCAAGTGCAGATCAGAACTGAAAAATTGCAAATAAGAAACTGTACAAGCTTCAGATATATCAAGCATAGGAACAGGTTTTGTTTAAAATAGATGTGAGTTGCAGAGTGACATGCTGGCTTAGGCATACTTTTATCAAAATTTAGTAATAAAAATCACCTTGTAAACTCAAAAGTTTGAGAGATCTATGCATTTTAACAAATTAAAAATGGAGATGATTAGACAGAGCCGCAGATTCATTGAGTGTGGATGGGACCATCCAGTCTGACCCCTTCTACCCACAGCAGGGTCAACTACAGCAGCTTTCTAATATCTGTGTCCAGGGAAGTTTTGAATAACTCCAAGGAGACTCCACAATGTCAATGGAACCTACTTTAATGATCAGCCTTGCAGTAGAAGTCTTCTTAGATAGGTTGCTAAGAGTCACCTCGCAACAGCATGACGAGCTCTCTCAGCATTCATGGGTAAATCCCATCAGGACACGTGGACCTGCGTGTCCAGTTTGTTGAAATGCTTTCTATTCCAATACTCCTACACCGAGGGTCCATGGAGCTGCACACTTTCCACGGGAGTCCTGAAGGTGAGTCTTACCAGAAAAGGCAGCAGAGAGGGCATTCACTATCCAGGTCTTCTCTACACACTTTGCCATAGGTCCTCTGCCTCACTGAGCAGCAGGCCCATATCTTTGTTGTGGTGCAAAGGAAGCCTTTGTAGAAGCCTTTTCTGTTGTCCCTCACATCTCTCAACAGATTCAACTCCAGGTGGGCTTTGGCTTTCCTAACCTGATCCCAACATGCTCATAGTGTCTCTGCACGTCTCCTGGGTCACCTGTCTTTACTTCCTTCCATCTTCCTCTTCATGTCTCAATTTTGTCAGGAGCTCCTTGTTCATCCACATAAGTCTCCTGCCACATCTGCTTGACTTCCCAATCACCAGGATGGACCACTCTTAAGCTTTGAAGAGGTGATCCTTAAAAATCAACCAGCTCTCCTGGATCTCTTTTCTCCCAGGAATCTCCCATGAGATTTTTCCAAGAAGGTCCCTAAACAGGCCAAAGTCTGCTTTCCTGAAGACCAGGGTTATGCTACTGCTCTCTACCTTTCTTCCTCCTTTCAGGATCCTGAATACCACTATCCCACAGTTACTTCAGCTAAGACTGCTGGCAGCCTTCACATTCCTGACCAAGGTGCAGTCATGTTTGACCAACCTGATACCTTCTACGATGGGATGACTGGCTGGATAGACGATTGGAGAGCCGTGGATGTTGTCTACCTTGACTTCAGCAAGGCTTTAGGCACAGTCTCCCATAACATCCTCATAGGGAAGCTCAGGAAGTGTGCATGAGTGGACAGTGAGGTGGACTGAGAACTGGCTGGATGGCAGAGCTCAGAGAGTCAGGATAAATGGGGCTGAGTTTGATTGCAGGCCTGTGGTGTCCTGCAGGGGTCAGTACTGGGTCCCATGCTCTTCAATTTGTTCATCAATGACTTGGACAAGGGCACAGGGTGCACCCTCAGCAAGTTTGCAGATGATACAAAACTGGGTGGAGTGGCCGACACTCCTGAGGGCTGTGCTGCCATTCAGAGAGACCTAGACAGGCTGGAGAGTTGGGCAGAGAGGAACCTCCTGAGGTTCAACAAGGACAAGTGCAGGGTCCTGCACCTGGGGAAGAATAACCTGAGGCACCAGTACACATTAGCTGGAGAGCAACTCTGCAGAGAGCGATTTCGGAGCCCTGGTTGACAACAGGTTAACCATCAGTCAGCAGTGTGCCCTCCTGGCCAAGAAGGCCAATGGGATCCTGGGGAGCTTTAAGAAGAGTCTCTCCAGAAGGTGGAGGTAGGTGATCCTGCCCCTCTGCTCAGCTCTGGTGAGGCCGCGCCTGTAGTATTGGGTGCAGTTCTGGGCTCCCCAGTACAAAAGGGATGTGAAGCTTCTGGAGAGGGTCCAGCATAGAGCAACAAAGATGATTAAGGGACTGAAGCATCTATTTTAGGAGGAAAGACTAAGCGAGCTGGGCCTGTTTAGCCTGAAGAAGAGAAGATTGAGAGGAGATCTGATCAAGATGTGCAAGTACCTGAGGGTAGAACATAAAGAGAATGCGGCCAAACTCTTCTCCATGGTGGCCAGTGACAGGACAAGGGTAATGAGTGCAAGTTGAAACACAGGAAGTTCCATCTCCATGAGAGGAAGAACTTCCTTCCTGTGAGGGTAACTGAGCCCTGGAACAGGCTGCCCAGAGAGGTTGTGGAGTCTCCTTTTCTGGAGATCTTCCAAACCCGCCTGGATGCCACCCTGTGCCACGTGATCTAGGTGTCCCTGCTGGAGCAGGGGGGTTGGACTAGATGATCTCCAGAGGTCCCTTCCAACCTTAAGCATTCTGTGATTCTTCCTCCTTTGTGATTGAACACAACTTTCACTGAGTCCTTGGCCACACCTCTCAGGAAGCGCCTATGCCACCAATGTTATTTAGAAACCTCCAGGATTGCTTGCAGCTTGTTTTGCTGTCTCTGCAGCAGACCTCAGTCCTTAGAGACTTGTCTGCACTTGTCTGCTTGTCTGAAGGCCTTAGCTACTTTTTCCTCATCAGGTGGTCTGTGGCAGACATCCACCACTGCATCATCTGTACTGGTTTGCCTGCCAATTCTGACCCATAAGTACTCAGCTGGCTCATGATCCATCCTCAGGTAGAGCTCCAGGCACCCCTGCTCCTCTCTCACATAAAGGGCAACCTGTCCTCACCATCCCAGACAGCCCTCCCCAAAAGAACCTGCATCCATTCACTGCAGCACTCCAGTCATGTGGGATATCCCATCTCTGTGACCCCAGTGAGTGAGATTTGTAGCCCTGCCAACTGCGCACACAGCTCTGACTTCTCGCCTGTTCCTTCTGCTCTCTGCTAGTGTGCACTTCAGATGGTATCCAGTCACGTTTACTCCTGAGAAAATCTTCCCCCCTACCATGCCACCCTCTTGGCACTTACTTATTTCTGTGCATACTGCTGAGATGGGATACCTGCAGCTGATCTTGATCTTGTCCACATCATCCTGTGCCATCAGACTTTATATGCTCATTTCCCCTGGCATTTTTGCCACACACTGCTGCATCTGAGCCTCTGGTAAGCAGCGAACCTCTGTAGACAGCAAGCCTGTTAGGTCAGCAGGTAGGTGTCTCTGTCCCTCACAGCAGGGACTGCTATCACTCAACTCCTCCCGGGTAAGCTCACTCAGATGTTTCCCTGCACAGTGCTCCTAACCTCTCCTCTTCTACTATGGCAGCTGCAGATCAGTAGGTGAAGCAACAGACATCATCCAGTTACCAGAAGTCCCAAGTCATCACAGGTCTCTACTTCCCAAAGTGCAAAGCACACACGCTGCTTACTCCTTTTTCCAGTATATAGTTCAGAGCTCAAACGCTTTTTATCTGTAGAGTTTTTGAGAAGACTTGGTCTCTTTATCATCTCTGATGCTGTGCAGTCTGCTGACCGCCTCCTGAGCTTCTTCACTTTGCAACAGAGATCCTCGACCAGCACACACCTTCTGCAGGCAAGGACACAGTCTCTTCAGGCCTCAGACTCAGTGAGAAACTCCAGGAATCTCCACAGCTCCAAGCCTGCAGTGATGTGTCCTTCCTCAGGAGTTCATTCTGGGTTGAGGTCTCTAATGTGCCCATGCTCCTGTAGGTGTGTCTGTGTTCAGTAGCACCTCACCACCACCTGACACACACTGTCCTCAGCAAAGCTTCTAACCTCTGTCAGCTGTGTTATAAGCCTGGCAGCTACATAAGCTG